>OX421476.1:18072279-18432279 GCA_949126895.1 Eilema caniola | reverse complement strand
TTTTGGTACATTACTTACCTTTTGATATCGATTTTACACGAAAAAAATGTAAATAGATTGATTGAAAACCACATTGGAATATCGTCGTGGTCATAACGTTAATTATTGTTAATTATTTTCGATTAATAATGACCTCGAAGTGCGTATGAATCATATACTACTTGGGAAGGCGCCAGTCAGCTGGGCATCTACGAATTGTCACCACTGTTCCGCGAGATGGCGCAACAGTAGGGGCATCGAGATACGCACGGGGCCTATTAGTACTTGGTATGAGCGTTCGCACGACGACGACGTGACTGACGCGACATAATATAGGTATCTCATTCAAAAGTAAATTTTAAAAAAATCTCGGTAAGTCCTAAATTAGCATAAAAGAACTATGTGTTGTGTTTCCACCGCGAAAAAAAAGTAACATACGTAGGTAAAGGTACTCAAATAATTTGCCTAAAAAAAAGTAGAAACCAGTTATCAGCAATAAAAATCTATTATTTATTATAACATTACACAAAGACACTTCTTGTAGGTACAGTTATGTACTGATATCATATAAATGTTTTTTCTACCGTTACCGGTACCGGTACCGAACAATTCTATTCTACAAATCAATATGCTGAACATAAGCCGTACCGCAAAAAAACCTCAAATAACCGGGTTCTGAGTTTATAACATTTCCAGATGTATTTAATGCGTTCTTCATTGGCCGAGTATTTCTGTATTTTTCCCGAATACAGTACGTGTCCGAAATACAAGAAACATACTCGCAATAAATTAAGTATGTTGTTATGTTAAAGGATATTGATTTTTTCTTTACAACGTATTCGTTTTTATTAAATAAACTAATATATAAATTGGAGATATGCACATTCAATAATTACGAGAAATAAATCTTACATATTGTTCACTTGTGCTTTTCCACAGTTTATTTTTATTTTGAACCTGTCTTGACGTGCCCAAGTCGTCTCAGTGGACGAGGCATATAAATTGATGCATGTATCAGCTCTTGTAAATATTTATAAAATAAACTAACCTGGAAATAGAGTTTATTATCGTTTTCACTGTGTACCGAATTGCGTACTATGCAATTAAAATATAGGTAGTTAAACTATCATGGTCGCTCACATTATTATTAGAGATATCGGGATACCGAAATATCGAAAACTCGGAACAATGCAACATGGTAAATATCCCTCAAATAATAATATCCAATTAAAAATTTAACTACCTTGCGATTGATTGTAAATTCAAATTCATTGATGCAGAAATAATAAATAAATATCAGAAAACGGGAACTCCGTACGTTAAAATGAGACAGAAACATCATTTTTTTTTAATTTCAGGACCTAATTGGGTTTGTTATAATATTCGGTACCTATCGAGGGATTTGTGTTTGGCCTGTGGGTTTCTCCTATTGACATAACACAAAAATGTACAAAGTTGTATGTGTCCAACTAAGGTAATTAATTAGTTATATCGTGGATAACAAACCATCATCATAACTCAAATTGTGTAGCTAAATAGTCAAATAATTTGTGGCTGTTTGAGACTTGAAATTATATTGCTCTCGTAATTTTCATGCATTTTCGTGCAGGCTTAATAACTGTATAACTCATAACAAAGATTTCAAGCAATTATTCAACATAATACACAGATATGTCCCTTTCACGCACAATAGTCACTTACACGTCTCTGAAATGTCTTCTCCACTGTTCACAAAATTAGCTTATTCAGCTTGGAGAATGACGTCATTACTCAATGGCAGTCGTCCTTTACAGTATCTTTAGCGTGACGTGTGCTTTGTGAGACGTTTGGGAGGGTTCCCCTTCTTCTATTTAAGTGGGTGAAACCAATTAGAGCGTTATATTGTGTTTTGTATAAATTTTATTGACTGTTTCCTAAAATCAACGGTAACGTTTTTCAAAAAGTACAATGGTGCACAAGATTTTCATCCCGTTGAGTAAATTCTGCAACAGATGGTGGTAAGGTAGGGTTTATACAAAATATTTAGAAGGTTGAACGCATATTGAATTAATAAATTAGAAATGTTTAAACTTGGGACTAGGATTCAAACGTATCTGTGTGTGAATTTGGTTTTTGTGTGATCATTGACGCTCAAAATATAAGCCATTTACGAGATTCTATCCTTCAAAGAAATATTTAAACTATTCTTAGTAATAATACTTTTACTGCAATCAATAAATAAACCAAATAATTAACTATTTAATATCTGTTACGTCTAAATACAAACTACAAATGGATACAATTTGCAACAAGCTGAACGCTCCATGGCAATTACTTCTAACGGTTTTTTCCCCAAAAATAACACCCTTATCAATGGAACATTCCAGACAAAGGAAATCAAAATTGAAATGAAAAGAATGATGGCCTACTGTTTTTATTATTCAAAGCTCAAAGCGACACTCCAAAGATTTATTGGCTTACTGACTTCTTTTGAAGTTAATACATAATTAATGGTGGGGTGGACGGAAAAGGTGCTGGGCAATTTTTCGGACAAAATTGTGCCACTGGAAACTTTGAGCATCAAATGTCAAGTCATTAATGTAATCTGGCGGCATTTCCGTAGCCCTCTGATATCTGACGCCTTTGTACTTGCTTCGTGACGTCACGTTTCTTTGATTGAGATAAAGTTTTTTTTTTAATTTCTTCAAATTGAATATGCAAAAGAGAAAGAACAAAAGTGTTTTTGTAATTTTCTACATTTTACACTGTGGATTTAAGGCAGGTGACTTTTTTGTGATTATTACGGGATATTTTTATTACTGTAGGGTGTTTTAAATTGTAGTCAGTCATCATCAACCTAGTGTGTCTCCCGGTTGCTCGTTCCGCCTAGTGCGGGAGAACCCAGGGTCAAACGCTTTTAAATTGTAGTCAGTATTTAAATACATTTCATCTATCACTTTATCCAAGCGCCCAGCCCGATGTAAAGATCATCCACATAAAGACGGATTTTCGTCATAGCATCCAAGTCCAATATGTACTCAGAGTTCAGTATCCGCTTACCAGCTCTTCCTCCTCCACGACGGCAAGCCCGGAGAGGGCGCCCTAGAACCGGCAGGGACATAGTTTCAGTAATTGTGCATATGCAGGTGTACTTACAAAATAAATTCAACCCACAACCTAGGTATGATCACCTATGACGTATGTCGCACTCGTTGTGAAATATCATATTATAATGTTTTTCACAAAGTTTCTTTCAGTTCCAACATACATAACTTAACATTAATATAACTTACAGCACTGTCCTAATATTTCTTCCAAAAGTTGGCGAACTTTTGAAGAAATATTAGACCATTTGATGTCGAGTTTTCTCTCCAATTTTGTTGATGTAGTTTTTTTGCCAAACCTGATCTTTTCATGATAACTTTCTTGACATACAAGCACACTAATGGTGGAAATCCAAGAACGATTTCAGTCCTTCATGAGGCAGGCCTAGAGATGTCACGATCGCAGAAGCAAGCTGAGGGTGTTAGATTATCGAGTTTTCCGGTGTGCGGCTCTTTATAGATGGAGTTTTAATACCCAACAATACGCTAACGTTGAGGTCGCTAAGGTCAAGCAACCTGATTCCTCTAATGATTTCTTTCTAAGGTTCACCTTGCCAGAAATACAGGTAAACGTACAGAAACACCAACGCCTTCTATCTCTGTGGTGGCCTTGATGGCGTATTCGTAATTTATCCCATGCCCTCTATGAACCTATAAACGAAATTAGTTAGACTGGTAAAAGCGGACTCAAACTCCAAGTTGTAAGCTTCGGATGCAACTGAGATTACCGCTAGGATGGAAAAGATATTGGTAAGATGGTTTTTCAAAAATTGTAATCGCAAGTGGTAAAGATGAACAAAAATAGAAACACTTAGCAAATAAATAGGTACGTGGTACAAATAAAATTTCGTGCCAAATTGCAAAAGTTTACATGGGAATACTTCGGCGTTGCCAATTTCAATTTTTATGAGTAAACGTTTTATATTAAAAAATAACTTTCACATAATTTCAGGAATCACATATATTCTACCATGGGTACACACGCGAAGTTTTTAACTATACGATTTATTTCAACAAATAAACATCTTAATATGTATCACATACTCACATATACATCCAATATGCGTGTTATACCAAGAAAACATCATACTCAAGATGGAGATTACCCTACTTTACACCGATATGAGGAGTTAGTATATGTTATATGTACGTATGCCAGCGAAGATTTAATCGTAAAACTCCTCCGACCCCGAGGTACGGAACCGCAAAAAAATATTACCGAAATAAATCATCCGCCTACAAAAATATACCACAGGCTCATGTTACAGTAATCTCTTAATTCTTGAAGTGGGTTTTTATGCTTTTTAGGGTAACGAATTGGTAATAAAGTTCTAAAGGCAATGTAATAATGAATTAGTTGGAATCTTACGTGCTTTAGTAGTTCTAGTTGTGGTTTATACTGTATGCTTTTATTAATCTTGGTGCTATTCATAGATGAAAAAGTTTAAATGGATGTTTGGATAGTTGTCACACTATCACATTTGAGCCGTGACAGTAGAATATCGAAGTTCAGTAAAATTCGCAGTTAGACTGCTAAAAGTGGACGTCATACTTCGAGGAGAAAGCGTCGAACTCGACTGGAATTAACGCTCAGATGAAGAGGATAGCAAATTTCAGCCAAACACGCAGTTAGACTGTAAAAGGCGGACCCCGGAATTCCGAGATCAAACATCAGCCCCTCTAGACAAGTGGCAATTTGCTAACCGGCGTTTGATGGAATAGAATGACGAATGTATGGGATTTGACGTATTTGACATGCGTTAACGGCTGTCATATACGTCAAATCCCATATATTCGACATTCTATTCCACCAAACGCCAGGTCGCCAATTGCCACTTGTCTAGAGGGGCAGATGCGCCAGGGATAAACGGATAGACAAGTACTTGAATAAACAAAATGATAACACACCAATTAATTACACAATACTAGCACATACTAGTGTCATACATCAGCTAGCTCAGCGACTCGTCGCACAGGAAACAGATTCCCATTACCCCCTGCCTCTTGCGTACATTTTCACAATTTCCGTACTCAATCATCCCCATTTACTCGCCGCTTCGACATCAACAACAGATACAGCACAGGGGCGATTCCTCTCATTATGAGGGGTAAATTGTTGATGGGTAAAATCCACCGAACGGTCGTGATTTCAGCCAACTCGGCGCTAACGAAGCTTTTTATCCAATCACCTTTGCGTTCGTGAATAGTGAATAAAGCGCTTAAAGGATTTATTGTGTGAGGTATCGAGTTTAGTAAAGATGCTTTTAGGAAAACTGTTGATAATGATGCATTTTGGGGTTTAATGTAACGTATTGTGCTGTTGAAAGCGTAATCGATGGAGCAAGTTGTAAAGACTGGATTTAATGAAATGCTTTTGATAACATTCTGGGAACTGGACAAACGTAGCATGTACCTAATATAAGGTAATACACTCGAGAGCAATGAATCCGGGTCACTCAAAGAATCCAAAAAATCTCGGAAAGTAAGAATGCTAGGTTAATTCAATAAATTGTATTTAATAGACAATTTAATACTCCTTAAATGAAAGTTAAAAAAATATGAGTCACCATACATTTTATTTACACAAAATTACATAAAGAAAAAAAACTGCTGATCTCTCCTTAAAACAAAAATAGGAAACATGAAATTTTTGAACTTTATGACGATTTTCTTGAATTTCAATACTTCGTATTACCTCCTCGTGCTTCCATTACTGCGTTTACGCGGTTTGGCATGCTGTACACCAAGTTCCTTATACGATTTTGGGGAATATTCTCCCATTCCTCTGTGAGAGCAATTTTGAGCTCAGGAAGCGTGATTGGGGGAGGGTTTCGTTGTTTTACGCATCTCCCTAGCTCGTCCCAAGCATGCTCGATCGGGTTGATATCCGGGCTGCGCGCTGGCCACTCCATACAAGTAATGTTCATCTCTTGAAGGTAGTCATTCACAATCCTACCTGTATGAGGTCGGGCATTGTCATGCATAAATATAGCATCCTCACCCAAATTGACCATAAATGGACCAACGTGTTCGTTGAGGATTTCTTCCACATATCTTACGCTAGTTAAAGAGCCGTTTTCTATGATCACCAGCTCTGTGCGACTTTCAGAGGAAATTCCGGCCCACACAAGTACAGACCCACCACCGTAGGCTACTTTTTCTTCGATG
The DNA here is from genome assembly GCA_949126895.1 of Eilema caniola. Taxonomy (NCBI): domain Eukaryota; kingdom Metazoa; phylum Arthropoda; class Insecta; order Lepidoptera; family Erebidae; genus Eilema; species Eilema caniola. The sequence continues at coordinate 18,426,049 of OX421476.1, read as the reverse complement.
CATGCTTGCTTGAATCTTTCCCCTGGTCTTCTATACACTCTGTGTCTTCCATCGTGCTTGTAGAGCATAAATTTTGATTCGTCGGAGAACATAACTTTCGACCAATCTTCAATACTCCAATTTACGTGGTTCTGGGCATATCTTAGTCTTGAAATACGATGGCCACGCTCCAGTTTAGGGCCGTTTGCAGGTCTAAGGGGTTTTAAGTTAGATTCAGCAAGCCGACGTCTTACTGTCCATGCACTTGGGTTACTTCCTCCGAGGCGTCGAAACTGATTTGTGAGTTCAGTTCCTGTGAGAAAGCGATTTCGAAGCATGGTGTTCACCAAGTATCGGTCTTCTCGTGCTGTGGTACACCTAGTTCTGCCCGTTCCTGGTCTGCGTAGGTTAGAACCAGTTTCTTCGTAACGTCGGAGAACTCTTTGTACTGTTGACAGCGACACACCGACAGTCCTGGCTGTATCGCGCTGACTCCGGCCGGTTTCCACCAATGTAAGTATTCTGGTGCATTCTTCAAGTGTAAGCGACATGATTTCAGCTTGAATAATGAATATTGAGCACTATCAACCTGGTTTATGTACCAACATAAATGACAGATTACAAACAAAAGCAAAAACAAATCCTGTAATTTCGTAGTTCCATCTTCGACAGTGTTCCCTTTTCAAATTTGATTTTTTTATGATATAACTTTACAATAGATATACAATAGAACTTAACATAAGAAGTTTTAATACTTTCATTTAAGGAGTATTAAATTGTCTATTAAATACAATTTATTGCATTAACCTAGCATTCTTACTTTCCGAGATTTTTTGGATTCTTTGAGTGACCCGGATTCATTGCTCTCGAGTGTATTAAAAAAATTGCAAAGTTTAATGACAAACATTGGTACAGGTGAAAATAAATTAAAGCTTGTAATATAAAACACACTTATGGACGTTAAAATCATTGCTTCTACATTTACATTGACCGCCAGAAAGCGGTCTCCATTCTAAGAGCGTTTACACACTCATCCGATGTCCGATATCCGACATCTGATATCGGAGGAAGTCAAATGGATGAGATATGTATCTGTCCGGGCCGATATCGGTTATCGGAGCCAACACCACTGTATTGGCCCGATATCGGAACACAAAGAGACTAAAACAGCAACTGCAATATTCGACCTTAAGGACATTTTCTGAGATACATGTCTTTTCGCTTTAATTGATGACGCTGATCACGAATATAAGAAAAAAAGACTCGATACCATGTCATGTCAATAAAGTCGAAAATTGCTTGCACTTCTTTCTTTTTTTTTACTCCTAGCATCCCTAACTAGTCTATGCTTTCGAGCAAATGGCCGTATCGGGCCGATTTTATCGGATAAATGTGGAAACAGCACAAGGTTTCGGCTATCGGATGTCGGCTATCGGCGGCCGACACCGATATCGGATATCGGATGAGTGTAAAAACGCTCTCAGAATACCTCTATGAAAGAGGTACAGTCAATAAAGAAAATACGGTTGCATCTTTAAAAGCAACTTTACATGAAAAAGTGCAACCGTATCTCCTTTGTCGACTGCACTTGGATGAATGGTGGAAAAAATAGCTACATTTTTTTCCCAACTTCAACTTCGTTAATAAATCTAATGTACAGTCAGCATCAGATCGATCTTGATGAACAGTGCTCAAAATAATATTAATTCCTTGATTTTCTCCCCTTCCTGTTGACTGATTGTTGTGATATTTGATACACACCTTTAGTTTTTTTTTTATGCCACTTAGGTGGCAGACAAGCACACGGCCCACCTGATGGGAAGTGGTTACCGTGGCCTATGGACGTTTGCAACACCAGGGGCGTCACAATCGTGCTACCGACACTGTAGATACCTTCTAATACCCTTCTTGAAGAACCCCATATTATAGTCGCTTGGGAAAACCACGGCAGGAAGTTCATTCCACAACCTGAGCGTGCGTGGGATGAAGTTCCTTTCAAAACGCACGGTGCGTACCATTTCCGGTCGCAGTGTGTGAGGATGAATTCCATGCCTATGGCGAGTATGATAGAATGCAGCGGTGGGCATCATGTCAAACAATTCATCTGAGCACAAACCATTGTATAGGCGGTAGAACACACACAGCGAGGCAAAGTCTCTTCTGAGGCTGAGAGGTTCCACATCGCCTGTGAGTATGGGATTGTCGACGAGCCTCAACGCCCGTCTTTGCAATGAGTCGAAGGGGCCAAGCTGGTATGCAGGCGCTCCGGCAAAAAGGTGACAGCAGTACTCCATGTGGGGCCGAATTTGTGCCTTATAAAGCAGAAGTCGTTGCCCCGCAGTGAAGTACTGCTTCGCTTGGACAATAATACAATTTAAATTAATAAAAAAGTTTGATTTGCTCTTAATACCTCAGTTTAAAGATAATTTTGAGACTTCGTAGTCAAGATATTTGTAACGCTGACTGTAAACTACAAGAAGTGTATACTTTAGTAGCGAGGAGTCCCTAGAACCCAATTCCTGCTGACTTTCTATTGGGTCGAATGGTACATGATAAACTAGCTGGACTGAGGTAAGTTTGTTTTTCAGCAGCTTCCCTTTTGCCACGAGTATGTCCTTTCCTGTCTGTACATGACTAAAATACGAGTATCACATATCACCAACAAACCCGACGTTATACAATTTTGGACGTAAATAATTTAGGAAACATGAAAGTGATTTTGGTAAAAGCTATTGTCGTTCTGACGCGACATTATGAAATATGGCGACCGCGGATAATAAATTTAAAATGTGTGCAATGTTTGAAGAAGGTAGGGGCCATCCATCACGGCGTGGGCTTGGATTAGCAAATACTTGTCTTAACAAAGCGTAAATATAAACTATAAAAATAGATTTAAAATTTTTTAAACAAAAAACCCGACTGATGCTGATAATATCGAAACCAGTTAGCAGGCAGTTTCCATTTGCAAATCATAAACCGGATAAAAAGTAATGGGTATCACCTGCTATTTACCTTTGCTTTGTTCACATTCTATGTACCTTTAAAAACTTGGGAGATGAATACCTTTCGTTTGAGATATAAATCATTGAAATTCGTCCAGTGATTTGGAAGATATGAGGCTATAAAGAATACACACAAGATACGCGCAAAAAACAACCGTTCTTGGTAGTCGTTAAGAAAGTACTCAAAATTATCTTAATGTCTTGGTTTTTCTCACTTTCTGTTGACTGTTTGTTCTGATATTGGGTACACTCCTTTAGTTTGGACAATAATATAATTTAAATCAATAAATTGTTTGATTTGCTCTTAATAGCTTGGTATTAAGATCATTTTGAGACTTTTTTTGGCAAGAACGTTCTAAGACTGACTGTATACATGCCCGTAACTTTTATACGCTTGGTATGCAAAGCCTTTGAGGATACTGTTTTTTTTTTAATAATAATATTTATGGCAGTATACCCTTGAAGGGACACTGTTTAATAACTAGCATGTAAGAAAACGGGTCGGTGAGCGTCGGTAGATTGATTGTTAAGGAGTCGGCCTTACGATCTAGAGATCCCGGGTTCGAATCCAGGTTATTACACTAACGAGGTTTGTTGGGGTTAGAGGGAATATTAGTAATTACGTTTGCTAATTTTCTTTAAAAAAAATTAATTTATTTTGTTTATTTATATTATTTAATGTTATTATGTATTCAGTAAACCTTTGATAATGCCGTGAGGTGAAACCGGTCAGGTTAAAAATAAAAATAAAATAAAAAGTGTGGGAAAAGTACAAGTGTTATAATTATTCAAAATTAATTGATGTTGATATTTTTGATCCTTGAACGGGTAGATTGGAGGGGCAGTGGTACCCCTACTACAACAGCCATTCATTTAATACAGACAATAATGACCCCTTCGGCTGGGAATATTAATTTCCGATGAGAATTTCATAAGCGAGAAACGCAGTAACACTATGCCCGATTCTGGAATTAAACTCAAAGCTAATAGACAGCAGCCATATTTGCAACTACTTCGCCACTGATAGTACAGAGCAGAAATAAATTAATAGTCGCCGGTTTTATTTACTTTGTTAAAGATGCTAGCGTAATCATTTTGTTTCTAAATAAAAGGTTCATTAATTTACAAAGTAATCGTAAGTAATATATCACTGTCGTCTCCATTAAAAGGTGTTACTAAAATGAGAATCTTACAGGCATCGCTCGCGTGTAAGCGGAGACAAATTAAGTTGATACACTACGCGAAATGTCTGCTACACACGTGGCGATATATTGTAAAGATTTATGGCCAGACCCAACGGATGTAAGACTGGAACTGGGAAAGGCACAGAAGGAATCATATCAGCGCCCGACCTTTCTGTAGGTATATCTTTAAGGATTCCCACGCATACCACTTACCAGGCAAGTGCAGTTAATTTTAATAAAATCCTGCTGTTCGTCTGTCTATCTGGTCCAGTTCACCAGGCTGTCATCTCGTAAACCGTAATAGCTAGGGTGTTGATATCCTCTCCATACCGGGAGCGAGTCAGGGACCGCGTGGTCCCCACTCCCGAGGAGGGCCAGACCGAGAGGGACGGCTCTGGGTCTGCGAGGGATATGTACAACCTTGCTGACGGTCTTGCACAACGCACCTACAGACGGCATGCTGTTTAGTCGGTTCGAATCTGAAAGAACCTCCCCCTCCGGTTTCGGAGGGGGGAGTATCCGTGAGGATACTCCACCACACGTAAAAAGGGAGTTGATATTTTAAGAGATGATGTATTTATGGTCAAATAGTGGACTAGTCAAACAATGGTCTGAACCAAGTATACAGTCTCAAATATATCTAGGACATATCATTACGTGTGTAGCAGACATAGGCGAATGAACAAGGGTACAGGACAAGTATTAAGGGATGAATGTCAAATGGGCAGCCTCAGGGGACGTGCTGCTCGTACATACTTGTTACACTTATTTTATTATACTGTCGGATCGTAGTTCAGATGTTTTAAAGAGCTTGAATGCTTTTATTTATTTTAAGTATCACTTTATGGCTATTTTTATAACACTATATAGGTAAAAGTCTGATACTCACGTTAATCTATATATATAAAAATGAATCCCTGTTTCCCTTGGTTACGCTAGACCGATTTCACTAATTCTTTTTCTAGAGTATTTCTTGCAGTATAGGGACGGTTCTTACGCAGAATTTACTTACGTAAAATTTTAAAAAAGGTTAAGCCGTCACGGGAACGGGATAAGAATTCCACGCGGGCGAAACCGCGGGCATTAGCTAGTAGGCAATAAATTTCGCGCGGATTTCGGCTATCATAACTTTTGGTCATATCTCCGGTTCATCTCAAACGATTGCTATTAAATGTACGTAAGACTTTAAGTCTGACCAAGATCTTTCTACCAAAAAATAGCATCAAAAGTTCATTTAGCAGTTTTTGCGCAAACAGTGAAAAAAGAGATAAAAATAGTATCGTTAATATAACATAACTTTTTTTTTAATTTTCGGCGGTTTTACGATCGAAAGGTCCCGGATTCCTAGCCATTACACTACCGTCGTGCAATTTAGCTTATATATATAAATTACTTAAATTACTTAAAATATTACTTATATTACTTGGATGGGTTAGAGGGAATATTCGATATTTCAATTGCTAATATTCTTAAAAAAATACTTACAATATCTTTATATTGTAAGTATTTTTTATAGTATATTTTTATATATTGTATAGAGAGACATCGCATACAGGTAAAATTCTGATACCCGTGTAAATCATCAATATAAAACCCTTTGATTCCTTGGGGTGACATCGGGTGAGAGGATTGTCACGCCTAGCACATTATCCACAATATTTAAAGTGCACAATAAAGCTGGATGAAAACGAACAGTAGTTTTTATATTCGAGTAGTAAAAGGTAGTTAAAGTAAAGGTAATTAATGTATTGGTAGCTAATAACTCGTTTAAAAATGTTGTATGTTATTTTAATTACAAATAACAATCAGACAGACAGACAGACAGTATATGGACTTCAAAATTATATCCTAGGGAACTAAATAAATCATAACTTTTTATTCAAATCTAGTCGGCTATATTTACATTAATGAGTAACCAAAATCCAAACTCTTACATATGTAATATCAAAAGATTTATATTTAAAAATATAGGGCTATCTAAACTGAGCATAAAACTTCTTCATCGGAATATTTGAACTTAATTTTGTATCTTTTGTGTTATTCTATGCCCTCCGGTTTAAATTGATCTTCTGAATATTTTTATTACACGAAAATAAAATATAGCGAACGTAAGCAATCTTTTTGCGCTTCGTCACCGCGAGCAAGATTAAGGGATTAATCATTTTAAAGCGGGAGAGCCCATAAGTAGGCCACGCGGGGCATTGGTAACGTGGCCATAAGTCCTGTTTTGAACGGGAATGTCTCTTTACGACTTTCGTTCCCTGGTAATCTTCTTTCCGTTAATATTTACACTGAAAGTCGAATCCAACTGAGTTTGAAAAAATGACTCTTTTACGTCTGCCAAATGCAGGCGTATTTACTTTAATTAAATTACTCTTTATATTTGAAAACTTAGTTACAGGCAGTGTTGATTTATTGTCTATAGTGATTAATTAATAAAATTGCCAAGAATTTTATTCTGACACGAACGATATTGTCCCGTTATAAGAATGGTCACGTGAGTCATAGGACGCGTAACTTCGAAGGCTGCACAAAACTTTGAGATATGGCCGTAACATTTTTATACATTTCTCTCACATACTTAGCTAATAAGTTTTGGTTGGAGTCTGATTTCCCGAGTGTGTATTACATCTGAGATATTTGTGTGAGTATTTTTGTTTTATTAACCTGTCTTACTCAGTGTAGGATTGAATATCAGACACAAAAAAACATGCTATGTTCTCGTTTGTGTTCATCGATTACTGCATTTTCTATTGCACTTATGAAAAATGTAAAATCATGATTTTTAAAAATCGAAATATACAAATCTCTTAAATGAGTCAATGTTTACGAATCCACAAGATAAATAAAACGAACCTAATATATTTTTTAAATTGTGATATTAAAACATAGACAAGACGTCATCTGTATTGTATCCATAGATGTGCTCACTACATAGTTTGCAAATACGAAATTTTCGTTAAAGCTTTTCCATGTCATGTGAAAACTTTCTACCGGAATACAGACCCTCGTACATCAGGGCAACTGACCGCCGGCGGTGTTTACTATAAGTCTCATAGATAAGTATGTACAGTCGGCAAAAGAGATACGGTTGCACCTTTACATACAACTTTGTACGTCAAATTACAATCATATCTACACTGAGAAAAAAATGCTACGTACATGACCCGATTTTGTAATGTGTATGCAATTCACTACTTAGTACGATTGTAGCTTACGTAATAATTGTTCCGCTTATCTCTTAATGGTGAATCTTATAAACGTGTTTGTAAGCGGGGCCATGTTCCATAATGGCATTGCAGATATGTCCTTATAATGTTGTTACATACGTATTTCATCTTTGTTACCAATGAGCAGTTGATAGTGACGTATTTTAAGTAGCTGCAATACGTATAAAATGTTATCGATTCTACCTACTTAGTGCATAAGGTGGCTAGCTACTTATAATAAGTAACCGACTGCATTACATCAATATGCGGTATACATTAAAGCATCTGGCTACTGAATCCTTCCCTGTACGTATTGCGCCTACTAACCTAAGATTGATAGATACGTTTTATACGTAGCAGGTCACATTTTTATCTGTATACTTATTAGTGATGGACCGAATCGAAAAAAGGAGTCGGTGGTTTACCATTATACGTATTCCGCCTATTTAGATAAGGTTGATAGATATGTATTAAAAGTAGCCTGTTACACAATATCTGTATACTTACAACATTATGCGACCTACGTACAATAAAGATGACAGCTACGTACGATAAGGTTGATCGCTACGTATTGTAAGTAGCTGACACCATCATTTAAGTATGCTGCATAGTTACATCATGTGACTAGCTACGTTCAATAAAGAGTCGGTGGTTTACCATTATACGTATTCCGCCTGCTTACACAAGGTTGATAGATATGTATTAAAAGTAGCGACCTACGTACAATAAAGATGACAGCTACGTACGATAAGGTTGATCGCTACGTATTGTAAGTAGCTGACACCATCATTTAAGTATGCTGCATAGTTACATCATGTGACTAGCTACTTTCAATAAAGAGTCGGTGGTTTACCATTATACGTATTCCGCCTGCTTACACAAGGTTGATAGATATGTATTAAAAGTAGCCTGTTACACAATATCTGTATACTTACAACATTATGCGACCTACGTACAATAAAGATGACAGCTACGTACGATAAGGTTGATCGCTACGTATTGTAAGTAGCTGACACCATCATTTAAGTATGCTGCATAGTTACATCATGTGACTAGCTACTTTCAATAAAGAGTCGGTGGTTTACCATTATACGTATGCCGCCTACTTACATAAGGTTGATAGATATGTATTAAAAGTAGCCTGTTACACAATATCTGTATACTTACAACATTATGCGACCTACGTACAATAAAGATGACAGCTACGTACGATAAGGTTGATCGCTACGTATTGTAAGTAGCTGACACCATCATTTAAGTATGCTGCATAGTTACATCATGTGACTAGCTACTTTCAATAAAGAGCCGGTGGTTTAACATTATACGTATGCCGCCTACTTACATAAGGTTGATAGATATGTATTAAAAGTAGCGACCTACGTACAATAAAGATGACAGCTACGTACGATAAGGTTGATCGCTACGTATTGTAAGTAGCTGACACCATCATTTAAGTATGCTGCATAGTTACATCATGTGACTAGCTACTTTCAATAAAGAGTCGGTGGTTTACCATTATACGTATTCCGCCTGCTTACACAAGGTTGATAGATATGTATTAAAAGTAGCCTGTTACACAATATCTGTATACTTACAACATTATGCGACCTACGTACAATAAAGATGACAGCTACGTACGATAAGGTTGATCGCTACGTATTGTAAGTAGCTGACACCATCATTTAAGTATGCTGCATAGTTACATCATGTGACTAGCTACGTTCAATAAAGAGTCGGTGGTTTACCATTATACGTATTCCGCCTGCCTACACAAGGTTGATAGATATGTATTAAAAGTAGCGACCTACGTACAATAAAGATGACAGCTACGTACGATAAGGTTGATCGCTACGTATTGTAAGTAGCTGACACCATCATTTAAGTATGCTGCATAGTTACATCATGTGACTAGCTACGTTCAATAAAGAGTCGGTGGTTTACCATTATACGTATTCCGCCTATTTAGATAAGGTTGATAGATATGTATTAAAAGTAGCCTGTTTCACAGTATCTGTATACTTACAATATTAAGCGACCTACGTGCAATAAAGATGACAGCTACGTACGATAAGGTTGATCGCTACGTAGTGTAACTAGCTGACACCATCATTTAAGTATGCTGCATAGTTACATCATGTGACTAGCTACGTTCAATAAAGAGTCGGTGGTTTACCATTATACGTATTCCGCCTGCTTACACAAGGTTGATAGATATGTATTAAAAGTAGCGACCTACGTACAATAAAGATGACAGCTACGTACGATAAGGTTGATCGCTACGTATTGTAAGTAGCTGACACCATCATTTAAGTATGCTGCATAGTTACATCATGTGACTAGCTACTTTCAATAAAGAGTCGGTGGTTTACCATTATACGTATTCCGCCTGCTTACACAAGGTTGATAGATATGTATTAAAAGTAGCCTGTTACACAATATCTGTATACTTACAACATTATGCGACCTACGTACAATAAAGATGACAGCTACGTACGATAAGGTTGATCGCTACGTATTGTAAGTAGCTGACACCATCATTTAAGTATGCTGCATAGTTACATCATGTGTTTAGCTACGTTTTTTTTAAGGTTTACAAAACTGGTCCATACAATTAACAATTACGCTTATAATTTAACACGTTGTGGTGTTCCATGTTTGTATGACCTACTAGATGCGAACACAACATACACAACAAATTACAAGTTAGGTACACTACTGAGGATAATACAGAAATTATCCAATTATTTGTTCAAAACAGAGCTTCTTTAAATTATTGATTTTACTAAAAATGTCTATCTCGCTGCAAATGCAGTTATGTATTTGCAAAACACATACGAAAAATGGGCGAGTGCTGCCCAAGATTAGTTCGAGCAGTCGGTGCTACAAAGGTTCTCCTGTTGTGAAGACGGCTGCCACTACGAGGATCCGCAAAGGTTTCTCTTTCCAGCAGATCTGAACAGTCGACTAAGTCATTTAGGTACAACTTTATACCAGAATATAAGATCAGCCACATTGCGTCTCTGATGTAGCGAGGCAACGCTGTAATGACTCAGTCGTGTTTCATAGGAAGCATGGCATGGCTTTAAAATTAATTTTGTCACTTTTATCAGTATCGCTATTCAGATCACAAGTCGAGTGCCAAGTTACATAAGTGCCTACATTAATTGACAATGAATAAAGGTAAGTAAATTGTACCTTCATTGAAATTGTACTTTGTAATGAATTAATTTTTATTTCAGTACTTAGTAAGTAATATATTTTTCTATATTATATTCTATTGTGTAAGGAATCAATTAAAAGGTAGATGCGCTATTAATTCAAGTGAGCTGGGCTGGGATATGATATGATATATTATTATAATTAGGGTCATTTCGCCTGTTCGCGTCCATCGCCCAATTCGCGTCCATTTTGCGGATCTCCCTTTGAAAATCTTCGAAAATAAGTAAACTAACACACCAATCAAATGAAAAGTCTTTACCGCTTATACCTCAATATATAAGAGGCACGCACACATGGACAAAAGTTATGTGCGTCAAACCAATCCCGTTTAAAAAAATTGTTAATCTCGGCTCTTCAACAAGGAAGCGCGTACGCTCGGAATGTTAGCTAAAAATTTGTGAGCAGCGGCGCGTTTGATGGTAAGTTTTTTATTGTTTTATGTGAATTTTAGCATACATAGCTGTTTCTATACTTTCATAATGAAAAAAGGAATAATATTAATTATGAATTTGCTTATGTTTTTTATATGTAACGAATAAAATAAGCTGGACGCGAATTACTACATCGAATTTTACAAAACTTCCACTTTGCGTCCGCAATGGACGCAAACGATACCTGCAGGGGATAATAATAAACCACATTGCGTCCACTATATTTAATTAAATACTTGCTTGTAAAAATAATTTAACATGTATTGTTTATTATTATTGTACATTTTTATTAAGACCACGTGTTTATAATTCTATTTTTTTATTGAAATGAGTAATTTCTTTCATTCTCGGAAAAACAGAGACGACATCTGCGCTCGTCAAGGAATGCAAGAAAACCATGGAAAGACTGTCCAGGAAACTCGACGTAAGACTTGCCTGGATGCCCGGACATGAGGGCAATATGGGCAATGAGACGGCGGACGAACTGGCAAGAAAGGGAGCTGATGAAGATCAGGTGGGCCCTAGCCCAGACTACCCATTGCCCATAAAATAACAAAGGGAGTCATCAGCCGAAGCACAGTGGCTGAAGCCAATCGAAGATAGAAGTCCTCGCCAGTAATGAGACAGTCGAAGATCTTCATCAAAAGCATTGACACAGAGAAAACAAGCCGACTGTTAAAACTCTCCCGAGGGAACATGAGGCTGGTCGTAGCAGTGATAACGGGACAATGCCGACTAAATAGGCACCTGACACTTATAGGGGTGAAAACTGACCCCAAATGCCCCATGTATTCAATGATAAGATGGGAAAACATGGGGACGGACACCCTAGAAGAACAAGACCTAGAGGATCTGAAGGTGGAATAGATCGTAAGATTCTGTAAAGAGACAGGTAGGTTCGACGGAACGCCGTGATTGCCGGGCACTTCTTAGCCTCCAAATAGGAGGAATAGGGCAATTGGGTGAAATGGCCCCCATAAAAGGGCAGATCACCCGTCTGCGGCGTCCCCCGCTGGTAATAAGTAAGTAAGTAAGTAGGGTAAAATTAACAGAACTGATTACTGTTTAATCTTAAAGTTGCAATCACTATTTGCCTACTACTTAGGTGCCTAATTTTAAGTTCAACCACTGTTATGTAGAATTATTTCTTTTAAAGTGATTTTTAATGATAATAATGTTGATTTTTTAATATTTATATTATATAATAAAGAAATTGTTAAAATATAATTTTTCTTTACAAATTCTTAAAAATATCACCCCTATATTCCTTTTCTAAGCTGCTGGACGCTAAATGGTCCAAGGGTGGACGCAATTTGGATTTTGTGGACGCGAAGTGGGTAAATTGCCTAATTCTGAAGTTTATCTATTTAAAAAGAAAACACAAGATGTTTCCAATAAAACTGAAAGTTAATCTTAAAATAGACTATATAATGAATACATTACATAAAGTTTTCATAGAAATTAGTGCAAGAGCATTTTTATTATCGCCGTCAAACTTGCCAACTACACTAAATGGACGCGAACAGGCGAAATGACCCTATGTTTGGCTTTGGGGAAATTGAACATAGGTTACATAAATCATTTGACAATTTAGATTACATTAGTAAAAAGGTGCCGTTACTAGAATTTTAACATCAGATCTTAAGGTTAGTTTAATAAAATTAAGTAATGTTAATTGAACGATACCTACTTCTTTCTCTTCTCTTATAAAATAGGTTGGAAGGAAAAATATTTATAATTAAATTTGTGACTCAGGATCTCGTTAACTACTTATAATTTTTTAATTTTTTTAGGAAAGGCAAAGTATGTACCGGTTGCGGTTCAATTTGATGATGATGGGACGCAAATTGATGATGATGTAAAGCAAATAGATTGCCCGCCATCAAAAAAATGTAAGTATAATTAGTATGATTAAAACTTCTTAGCAGCTCTGAAGTTATATGCAGGCGCAATTGTGCGCAAGTACAGAAGAGGCAGAAAAGAAAATTTCGTATTCCGCACAACGGCTCGTGCGATTTTCGTGAAGTTTCAATCGTACTATAAGTACCTACTGTTATTTGATTACTAAGTATTATTAATTTATCTTATATACCTACTTACACGTACTTACTTATATTTTTAGCATGCATCGACCACTCCTTCAATTATTATTAAACGGCTAGGCAAATAACTTATTTCTGCATGGTTATAAAAAAAATAACCACGAAGGCTTAATGCGGGATCTACGCTTCGCTCCGCTCCCGCATTAGCCTTCTAACCTAACCTAACCAAGTACGATTGCGCAGCTATCACAATAAACTTATCACTAATTTTCTATGAATACACCTCTGTCTACCCACTCGGGGATTTACAGGTGTGAGTATATGTATGTAGGTATGTATGTAATTTTCTATCTTATTTCGAGGTAGTGCCCCATCTTACGATTGGCATAAGCATTAGCACGCCAGGTTATTAAATGATGTAATTAACGAGATGGCTGAATATCATGCAGGCCGTTAATTGAATGGCGCCGTTTAGTTAACTGCCTAGGCAGTTAATTGGACGGCTGACTAAGCTAGTTCGCGGCGACATATATACTACTATAGGTAACAATTAATTAATAGGTATGGTCAAAAACTTCAATTAAATTTGTTTTTTTTTCTCACTTTGGAACGTATCTCTATAATCCCATATAAATTACCATTCCGTATTCACGGTTTCTGTATTCGCGGCATATTTACGGAACATATACCTCGCGAATAAAGAGCTTTTACTGTATAATGAAGGTAATACCACATTTTACGATTTTAACTATTGCTAAAGATTCAGATTATTTTTGTACGAATGTTACGATTGACTATAAATCGTTAGGTATCAAAATTAAGATTGTTTATACAAAACAAACAATAATATGTTTATACATATTTAGGTGTAGGTACCTAAAGTTAGGTATCGGTAAAACAGGGTGTTTATAAGTCAACGGGTGAATAGAAATAATGGGCAGATAACGTTTGCAGTTACCTATTTATCTTTTACTAGCTGACTCGGCGAACTTCGTACCGCTAATATTTTTCTGCCCGCGTGGCGTCATATCCCGTTCCCGCTGCACCCTCTTCTATATTAAACATGTATTATACATATAAACCTTCCTCTTGAATCACTCTATCTATAAAAAATAACCGCATCAAAATCCGTTGCGTAATTTAAAGATTTAATCATACAAAGGGATATACCTACCTAGGTAGGGACAGAGAAAGCGACTTTGTTTTATAGATGTAGTGATGAAGTGAAACTATTTTTCCGTTCTAAATGCATGAAATTAATCATATTTACGATTTTATTTCTATCAACCTTTTGACTTGTATTCGCCCCGTTTAGTGGCAATTTTACTGTGGTACCTATATAATTCCTTGAAAATGTATCTTTTGATGATCTCATAATGCTCTCGAGTACCTACTTAATGCTTGCTGATAAATTTTAATACCCACATCGAATAGTTTGATAAGTACTAACTATAACATAATAGATTTAAAGCAATCCATATCTTTCTACTAATTTAGTAGTGATGAAATGATTTCATACAGGAAAAGAGGTTACACTCGTACCTATCTTTGGTACCTACTCAAAAATGACACATAATATACTTGACAAAGATACGTATGTAGTATGTATGTAATACTACCTACTATAACATTATTATTGTGTAGCTTCGTTACTAGTACATTCCATGTAAAAATATGGGTTTGGATTATCGAGAAAAGAACTTTTGGAAATGGTCGGCCAGTATGTAAACCGTAATGACATACCTACCAACGTCTTTCAAAAACGGTACTGGTGCAACGTGGCTTACGGCTTTCAAAAACCAACACCACTGACCATTGAAAAAACCCAAAGCTGTGGAATATGCGCGAAAAAAGCCATAGACCCATTTAATTTTATTGTTTATCCATATTTTGAATTACTTAGTAAAACACTGAAGGAATTAATTTCATTAGACAGACCATCGGTGATTTGGAATGCCTTTTTATCGTCTATTTTATCGAAATGGTCCCATAGGTATTGCACTGCGTTTCTTTCTGTGTTTTATACTTTTTACCTACATGGTCACTCATTTTCACATGAAATAAATGGCTAAGATTCATTTGTATTTAGGATAAAAACATAACAAAACAAAACGAATTATCATTTATAAACAACGACAAATCAATCAACAGCCAGGCCAAACCAAACACGAGGAAATCCTCAAAGTACCTACCTACCTACTTTAAAAGTTTAACCCAAATTAAAAAATAGTCAACTCTTAGTATCAATGCTCATACAGCTCAGATGCCTTCCCAATTTGATAGTATAGTATCATATTTGTATAGATAGACTAATTTCATAAGCAAGGCCGGCCGGCCTTAGCCATCTAGGCGCCCCGGGCGAGTCATGCCTTTGGCGCCCTTTTATGTACCTATAGGCCGTACCGTATAGGTACTTATTTCATTACAATTAAAAAAAACTTATTTAGGATTTGTACCATATTTTTTATTGAATTAATAGAAAACTACAGCATGACATGTATTGTGAACAGATTTTTAAACAAGACTAAATGGGCGTACTAATAATGGTCCCTACCTATTTTCTGAATTTAGCTACCACGCAAATAATAATAAATAAATAATTCGTAGGTAAGTTATTTCTAACGTACAGGTTCTATTAAAAGGTTTTTTTGATATACTTGTGACCTTACGAGTATGTAAAAAGCAAAGAAAAAAGTATGTATAATGCGGGCCTAATAAGAGTTGCAATTTCTAGGCCTGGTACCTATATTTCGTTCTACACTATTTAGTGAGAGATACCACAAAGGACAAAATGACAGGTCGTATTTGTTAGACATAGAATACTGATACTCACTCCTACGAGATAAGTCTATAAAAGTTAATAAGTATACCTTGAGTCTAGTTTTCCTTTAGATCGATAAAAATAGGTATTCGAATTAAGTGGTATAGGTAGTTGAGCTGGCGCGCGCGGCGCCCTAAAGTACCTGGCGCCCCGGGCTGTCGCCCCGGTCGCCCCGTAAAGCCGGTACTGTCCATAAGAGTAGTCCCTTTCCACTAAAAAAAGAGTTCAAAATAAAAAATTTGACCACCCGACCGAGTGAAATGTACCTATTTAGCGGTTCGCGCCATGTTCGGAAGTCCCGAAATATACCGAATATTTCCGAACAGAATAACGCGATGCGTCGTGCATCGTGAGTATTCGTGAGTACAAGCCAACCGACGAACCGAGGCCAAGCCATATGCGCGGCCGCCTGCCCCCGCGCCGGCCGCGCCGGGGTGGGCGGGCGCGCATCTCACTGAATATCACATTCATTAATTTGACTTTTGTAGTAATAGGTAGTATAGTTTTGTGCTCATAGAACACCATAGCAGAACACAATATCTGTGCTAGCCGTGTTAGTAGGTACGTACAAAATAATGGCAGAAGCGAGCCGTGTGTCTGTGTATACTGCGCCGGGGCCCACAGATGTCGACGACAATTTAAACCTTCATCTTCAATTTTTAACAGAACTAAAATTGGAGAACTACGAGCAAGTCTTTCGTGGTAAGTACTTGCTATTTTGTTTCTAGATTTCGCGTCGTAGGCAGGTAGGTACATAGTATAGGACCCACAAACTGGTAAACGCAATCATGACCTTGGTTCACAGTGTTCACACACGTTCCCCGGCGGCAACTATTATAGGTACCTAACCTAAGATATCAGGGCACGCCGTGATTGCGGCGGTAAGACCCATCATGGGGGAGTGGCTAGAGAGGCCACACGGGAGCCTCTCGTACCGTCAGACGCAGATGATAGCCGGACACGGTTACTTCGGGCGGTATCTGCATCTGATGGGTATTGAGCCAACGCCCGAGTGCCATCACCGCGACGCGAGCGTGGACTCGGGGCTGCACACGCTCACCGAGTGTCCGGCGTTTGAGACGCCGAGGCGGGAGCTTGTGCAGGCCCTGGGGGTGAGAGTGCTCACGCTCTCCACCCTGCTCGCGGCGATGGTCCGCTACGCGGGTGCGTGGGCGGCCAGCGCCTCTTTCTGCGAGCAGGTCATGCTCGCGAAGGAGACAGCAGAGCGGGCGCGGCGCGGTGAGCGAGAAAGACTCGCTGACATCGCTGCTCGCGCCCGAAGGCGGCTCGGGCGTCGGAGGGCGCTGACAGACCTCCGCCCCCCATGAGCGCGGGCCTGAGGGTGACGGCTGGAGCCGCCCGTCACCCTAGCAGAAGCAGGCCACAGCGGCGGCGCGCATCGTAGGACGATGCGCGCCTCCCCACACCGGGGTTGAGTCGGGGATCGCGTGGTCCCACCTCCCGAGGAGGGCCAGACCGAAAGGGATGGCCCTGGGTCAGCCGGGGTGCGAGGGATATGTCGCAAGACAACCTCACCTTCGGCCTAGCACTACGACCCACAGACGGCGTGCGGTTTAGTCGGTTCGAGTCCGACATAACCTACCCCTCCGGCTCCGGAGGGGCGGGTATCCGTGGGGATTTCCCGCACGTAAAAAAAAAAAAAAAAACCTAAGATATCATTATATCCGACCAGCCCGCGCAGCAAAGCAGCTATGCAATACATATTTTCATTTCTGTAAGGCAGGTAGGTACTACTTAGGGAGTCCTACGTTATAAAATAAAGACTTTGTTATTTTAAATTATATACCAACCTATATTGAGAGAATAACTAATATAAATCAATTGACAAGATCATCTGTACAAATTCTAGACAATTCTCTCATTACAGTACTTGTTTATATTCCAAAACTAATTGAGCGGTAGGATTCAGCTTGTAATATAATTACACCAGCCTGCATCGGTCGGTTTGACAAGTAAAACAGTTTCTGTTCTTATGTCTTCATCACCCATTTCCAATTGCAATCTGCAAGCTTAAAAGCTGGTTGTAATCTGTGCTTTATTTTAAATATTCCTTTTTACTTGCATGGGTCACTTTGTGTTGCAATGAACTCCATGATTGACCACACACACCCAATACAAATGGAAAATCAATAGCCTAATTAAGTACCTATCTGTTTTTAGAAAACAATATTGATGCTAATGTATTAGCCCTTATGAGCCCTGAAGAACTTAAAGAACTGATCCCCAAAATAGGAGATCGGGTTAAAATTAGAAATTATATTGAACGGCAGTCTGCACAGAAACTCACTTTTAGAGTAAGTACTTACCTACTTTTAAACTGTTTGCTGGACCTATCAGTAAATTGAAGTACTAAGGTATGACCTTATTTGCACTCATTTTGTATATTTCAGATTGTTGAAGACCCCAATGATTATTTTCCAACCCTATCAGATGACAATAATACAGATGTTGTGTCCGAACCTGAATCTAAATCATCTGAGTATACATCTGAATCAGCCGCAGTAACTGGTACTGCCATCAGATCTAATGTGAGTTTGTAACTATTAATAATATACTTACAATAAGTACTGTAATCTGTATGTACGAACGACGGGACCCTAAAATAACCGTTTCCCATTGCATTTTGGTAGGTAGCAATGAGTACCTGACTCAAAATGCACTCAACCAGCCGTCCGTCCGCCAGTCCGTCAAAATTTATAATAATTTGCCAAATGATATTAGAGAATTAAACAAAATATACATAGTTATTAATAAATTGAAACAATTTCTGGAATCCAATAGTAGATTGTTCAACAAGGGTCTAAAACCAGCCATAATGACACGAGATGTATTAGCCACGAGATGTATTAGCCACCCTCGCTTCGCTCGGGTGGCTAATATTTCGAGTGTCATTATGGTTGTTTAGTCCCACGATAAACACTCTACTTTTCACTTTGAATGCGAGGAAAAAAAACGACGTTATATACAAAATTACAATATTAAAAAAAAAATTAAAGAAATAGGTAAATATCTTTTTCAAGCTAAATATATTAATTTATCATATCGATAACGGGGTAAAGCCTCCGTGGCGTGGCGGTAGTGAACGCGGCACATCCCCGCTCAGTGCAAATATTTGTATGTATGAATATGGGTATTTGCATTGGTCTGGGTGTTTCTATGTATAATATATATGCATTTACAAAAAAAAATGTATGTAAGTATGTTTATCCGCATTCTAGATTCCATATTACAAGCTAGTTAAGCTATGCTTACCATGGATCTAGATAGCGTTGTGTGATATGTTGTGGAATATTTATTTATTTATTTATTTTTATTTATTTATTATAACAAAGTTTCTAAGTTGCACAATTAATAGGTGATTACAACGCAAGCTTAATACGAATAATCTATACAAAATTCAAATTGCAAAGAAATTTGTCCCGCGGTTTTTTTTTTGTTAAGTGACATACTTTAGCCAACAGATTCAAACTTGAAAAATAATTAAAAACTAATTGGAAATGCATAATAAAATGAATCAATCCTTAATACTTACATAATAATTAATTAAATTAATATCATTAATCGTGGTTCACGAAATTAAATGGGATTTTTTGATTTTTTCAAATGTCATTTTGAGGTTATTTCTATACACAATCACTAAAAAGGTGATAATCCTCCCATTCGCAAACACCGTGATTGGCTGTTTAGGAGTTTTCAAAGTAAATATAAAAAAAATTATTATTAGAATTTTAAATTATTAGAATTTTACTAATTATTGCTACTTCTTGTTTCAGGTGGCCAAGATACTTCACGTAATTTTTTTTCACTTATGGTCTTTAGTAGATTTTTAGATACAGTAATTTAAAAGTAAGTAGTTGTGTGTTAGATAAGTGACGTAAGTAGTTAGTTTTCCTATGTGCTTATAAATATTACGATGAAACATTCGTCATGTCTGTTGTCGTAAGTTCATTTTGTAAGTATTACCTATTACAAAACAAACCTACGACAGGCCCTCACAGATGAGATGATAGAAGCTCTGCCTTCTGCGATGTCGCTGTAAGTTGTGAGTTCTATCCCCACCGAGAACAAAAATTTGTGTGATGAACATAGATGTTTGTTCTGTCTGTCTGGGTGTTACTATTAGGTATTATCAGTACTAAGATTAAATAAATATTTACTTACAAACAAAATATTCTATCAATTACCTGATTCTTAGAGTAGGTACAAGCTTTACTTAGTTTGGGTTATTAAAAAAAAATGGTGGTAATTTTTACTTTTACTGTACTGTACTGTTGTTGTTTTTAGGCCAGTGTGGATGGAAGAGCTATATTGAAAGAAGGTCAAAATTCTGAAGGATTACTGAAAGAAGGTGCTAGAAGAAAATTAAGTCAACTGGTGATTACCCAGACTCTTGACAAATCTACAACAAAGAAAATCACAACTGAAGAGTTTTACAAATTGGCTTTGGAAATTGTTGCCTTATTTCCAAAAGAAAGTGTAGTTGTTTATTATTCGGCCTACGTGTCGGGCAAAGGTGAAACTGCCAAGAAAAATGCAAGTGGAAAATTATATGAAACATACATAACCAGACGAAGAAAATTGCGTGAAAGCGGAGACCTTCCTGGAACCAGCAGGACTTCTTCCCGGTCTTCAGATATTTTACCAACCCTTACTGAGGACACTTATGGTAGGTTATAATATTTTTTGGTCAATGTTCTTTAATCGGTACCGGTTACCGGTATAATAAATGGACAGAAAATTTAGTAATAATGAGTTATATCATTCACAGAGGAAATCAATGATGAAAATCTAACGTGGTTGAAAAATAATGTAGACCCCTGGAAGACTGTGGAAGAAAAGTGGGCTGAAACAAGAAACTATCGGCTTAAAATTAGTAATAATAGCGGCCAAGAAATAGCAGAATACTTCAACAATTTTCCGGCTTTAAAACAACCCCAAGGATATACCCTGGTAGGTTATCTATCCTACAAATATTTTTGAAAAAAAAAAACTTGTAAAATATAAAAGTTTTCTTTAACATTTTAAACACAATTAATTATATTGATTTTATTGATTGATTTTATTTTATTGATTATACTGATTATTATTGATTATAACAAAGTAAATTAAAGTAGATGGCGCTGCAAATTTCTAAGCTTCAGTTATTAGATTTATTTATTTATTGCCAACATGTACCTACATTATTTACATAGCTAAGGTTTAAATTAGCTATTAGCCGAAGTGGTCCTTTCGTTAACAATGTAATATTTTGTTTTCAGCTTCAAGAAGATTTTAAATCTATGTACCCTGGGAAAGAGAATCGTCTATTCTCTATGCTTGATCTGAAGAAAGAAGAAATAATAGACTACGCCAAACAAAGAGCTCGACAAAGTAGAGACAAACACTACTCTGCTACTATACTAAATTTCATTGGCCTGATCCAGGGTAAGTATCTAGTAAGTAAGTTCGTGTCACTAAGACTTAATTTGAGTCTAGTTTTTTTTGGAATTAAAATGTCTTGTGTGTTTTATTAAACTTATAATGTGGTGCATTAATTACGAGTAGTATTATTAACGCAAAATCAATGAGCCACGCGGTTTCTTGAAAACATCAGTCTCATAGGTTTAGGGGCAGAGTATAGTATTGAAATGTGCGAGTTGGAGGTACATTGACTGTAGTCAGTCTAACAAATGTATAACCTAATTTAAAAATGTAATGGAATGGTTCCAAAATCCCATATTTGGCGCATCCCTAGATTCCCTAGTGTTAACATTGGCACAGATAATAATTATAATACTTCACATTGGTGTAGAAGACATTGTTTAAAGTCATCCTGATTATATTTGTTTCTTTTTTTTCAGAAAGTGACCCAGATTCTGTCAAGAATGTAAGTCTTCTGCTACTAGCTTACATAATCAATATTTCGCCTGCGAAAAAAAGAAAGTGCAAACAGATACTAAAATTTTCCCGTGCAGAAATCTGCGATGCCTACATCAAGCAAGTGGCTTCTGAAGCAGCGGTAACAAGTGAAATTATATCAAAGCGGGAGCAAATTTCCAAGCAAGGCCGCACATTACAGCCATTTGTTATTTTTGTCGGACGATCGGTGGCGGAAGTTCTAGCTGCCTACGTTGTAATCAACGATACAGTGTACCACTTTAACAAGTTAATAACGGCAGTGGACTGTGCGTGCAAAATATTTCATGCAACTGGCGCCTGTTACCCTGAGGAATGTGCAGAGGTTTGGTTGTTCATCCAGTTGGGATTTTTTAATATTAAAACTAAGTTCGACAAAAACACACAGGCAGTAAACACTCTGTTGGCTGATCTGGGACTATTTACCAATTCTGAAAATTAGAATGTTTACTTGTTACTATTGCAAAAAAGCAGTAGCGCCGACTCCATCACTGTTAGTTACTCATATTAGAACTTTTTGTAAGGGAACTGTAGAAAATTCTAATCTTCGGTGTGGTGAACAGGAGTGTTATCGTCATTATAACTCTGCGTTCTCTTTTAAAAAACACTTAGTTAGAGATCACCCATCTTTAGAACTGAATTTGCATCAAGATCGTAATGCCATAGATATGCCTATTGTTATCTCAGATTCACCATCAACAAGTTCAGAAACAACACAACCAAGTAAATCGGTTCAAACCAGGTTAGTACTGCAAGAAAATGACAATTGTTTAACTCATCATGCTGGACATCTAATATCTTCTTTATATGCTAGTCCAATAATACCACGTAAAACTGTGCAAGAAGTTATGCAAAACCTTCAAATATTCTTTAAAAAATCAGAAACTATTTTGTCAAAACAGTTCAATGATTTGGTGCCATCTAATGAAATTACCGATAATGTTTCGTTTGCTCTTTCAAAAACACTTAATACATTTTGCAACACTTTTGCCAATTTTAATACTGAACACAAACGCTTAAGGCATTTTAAACTCTTAGGGACTTATAACGAGCCTCAAGAAGTAAATGTTGGTCGACGATTGGATACTAAAAAAACTCCTCAAGGATTAGCATTGACGCCGATTTATTGTACTGAGCAACTAATGCCACTAAAAAAGAATCTGGAACATTTTTTTTCAATCGGTAATGTTTTGAAGGATACTTTAGAATACTTGGGCAGTTTACAAGAACCGGCGTTTGGTATTGAAAATATTGTTCAGGGTTCCGTATGGAAAAAAATGGTCGAAAATTCTGTAGGTTTGGTTTTACCGTTGATAATATATTTTGACGATTTTGAGATCGGAAACCCCCTAGGAAGTCATGCTGGGGTACACAAATTAGGAGCGGTTTACGTATCTATACCATGTCTACCTTGTAATTACGTTTCCCTCTTGCAAAATATTTTCATGTTGGCTCTTTTTCACTCGTCAGATAGGACACAATTTGGAAATAACATAATGTTTCAAAAGGTTTTTGAAGTGCTCAATGATTTAAAGCACAATGGTATAACTGTTAAAAATGACGTATACGCAGGAGTTATAAAGTTTTATGTATCAGCCGTTACTGGTGACAATTTGGGACTCAATGGTATACTTGGATTCGTTGAGAGTTTTAGTGCTAATCGACCATGCAGAATATGTAATGCAAGTAAAAGTCAAATTCAATCAATGTTGTATGAAGACGACACGTTATTAAGAAATGAACATAACTATTCGAACGATTTACAGCAAAACAACATTTCAGAGACAGGCATTAAAGAACAGTGTGCATGGCTTGCCTTAGATGGATTTGATATGTTCCAAAATGTTGCAGTTGATGTTTTACATGATTATCTCGAGGGCTCTTGTCGATACGTAATGAAGTTTATTATAACGAATCTAGTTAGAACGCAGAAACTTATCTCTTTGGAAAATTTAGCATCCAGAATACGGTATTTTAATTATGGACCCGATTCAACTTCAAAGCCTTCTAATGCAGTAACAGCAGAGGGGGCATCCATAAATTTAAAATTTTCAGCTGCTGAAATGCTTTGCCTAGTTCGTTATTTCGGTCTTATCGTTGGATACAATGTGCCAGAGGAAAACGAAATTTGGCTGTTGTATATAAAATTACGTCAGCTTTTAGATAAACTTTTGAGTCGTCGAATCCATGAAAGTACTATCGAGCAAGTAAAATTCTTAGTATCAGATATAAATGAGCTTTATTGTGAACTGAGCAGGATGCAGCTGAAACCAAAATTCCACTTTTTAACACACTATCCACAAATGCTAAGGAAATTTGGTCCCTTAACTCAAATCTGGACTATGAGATTTGAAGCGAAACATCGGATATCTAAATTCATAGCTAAAGCAACGCAAAGTAGAATAAATATTTGTAAAACTATAGCAATAAAACATCAATTAATATTGAATGACATGTTTTTAAAAAAACAACCGTTAGTTCCATTAAAGTCTGGTAAGCTAAAAAAGGTAGCAATGTCTGAATTACTCGATATTGGTTTAGATTTTGAGACTCAAGGGGTTTATGATGATTATAGTTATGCAACGTCATGGGTGATGCTTAATAGTATAAAATTTGAAGTGTCATCAATTCTAGTATTAGATGTTTTGGAATCGACATGTTTACCAGTCTTTGCGGAAGTAAAGAACGTATATGTAACAAAATGCAGCAAAATTATATTCCACTGTATATCATTGGAATGTATCGATTTTAACGATCACTTTTTTGCTTATGAGGTAACAAAAACGAGCAATCATTTGTTATATGCTTACGATAACCTTATTTCTCCTGTACCTGCCACAATAACTGTGTTGCCGAACATGAAACGCTACATTACTGTGCGCTGGACGTTAGACTAACTTTTCCATCTATATAAGGTGGTACGATTTTCATACAAATTTTTGATTTTACCATCTAGGGGCGAAGATAGTATGTTTGTATACTGAAATAACTGTAATAGGCTTTTATTTTGGTCTGTATTCGAGGCAAATTATATTCGCCTAGAGAAAAATGTGGATTAATAGCGAAAATAACATTGACATTTAAGTTTGAATGTGTGAATACCGAATGTCAGTTGTCACTATAACCTTTATTACTATAGGTACTATAATTTGCCTCAAATACACATCAAAATAAAAGCCTACTACATGTACAGTTATTTCAGTATAAGTACATACACATAGTACCTACCTACTATATTCGCCCATAGATGGTAAAATTAATCTATAAGAAAATCGTACACCCAGTATGATTAACTGACACCAACCGATAATCGTATTAGTATCCAATCCTGACACAGACACTTCGCTCGCTTCTGCTATTATTTTGTATGTCGTAAATAATAATAAATATTACTAAAATCTAATACCTATTTGCTACTATTTGATACCTTTGTTTAAATAATTGGTACCTAATTAACAACTGAGAAAATGAAAATAAATGGTCAGTCATTCTGACGTCAGGATGACAGCCCAAATAGAATCTCCACGTAAAAAAAATCTAACGATAAGGTCATGTTAGCAGTGTACTTAATTCCGTTAACTTGGACCCAATTACATTAACATAAACTTAACTTTAATTGACATACAATATTTTCAGTAATTCTCAGATCGCTTACAGTTTTTTTCTTCCACAGTCAAGTGACTGTTTAATTAAGGTATTACTGATAAACTTATTATTTAACTGAAGTTGATGTTTAATAGCAAGTGATTTACAAATATTCATCCTATTATTGGTCACGTTTGCATACAGGGTGGCAGGGACATCGACGCACAAACGGATATCATGGGTTCAGGACATGATTCTGGTTCCCCCCGCATTGGAATCGCACACGCACACGCGCACAGATCCCCCCGCATTGGGATTTAGTTTCTGTGTATGTGTGTGTCTGCGTGTGTCTGTGCGTGTCTGTGTGTGTGTGTGTGTCTGTGTGTGTTTGTGCGTGTCTGTGCGTGTCTGTGCGTGTCTGTGCGTGTCTGTGTGTGTCTGTGCGTGTCTGTGCGTGTCTGTGCGTGTCTGTGCGTGCTGTGTCTGTCTGTGTGTGTGTGTGTGTGTGAGTGAGTCTGTGTGTGTGTGTGTGCGAGTCTGTCTGTGCGTGTCTGTGCGTGTCTGTGCGTGTCTGTGTGTGTGTGTCTGTGCGTGTCTGTGCGTGCTGTGTCTGTCTGTGTGTGTGTGTGTGTGTGTGTGAGTGAGTCTGTGTGTGTGTGTGTGTGTGTGTGTGTGTGTGCGAGTCTGTGTGTGTGTGTCTGTGTGTCTGTGTGTGTGTCTGCGTGTGTCTGTGCGTGTCTGTGTGTGTGTGTGTCTATGTGTGCGTGTGTGTGTCTGTGTGTGTTTGTGAGTGTTTGTTCGTGTCTGTGCGTGTCTGTGCGTGTCTGTGTCTATCTGTGCGTGTCTGTGTGTATCTGTGCGTGTCTGTGCGTGTCTGTGCGTGTCTGTGCGTGTCTGTGCGTGCTGTGTGTGTCTGTGTGTATGTGTGTGTGTGTGTGTGTGTGTGTCTGTCTGTCTGTGTGTTTGTGTGTGTGTGTGTGAGTGAGTCTGTGTGTGTGTGCGCGAGTCTGTGTGTGTGTGTCTGTGTGTCTGTGTGTGTGTCTGCGTGTGTCTGTGCGTGTCTGTGTGTGTCTGTGTGTGTGTATGTGTGTGTGTGTGTGTGCGCGCGCGTGTGTGCGTGTGTGTGTGTGTGTGCGCGCGAGCGCGCGTGTGTGCGTGTGCGTGTGTGCGCGAGTGTGCGTGTGTGTGCGAGTGCGTGTGTGCGCGTGTCACACATACACAGAAACTAAATCCCAATGCGGGGGGATCTGTGCGCGTGTGCGTGTGCGATTCCAATGCGGGGGGATCCAGACTCATGTCCTGAACCCATGATACTCGTATCCGTTTGTGCGTCGATGTCCCTGCCACCCTGTATGCAAACGTGACCAATAATAGGATGAATATTTGTAAATCACTTGCTATTTAACATCAACTTCAGTTAAATAATAAGTTTATCAGTAATACCTTAATTAAACAGTCTCTTGACTGTGGAAGAAAAAAACTGTAAGCGATCTGAGAATTACTGAAAATATTGTATGTCAATTAAAGTTAAGTTTATGTTAATGTAATTGGGTCCAAGTTAACGGAATTAAGTACACTGCTAATATGACGTTATCGTTAGATTTTTATGAAGACACATTATTACCAAAGTTTGGCTTGATCGAAAATATTTTTATAGCTGATGATTATGTTGTTATTTTTGAGTGTTCTTTGTTTGATACCTTATGTTTTAATGAACATTTATATTGTTTTGATATAGAATTATTAAGTGACAAAAATACTTATTTCTTTTCCATAGGAAATATTGCTAGTTACGTGCCAAATAATTTGACACTTAGTGTTGATGGTAAACATTATTATGTTACGCCACGATCTTCAATTTAGATTTTTAATTGATCTCAATATACAGGGTGTCCCGGGAAGTGTGGATCAAACTGAACAGGGGCTTGGGAGAGGTTATTTCCAATCTTATTACCTCAGGGACGTCCTATTTTGTACGGTTCAAAAGTTATGACCACTTTTCGTGTTCAGATAGATAACAAATGTACAGGAATTGTAATTTCATTAAATACTATAACTGTTAAACTGAGTAGAATTCCAAGCAATTAATACCTCTAAAGAATCTCTTTGCCTTGGGGAAGCTTTTTTGAATTCGTGGTCAACTTTCATTAGTGTATAATTTTCCCATGAAAATTGGTTGAAAATTGAGTAACTTTTTAGCAGTAAAAGTTTTTTTTTTATTACACATAAGGACTTTTTGGACTTTACCATCGAGCAGTTAGAAAACAATTGTTTAACGAAAAAGAACACATCTACTTTAAAAAAATACTCGACTTTCGAGCAAAAAAGTTACTCGATTGTCAATCGATTTTCATGAGAAAAAAATACACTAGCGAAAGTTGACCACGTACTAAAAATACTTCTCCAAGGAATAGAGATTCTTTGGGCGTATATACACTGTGATATTCTTATTATTTTTAAATTTAGAGAATTAATGAAATTGCAATTCCTATTTACATTTGTTGCCTATCTGAACACGAAAAGTGGCCATAACTTTGAACCGTACTAAATAGGACCGTACGTATCTGAGATAAAAATATTGTTAAAAGCTGATTGGTCATTTTGGCCATTCTGATGCACACATTTTATTTGCGGCCCGCTTACTCTTGCAAAGATAATTTCTTTAGCAAGGTGGTACCGCCACAGAGCAACTGTTGTTCTTAAATAAGCTTTCCAAGTTAGTTGGTGGTTGTAGCAATAAATCTAAGTAATGTTCTGATTTTGTTATTATATCCGATTTGGAGAATT
Organism: Eilema caniola; assembly: GCA_949126895.1. NCBI lineage: Eukaryota > Metazoa > Arthropoda > Insecta > Lepidoptera > Erebidae > Eilema > Eilema caniola. The sequence goes on along the minus strand of OX421476.1, from coordinate 18,397,874 downwards.
AGTTCCTTGACAATTTTACAATCAAGGTATGGAAGTATGAAACGTACCTTCTGATATAAAAGATTTAAGTTTAAAAGTGTTAGAAACACCGGTAGAAAGAGCCGCTTTAATCAGAATTTCACAGCACAACCCGGACTTTCCACTGGTATTTCCAACATTTAAAAACAAATCCTACTTAAATAATAATAATATTTAACTATCAATCCATTAATATTCATAATTTTTCTGTAGTCAATATGGCGGATGGTACCTTCTTTGATATTGTCATAACTTTTTATGAAGTAATGTAGTGCAGTTTTTGAAGCAGATTTTTTTAAGTACTTAATAGGTATTACAACTTTGGTACACTTTTTTACCAATTAATATTCGATTCGGTATGATCCACTCGCCATTCTGACTCGCACCGTTTATTTGTATCTAAAAGTTCCTAACAATTTAACATTCTAATAATAAATGCATGCAAACCAAACAGTGTATATGTAATTAAAATAAAATATATTATGTTCGATTTCACTGAAGAATTTCATTATTTTTACTTGTAGATAGATACTTAGTACCTACTAATGTTATACTAACTGCCTCGGACTCAATATCATGGTGTGTTATACTATATGTTTAGGTGCTGTATTATGCTTAAAATGTATTGTTTATGTAGTATACTGGCTCGTATCTACAACATTATGTTTTCCACTTATGTTTCGGCATTGCATACGTACTACACTTGGCTCGTATGCTTACAACATAATGTATTTTCGTTAAGCTTAAGTGTTGTTTATGTACTATACTGGCTCGTATCCATACAACACTTTGTTCCACTTATGTTAAGGCGTTGTATACGTACTATACTGGCTCGTATCCATACAACATTGTGTTCCACTTATGTTAAGGCGTTGTATACGTACTATACTGGCTCGTATCCATACAACATTGTGTTCCACTTATGTTAAGGCGTTGTATACGTACTATACTGGCTCGTATACATACAACATTGTGTTTCCACTTATGTTTAGGCGTTGTATTCGTACTATACTGGCTCGTATCCATGCAATCTGTAGTACCTATAGTTCTGAGCCAGTACAGTACGTATTCTACCCCATTGCATAAGTAAGACACACCATGCTGTACGTAGTCTGAGCCAGTACAGTACGTATTCTACCCCATTACATAAGTAGGACACACCGTGCTGTACGTAGTCTGAGTCAGTGCAGTACGTATTCTACCCCATTGCATAAGTAGGACACACCGTGCTGTACGTAGCCCGAGTCAGTACATTACGTATTCTACACCATTATATATGTAGGAAAAACCATGCTGTACGTAGCCTGAGTCAGTACGGTACGTATTCTACACCATTACATAAATAGGACAAACCATGCTATACGTAGTCTGAGCAAGTACAGTACGTATTCTACCCCATTGCATAAGTAAGATACACCATGCTGTACGTAGTCTGAGCCAGTGCAGTACGTATTCTACCCCATTACATAAGTAGGACACACCGTGCTGTACGTAGTCTGAGTCAGTGCAGTACGTATTCTACCCCATTGCATAAGTAGGACACACCGTGCTGTACGTAGCCCGAGTCAGTACATTACGTATTCTACACCATTATATATGTAGGAAAAACCATGCTGTACGTAGCCTGAGTCAGTACGGTACGTATTCTACACCATTACATAAATAGGACAAACCATGCTATACGTAGTCTGAGCAAGTACAGTACGTATTCTACCCCATTGCATAAGTAAGACACACCATGCTGTACGTAGTCTGAGCCAGTACAGTACGTATTCTACCCCATTACATAAGTAGGACACACCGTGCTGTACGTAGTCTGAGTCAGTGCAGTACGTATTCTACCCCATTGCATAAGTAGGACACACCGTGCTGTACGTAGCCTCAGTCAGTACAGTACGTATTCTACCCCATTACATAAATAAGACAAACCATGCTATACGTAGTCTAAGCCAGTACAGTACGTATTCTACCCCATTGCATAAGTAAGACACACCATGCTGTACATAGTCTGAGCCAGTACAGTACGTATTCTACCCCATTGCATAAGTAAGACACACCATGCTGTACGTAGTCTGAGTCAGTGCAGTACGTATTCTACCCCATTGCATAAGTAGGACACACCGTGCTGTACGTAGCCCGAGTCAGTACATTACGTATTCTACACCATTATATAAGTAGGAAAAACCATGCTGTACGTAGTCTGAGCCAGTACAGTACGTATTCTACCCCATTACAGTAGTAGGACATACCGTGCTGTACGTAGCCTGAGTCAGTGAATTACGTATTCTACCCCATTACATAAATAGAACAAACCATGCTATACGTAGTCTGAGTCAGTACATTACGTATTCTACACCATTATATAAGTAGGAAAAACTATGCTGTACGTAGTCTGAGCTAGTACAGTACGTATTCTACCCCATTACATAAGTAGGACACACCGTGCTGTACGTAGCCTGAGTCAGTAAAGTACGTATTCTACCCCATTACATAAATAGGACAAACCATGCTATACGTAGTCTGAGTCAGTGCAGTACGTATTCTACCCCATTGCATAAGTAGGACACACCGTGCTGCACGTAGCCTGAGTCAGTACAGTCAGTATTCTACACCATTATATAAGTAAGAAAAACCATGCTGTACGTAGTCTGTGCCAGTACAGTACGTATTCTACCCGATTGCATAAGTAAGACACACCATGCTGTACGTAACCTGAGTCAGTACAGTACGTATTCTACCCCATTATATAATTAGGACACACCGTGCTGCACGTAGCCTGAGTAAGTACAGTACGTATTCTACCCCATTACATACGTAGGACACATCGTGCTGTACGTAGCCTGAGTCAGTACAGTACGTAATCTACACCATAACATAAGGAGGATACAGCATGCTGTACGTAGTCTGAGCCAGAACAGTACGTATTCTACATCCTTATATAAGTAGGAGAGTCTATGTTGTAAGTAGTCTGAGCCTGTGCAGAACGTATACAAGGAAGTTATTAAGTAGGACAGGTGAGAATTGCACGCTACTTATATAAGTAGCAAATTGCACGCTACTTATATAAGTAGCAAAACGATCCAGGAGTAAATTACGTATGCCGGTCCATGAAAAATTTCATGGTGCCGGCTACTTATGCATAGCTACGTACGCGACATGGCTCCGGCTACAATCGTCATTCTGTATCGTTTTGCTACATAAATTACGTAAGGCGGCTACGTAAATTTCTCTCAGTGTACTTAGTCGACTGCATGAATGAATGAATGAATTAATGAATGAATGAATTTATTTCTAAAAATATGGTAGGTACATCGAGGTCTTAATGTTTTTACAGTGGTCATACATATTCTACCATGATAGGTGTAGAAATATACCTATAGATGTGTGTGTGTGATATGTACCTATAGATACAGGTACACTTTGTATGGCGAATGACACTGCCAAGACAGAGGCCGCTGGTTGTATCCTACTGTGCAAAATCTATGCATTTATACATATAAATAAAATAGAAGTACATACACATACATATAATCATGCCTTTATCCCCGGAGGGTTAGGCAGAGGTGAATTAATACCCACATTTCACCAATCTATATTCGGTCCCACGTAATAGGGGGTGAGCCTATCGCCGTATTCCGGGCACTATTGTTGACTCGAGCCATGCATCTGAGGCTGGGTCTGGGCTGTACATATCTGTTTGGTGTTAAAGTTAATCAGCCCTATCCCTTAGTCGCCTTGTAGGACACCACATGGGAATAGAAAGGGTGGCCCAAATTCTACTCTGTCAGGAACCACGCGGAGTAAAATTAGAGTGTCTGTTTGTAATATTGAAATAACTGTTTTTTACTATATGCATATGAACATAATACGGTACATACACCAAAAAAAAACTTTTTACAATGTATATCTGTTTGTCTGTCTGTCTGTTTGTTCCGGCTAATCTCTGTAATGGCTGGACCGATTTTGACGGGACTTTTATTGGCAGGTAGTTGATATAATAAGGAGTAACTTAGGCTACTTTTATTTTAGGAAAATAGCGTTGACTCAACACTTAGCGATAATCGACATCCACGCGGGCGGAGCCGCGAGCAACAGCTAGTCATGAATATAAATTATAATGCAATGAACTGGGTGTTTATATGTATAATTTTATGTATGGCTAAGCTAAATTGTTTGTCTCATGAGTGGGTTTACATCGGTTGTGTAAAGGCAGGATTCAAACCCGGAATGTCGGTAATATAGTTAGTTTTTTATATTTTATACTGTGTATTATTTGAGTTACTTCATGATGCCATGCGATACGAACATTTATGACAGTGGTTACGGGCAGTTAGAGCCGATTCAGAAGTCCGACTAATCTAACTGCAGAACTTAAATATAACTTTTATGATGAAAACAAATTTTATGGTGGTACTATTTTTGGTACTCGTAAATATGGGGTCGGTTAATGTAAATATTGAAGTTCAGTCCGCATCACTGTTATATTGGTAAGTCAATTCAAAAAGCGTCGGTAGCTTAGTGGTTAAGGAGCCGGCCTTACGATCGAGAGGTCCCGGGTTCGAATCCTGGCCATTACACTACTGACGTGAACCCACTCCTAGCACAAGCAATTTAGCTTAATTGGAGTGAATATTAGTAATTTCGATAATTCCGATTGCTATTTTTTTTTATTGAGTTCAGAAAAGCCTTAGAGAATGATAGTAACTATTTTTTTTTTTACCACCCCTACATTATACCCTACTATGTAAATACCTAGATTTTTGTTGCAAATAATGTCACGCGAGGCTAGATATTCCGCCGCATTAGTATTCCAAAGCTTGTATTATAAAGGTCAAGTTAGACTGCAAAGCGGGTATTATATGTCAAGGGCATAGATGACTCACTGCGAAGCTTCAGGATCGATATGCCAAGTTCTTTTAATGAGGCTTATGTCTTCGCGGTGAGGTGCTATTGAGATTTTATTAGCTATTTACTTATAATAATACAAGTCTTGGAATCATTTTTTTTATTATAGTACCGATTTAGACCAGGATCCGGACTAACATTGACCTTCATCCATCAATTTCTTTTTATACTGTTGATTGATAGCACTTGGTGGAATTTGTTATTTTTATAATAGTTTTTAAAAGAACTTTTTACATTTATTTATACACCGGTTTTTATTAGTAAAGTGCTTATTAGTTATTAATTGGTTGGAGTTTAGAATATTTTTTAAATTTAGTTTTAAATCTGTTTTGATTTATATCATTCGTTATTTTATTTATTTTTAGAAGAACGATTTATAATTATTTTGTAGCTTCTTGTTGTTTATAACTTGAATAAAATAAATTTTGTAGAAAATCTACATATAATATTCTGATTAACCAAAAGATATCCTCATCAATATGAAAATAAAATCGATTCTTACCTTTGTCTTGACCATTATTAGTATTCAATAAGATTGAAAGATTTTCAGATCATTTGACACATCAAAGTTTGAAACAGTGACGTTTCCTCAGATGATGCAATATTTTGCGGAGGATTCGTCACCTAGCAATTTGAGAAGGGTGACATTTCCTCCGAGGGTGGAATATTTTGCGGATGAATCGTCACCTAGCAATTTGAGAATGGTGACGTTTCCTCCGAGGATGAAATATTTTGCGGATGAGATGTCACCTAAGTCATTTTGAACACTTGTAGTTACTTTTTCAATGGTTTACATTGATGTTTATGAAAATTTCTAGTCTTAAATCTGTTTACCGAATGAAAAACACATTTTGGTGAATAAAATATGTTGCTGAACACATATCAATTGGATTGATTTCACTGACTGCTCTGGCAAAAAATTTACCTTTAATGAAAATAAATAAATAAATATTCCACAACATTTCACATAACGCTATCTAGACTGATGGTAAGCATAGCTTAACTAGCTTGTTTTATGGAATCTAGAATGCGGATAAACATACGTAGATACGTTTTTTTTGTAAATACGTAGAAATTATACATAATATATATACAAATATATAATAATTATACATAGAAACACCCAGACCAATGCAAATATACATATTCATGCATACAAATATTTGCACTGAGTGGAGATTGAACCTGCGCCTCCTGCGTAGCGGCCGCGTTCACTACCGCCACGGCACGGAGGAGGATCCTACCGTTCCTATCCTACCTTTTTCTGATCCCTACTACCTGTTTGCCGTGTGCAAATTCATTAGTATAGGGTTGCATATAAATATCTGGTCATGAATAATAGTAACTCGCCTTTGAAATCCGAAAATCTGAGTGAATTAACGAATTTGCTTGAGAGAAGAATATTACGAACGATGTCATGCGATAGGCGTGCTAAGTGAGGACGCAGTATATATAAATATTTAAAGGACATTTATTAGATTAAAAAAAAGTATAATTATATCATTATTTTAGGCAACCCTATTGGTAGGTACGTGTTCAGAAACACAGTTTATTTGCTAAAGTATATCGGTCAACAGATGGGTCAAGGTCGTTGTTAGATTGGATCTCAGACCAATTTCAATGCTTGTAAAAATTACTGGAATGGAAGTTATAATCACCCAGTACAGCAAAATAAACTGTATTTAATATGAGTTCAAGCAAACTGTTAAATATCCTTTTTTGTATATAAATATTATTTATTGAAACATCTAGATCAATGCATACAAATATTTGCACTAAGTGGGAATCAAACCCAAGCAAGTGTAGTGTATTCAAGTCGAATACACTACAAATTCTTTGTATCGCACACCAGCTCAGATCATTACCAAATATTTTTCAACCTATACATCCCTGCACGAATAGCCAGAGGTGTATTGTCACAGATTTCCCTAACTGCCTACATTATGTACATTATGGTCAAAACCACAACAGTCATATTACGGTTAGCGGTTACCGATTACGCTCGATACACTTATTGAAGTCATTTAAGCGTAGCTCACGTTTTACCTTTAAAACTTCACACATCATTATGATAAAGTACCTCTATTGCGCAGCGATAAAACGTTACAGTGCCCCAAGTACGAATAATATTCGAAATCGTAACGTTAATGCATCCAGAGAACGGAGCAATGCGATTGGCCGCCTGCCCACTGTGAACCAATCACAATGCTCCATTTTTTAGATACGATTACGTTCGGAATTCGAATATGATTCGTGATTCAGTTCCCCGACTGATGATAAGATATTTAACTTAAGTGACTCATCATGGGGATGATTCCTGCTTAGTGTAACAATATTTGTTATTTAATGTTTGTTATATAATTATGGATGTATTTACAAAAAGTATATTTAGGTATGTCCATCATATTACTGTTCATCCCAAGGTTGCCTGGAAGAAATCGCTTCTAGCGATAAGGCCGCCCATTGTACATGCTAATACATGCTACCTTCTTCTCTCTACTCTAAATCTAATGGTGTACATAGTGGTGGTCTATCTATCTATTGTCATTATTCTGGAACCCATAACACAAATTTGTTAATTTGTATCTACTTTGGATCCCAATAACGCCGTGTAGAATGTCCTACGATTTTTTTTGAACCACTTCTTCTCGAGAATCTCCATGTTTTCGCCATTATACTGACACGGTTTATCATAAAGATTTATTATATAAGAAATAATATCATCTTCAAAATCATATTTCAGAAATATCCGAAGTTACTACTTGGAATCAAACTTTTTGGTCGTTCGTAGCAGTCAAAGTGCTACGAATGCTACGAGGCATTGGAATGTATGTGATGTGAGCATAACATCATTCGTAGCACATCGGTGTCCGCATCGTTACCTACGAATATATTTTATACTACGCACAAGATGCATTATTAAACTTTTATAAAGAGTTGGCCTGTTACCATCTAAGTTATAATGACATTCACAAAAGTTTAAGAGAATATCACATTCGTGGTTACGTCTGCGTTTAGTTCGGAATATGTCAAAGTAGAAAGAAAGAGAAGAAGAGGTAGAACAAGAGGAACGTTTATGGCAGAGATAAAGGAAAGCGGCGGAGGAGAGAAAAGAGTGACGATTACGCCACCGACAAGAGCTCGTAAGTTGAGAGACAGAGTCTATATTCCACGTAAATTTCAATATTAAAATAAGTTTTTAACAACCTAACGTTAAACAAATAAGAAGGAAATTGTCGATTTCAAATATACATACAGAAATTAAAATCAGTATGTATTGATTTAATTCTTTTAATCTTTACTTTTCGTTTAATATATTTATTTTTTTTTATTATAGAAAGAATAATATATAGATAAAGCTTTTTAGTCAATATGTAAGGACATAGGTACGCGTCGCGGTCCAAAGGGCACATCAGACAGACAAAGCCACTTACGCCGTAATGGATCTGATGGCACTCTGCCGCTACGCCGACCACCAAGTAATTGATTTATCGAGTATTACTGCAATATTGTCTGGTTCTGCCCTGTTTGTAGGTTAGATGGAGATAAGTAGACGATTTATATGTATTTGTAATAATAGGAATAAGCGAGCACGTATGAAAATAAAAGGAAAAAAAGGAGCAAACGATGTTACCAGGATCGTAGCAGGTGGAAACATGTGCTCTCTGCCTACCCCACTGGGAAAGAGACGTGACTGTATGTATGTATGAGTTAATACTTTCTTGGTGGCAATTTAATTTTTAGGTTCAAGCGGCCCCCACTAAGATTCTCGTGGCCCAAGTTAAAATTCGCCTGCGGTTTGGTTATTGAAGAAAAAAGCACTTCATAATAGAGCTTCTTTCTTCAATTAACAACTTGGGATCATGTAGACGTGTCGATGTTGCATTGAGAAACAAAAGCACTACGATGCACTATCGTTTCTCGATGTAACGTCGATCGACGTGATGTCCTTTCGTGATTATGTGTAAAGCTGTTACTCACAAAGTTTTTTGCCCACCTTTACAAAAGTTAACGTTCCAATTATGAAACCCAAACAAACATAATACATAAACAATTCTTAATACTCCATCTTCTCTCTTCTCTTCATGATCTTAGTGTTAATCCCAGTCGCATCCGAAGCTGTCAGCTTGGAGTCTGGAGTCTGCTTTACCAGTCTAACTGCCGATGTGGCATAACTTCAATATTTTTCTTAGTTATTATTATTCAAAAGCTCAAAAAGCCCATACTCTTTAATATAAGTCATTGGTATAGTATTATGTAGTTAAATATCTTGTTAAGTATAGCCGCAAATAAGTATACGGACAGGGTTCGTTTACTGCGGACAATAGAAGCTTCCGCAACCAGGGGTCACTTCCGACCCTGTAGAAAGGGTCCAAAAACCCTTTTTTAAATTCTGCTATGGTCTATTTTGCTAAATTAAATAAAGTAGAACCCATATACAACCAAACAGCGTTAAATATTTTCGTAATATTTCGAAGACAACCTCGGAACCCAGTGAGGTATCACCATCATCATGATAAATTCTCCAGCGTGACTCGCGCTCCTTCAAGATTCTTCCCTGGTTCTAGAGTTCCAAGTGTGGTTTCAGAACGTCCTTCCATCTAAAGCCGGCTTGCAACATCACGGACATCTGCTTTCTCAGCTCCTGCATCATATTGGCAGGCTCAACACCCTTTACTTCCACATCTTAGGTCAACTTCTGGTTTTGTAATAAAAGGAAATTCATATCGCGTGATATCTTGTTCTAATAATATATATATATATATATATATATATATATATATATATATATATATATATATATATATATATATATATATATATATATATATATATATAAGAGGAAACAGTTCCGGATCCCCGGCAGTACGCTTCACAAAGAACTATGGTAGCTAGGTATTTAATAAATATTATAATCAAAATACCTCTGCCTACACCATTTAACAGCTCATTCAAGTTCCCACGGTTGATGTAATAACTAGCTGTGTGCAATGGCTGTATGGAAAAGTTGTCATCGTGATTGACTATAACTATGTACGTGATCACACACACGTTACGTTACGTTGATACACGCATTTTTGGCGACTGTCATTGAGGTAACGTTAGAAAAAGGCGTACTGTGATGTGTCATAGTTTTGCTTTTCGTTCCAAATTCAAAATTCATTCCCGCGTCACCTAGGAATCGTGACACAATTTTATTTCTAAACAGCTTGGCTAGTATTTTTTTGGTCTATGGCGATCGCAACGATTCCGCCAACAACTCAGTTTTTATACTGAACCTGTGAAAGTACAAGTCTATAATTCTTCCAAATAAACAGTTGAAGTTTGTCTAGTCACAAAGATATGACGACATTGTCTACGCATGTGCTAGTACCACAGATTCTTAGTTGATCCACAGAATAGATACAAGATAGTATTGAGACTAATACCTAATACACACCTAAAACACAGAAGTTATGGCTATATATGTAGTTGGTATGTACCTTTTATCTCGTAAAATGAACCCTTAAATTCTCTTTCATTTGTGCAAAGTACTAACTTGAAATAAAACCTAGCTTTACCCAGAGGGCTAGATCTGAGGTCAATTTAAACGAGTGAGTGGGAGATTCGAATTTAGAATTGGAGTTTACAGCAAATATTTGAGACCGCACGCTTTGCTAGAACCACGGGATTTAACAAGCGTTTTCTTTTTATACAATGGCTGACATAGGCATCAGTTTGTTCTGAAATGGAGCGATATTGCTACAGAGGTTGGCTATGCAAAGGTTTATGTTATAGCTATGAAATGCGTGATAGTATTAGTACGAAAACAATGTTATATGACAAGAAATTATTGAAACTAAGTAAATCTAACTTTATGGAATATTTGTCTTTTGAGACGAAATGTTAATAGAAGTACTACGAAACATTTTACCTCCTTTTTTATGTAAATTCTTTCAAACGTACTTTATAAATAAAAATATCTTACATAAAGTTCATATTGTTTTTCCAAATTCTTGTTTAAAATTAATAAAAACATCGCGAGCCATACTTTGTTAACCCTTTCAACTTCATCCTAACAATAAATTACTAACAAGATTAAGAAGAAAATCTCCGGGCAAACATCTTTTTAAAAAGTCAAAGGCGCTTTCGTGGAGCTTGTCAACACACTTTGATATGCAAAAGTTACTTAACGAACGTCAGAAGTAAGTAACCACTGTACTTTACAGCTTTTGCTTCCAGTTCACTGGTTTCTTTTTATGCTTTTTAAAAACAAGCTGTATAATATGTGAATAATATTAAGGCTAATTTATCTAACAAAGTATATTAAAACGGACTGTGACCTCTTTGTCATAATGCTTATGTTTTAAAAAAAAAGGAAGTAGGTATCGTATTAGTTTTTTTCTTTAGCAATTACTTAAGTAATTTGTATTATGAGACTCACAAATGCGTTCGAATTATAAAAAGAGATCTTCTACTATAGACCCTTTTTATTAAATTAACCTTTTGTGATGTGCAAATAGTCTCGACTAGGTTTACCTACGCCTACGCTTTTGAAACTTTTTTATTGGGCTTAAGAAGTTAACCTGTAACTGTGTAAATTCTTATAAAAATAGTGATTTAAATAAAAAATCAAACCTTTTAAAATAAATAATCACACCTAATAAAAATCACTAGCCTTAACAAAAATCTTAAGAAACAACTGGCGCCAATTCAATATTCACTTGCGACAGAGCTGCGAATTTTTGAACATATATGATATTATATGCCATTAGATGTCTTTTAAGTAATAGTCATGTAAACCAAGTACTTGCAATATTTTTTTTTCTAAAGTGGCATCTTTTGATGCTTTTAGCTTAATAAGTCTAATTAATGCAACTTTAATTTGTCATTTAGAATTGAAAGTTTGTATGTCTGATATAATATCAATTTTAAACGATTTCACTGACCTGCCCCTCTAGACAAGTGGCAATTCGCTAGCCAGCGTTTGATGGAATAGAATGACGAATGTATGGAATTTGGCGTATTAGACATGCGTTAACGACTGTCATATACGTCAAATCCCATATATACGTCATTCTATTCCATCAAACGCCGGCTAGCGAATTACCACTTGTCTAGAGGGGCTGGTAGCTTGCTTAACTAGCAGGTAAATAATGATTTATTTGTATAGCGTACGACTTGGCTTTACGAACTGCTTGCCATGATAGTTTACAATCTTAGCATATTACTTAATCTTAATCTTTACAAAAATACATTAAACTGTTAAATCCAATTACTACTTTATATGCTTATAAAAGTATAAATACGTAAGAAATGTATAAATGACCAATGCTCAACTTCTAGTTGGTGCAAAAAAAGATTACGAAAACGCAGAAATATATTTCGTCAAAATTCATAAAATCTTTTTCTAATGCTAATCCCCATATGCCACAACAGCTTGCCTATTAGAAAGAAGTCAATCTATTTCATTTTTGCCACAATAATACCTATCATAGAATTTTAAAGTCGGCGTCCCAATTTGCCCTCTATAATGGAACAGAATATTCCTATTTGCCGAAAAAGATTTCTGCCGAAACATTTCTACAGGAAACAAAGAACTTTCGATGAGCCTAGAACGGACATGATGAGATTGTAAATAGGTTTAGGATAAGAACCTTTTAAAGGTAAGAACCATTTATTTTCAAGTTCGCTACTTTCTCTGGCGGATAAATAGCGTTATTTTTGTGTGTGCTATTAGAAAACTTTGGTGTTTTTTTCAATGACCGTTCTGTGGGAGTTCTAATTTATTTAGTTTAAGCTGTGGATAAAGGTTCTACAGGAGGTAGGACACGACGGTATTTCCGTCTAATTGAGCAGTCCGACTGGGGATGTACCTCCGAGCTACAGAATACCGCGGTCAAAATAACCTAGTCTTGTGTTCCCGGCGGTGAGTTCGGTAGCCAGAGCTCACTGGAGAGTATTTGAACCGTCAGTGGGAAGACCTAAGGCTTGTCCTGCTTTATCTTCTACACTGACGGCACAGAAACTCTCTGTTCTAATAGGATCGGCAGCACGAGTGTGCCGCCCCTGGTGTTGCACAGGTGCATAGGCTACGGTGGGCCGTGTGCTGGTCTGCCACCTTAGTGGTATAAAAAAAAGGTTAAAAGTGATTGCATGTTTCTTTCTTTCTTTCAATAATATAATGAGGTTTGGTTTCCTTTGTAACAAGCAGGGAATATTGCATCCTGACATCTACTTCTGTCCTCATACGAGCTTTCTCTAAACTGTTAAACCTGTGGCGAAGGGTGAAAATTTTCAAAAGAGAAGTTGGTCGAAAAAAACTTACCTCAATCTAGTTTAGATTAAAAGATTAAAGTTAGGTCAACTTTTAAAGTCTCACGTTCCATGATATATAATAAGAGTAACGGGTATTACCGCGATCGTGGGTAAAATGTGCGGGTAGATGAAGAACCCACTACCTCATTGACTCGAAGACGGCGGGCGTGCACCGCACAGTCAGCTTGTAATCACGGCCGGTGTTACCTGGTCGAAACGCCAGGCCATCAAAGGTATGTAAGTACCTATACCATCGCGTTAGACTGTTTATACTGGAGATTGATGGCACTTGGTGGAATCTACTACGCATAATGAATAATAATGACACTTGTACTTTTACACACTTAATTTTATTTTTAACCTGACCGGTTTCACCGGGTTCAGCGGTTTCTACGGGAATTAATTAATCAAATGCCGTGAGGTGATTAATTCCTGTTATTTTTATTGTTTAAAAATTATTGAGATTATATATTAATGTTATATAAATATTATAATAATGCATAAAACCTTGCGTACCTATAATATTTGTATGATATACTGGCAACTGCTATTTGAATGAAATTCCAATTTATTGTACGTTGTTAAGAAAATTTGCGTGTTATGTCAGTTGCTAAAAAGAACTTGCTTTAGACAATACCTACGATTGTAAACAAATAGTATTAATAATAAAGGTCCTTAAAAGTATATAACTGTATCTCTGCTAGGATCCTCCCCCACAAAAATAACCGGAATAAATTGAAATTAAAAAATGTCATTAATTCGGACCCGAACCCCCTTTTTACACTACGATGTCGACACTGGCATAATTCGTGTGTCAGTGGTCCTATATAGCACGAGAAACTATGGTAATCTTATCGTAAACCTATTGAGAGAACGGAGCATTGCGATTCACACACACAGGTTCTCAGTAGGCAGGCAGCCAATCACAATGATCCTTTCTCTCGATACATTTACGATACGAGTACAATTGTTTTTCGTGCTAGGGGCACAGTACCTACTTACTTATCTGTTCTACGTACTCTAACCATCAGTTTTAATTACCGCGTGGTTCCCGGTAGAGTAGAATTTGGGTCACTCCTTATCTTCCCATGTGGTGTCGTACAGGCGATTAAGTCATAGGGCTGATTAACTTTAACATCAGACAGATATGTACAACCCAGACTCAGCCTCAGATGCATGGCTCGAGTCAACAATAGTGCCCGGAATACGGCAATAGGCTCACCCCCTATTACGTGGGACCGAAAACAGATTGGTGAAATGTGGGTGTTAATTCACCTCTGCCTAACCCTCTGGGGAAAAAGGCGTGATTGTATGTATGTATGTTTCATTACTACCACACAGGCAGTATACAACTTACTCTAAATCTACGGTGATAGTACTTAATAACTATTGACTTTAAACAATGGAACATAACTCCATGTACTTAACTAAGTATCTGGAACGGACGGGGCTTAAGTCAGCTTCTAGATAACCTCCATAAAGTTCAGTTAGAGTTATTTGTCTAAGCAAGCTAATAGGTTGAAATACTTTATGATGATGCAGTACTCGCTTTCCTTTATTAGACTTAATTAAAGTTAAATATAGTTACGTTACCATGAATTGATAAGGTTTGGATACTCGAAATAAATAGTAACTAGTCTGGTAAAAATATTTTAAAAACAATTTTTAGTGATTATGTGTACTTTGTATGTAATTCTAACATCGTCCTACAATATTCTAGAACTGTAACGTTAAGAAGAGAAGAGGGGTTCATGTCCAAAAGAAGGATCAACTAACACAATACTAACCACTAAATATTGTTATATTATGTATATGGCAATAAACGGCTTTTTATTGAAGTGAAAACTTCTTTAGCTGCGTTGGATGGGTAAAAAGTGTTAAACTCGCGTCAGGATCGCTTGACCTTTGAACCGTATCCGACGACTGACATTGACAACCTTAGCTACAGACTTTCTATTTTGCAAGGTACGATAAATAGCTTCGTAGCTTAGCGGTAAGCGCTTCGACTGTAAGTCCTTATGGTTTTAGATAGTACCGGGTTCAAACCTGGCCTTCTAACACTTTTTGTGATTATTTTTTTCTGATTGTAATTTATTACTTTTTGTGATTATTTTTTCTTTTTGTAATTTTTAATTTCTTCTGACAGATAATTAGCAGAGAATTAGTGATAGGTTTTATGATTGGCGCTATATTATAGGTATAGTATGGTATGCTATGGTATGGTATGGTATGGTATGGTATGTTCTTTTTATATTTTTCTATGTATATAACGAAGAAAGAAAAAGTTTTCACTTCTGCCGGCACTCCCAGAGTGCAACCCGTCTTTTTTTTAATTTATTTATTTATTATGTTAAGTTTGTATGTAATTCTAACATCATCCTAAAATATTCTAGAACAGTAACGTTAACAATAAATTGAAATAAAACATTCAAACGGTGAAATGTCAGTAATATTGTACCCCATTCAGTTCATACATCCCAGAAAATATGCTCATAAAACTTGCTTAGCGCCCATTACTCTAGCTCCTTCGTAAACTTCCAGAAAAATAACAGAATAATCATAAATAACGATAATTTATTTTATAAATGAAAAATATTATATAAGTTACGATAATAGCCACAACACAGTAATAACTGTTACTCTAAAAGGGGTTTAATATACCTCTTATAAAGGTTTATTTTCGAACCACAGTATAGTTTATCATTCCGCTGTTATATAGTTGAAAAGGCAGTATTTCAAGTGCTTATAAGACTATGTTTTACACTGTGGTGAACACAGATCAAATATACTGTACAGCTATCTGTATATATATCAATATTTCTATAAATATTCACGCCTTTGGAGGCGGCTATAAGGTCAACTTGAGATATCTAGAAATAAATTATTTACTTAAAAAAATATTTATGATATATACTAGCTTTTACCCGCGGCTCCGCCCGCGTTGTTTTCAGTGGTCGCTATAATATCGGTTATCGTTATAAATTGTAGCCTATGTGTTATTCTGATGTATAAGCTATATTATTGTAAAGTTTCATTGAAATCCATTCTAGTAGTAGTTTTTACGTGAAAGAGTACCTATCAAACATTCATCCATCCATCCATAGGTACTTACAAACTGTCGCGTTTTTAATATTAGTAGGATATAAAGACGGACGTAAAGTGATGATTCCGAACGGTAATCTATCCCTGTACCAGCCATCCGTCCAGCCCCTCTAGACAAGTGGCAATTCGCTAGCCGGCGTTTGGTGGAATAGAATGACGAATGTATGGGATTTGACCTAAATGACAGTGACGCATGTCAAATACGTCATTCTATTCCATCAAACGAATGCTTGCGAATTGCCACTTGTCTAGAGGGGCAGTCGTTAGAGCGTGATTGAAAAACAAACATTTAAATATCCAGGCATCTCCACAAACTTTCATATTTATATACCTACTCGTTAAACTGACTTAAACAATTTATTTTACCGATAGTTTCATTTCAATTTTCAATTACGCTCACTAATAGGGCTGCCAATATCATCAGCTTACCAACAGGAGCATCAATGTGAAATATAATTGTTATGTCGAATTTTATTGCAATATTTTATGTATTCTGAGTTTGTAACCTCTCCTGTTAAGGGGTGGGTTCATACGATATGAGTAGTGTAATGTCCAGGATTCGACCCTTGCCAACAGCTCATAAAAACTCAGTTGGTGGTTATAGGGTGACCTTTTTTAGGTGAATCATAAGATTTACATTAAAAATTAAAATTACAGATTAAAAATTGCATAAGAATTTTATCAACTTTCCTGAAAAAAATGTTCTCCTATCCTTACTGCTGCATACGTAAGTACTTTACATTTTCAACCATTGCCTCGGGGCACGTTAAAATATCAATATCGAGATGTCAGCCGCGATATTATTATTCACCGATGAATTTTCATATGTAAATTCCTTTACAAGATTAATTCGCGGCGCGGATGGGGCTTGAAAATGCAATAAAAACGATTTAGTGCACTTTTCCACCCTTTCAGCTCGCACCCCAATATTTTGATAGCTGTCGTTATTCAACCCTTATCGCGTAGGGATTTTATTTCTTTACTAAAGGCCGATTTTTCAAAATTATACAAATTATGCGTAACGAATGAGCGGTGCCGTATGTTTTTAGTCGAGGGTTAAACATAATGAGTTACTGTTCCGCATTTTAGGAATAGGCCGTCCAGGGGGGTTATCCCCTCTTTTTCTTTCCATTATTTCTACTGCGTGAATGACAAGTAAAGTTAAAGCCTACTGGGATCCCTTTTTTTCCCGTCGGACCAGGTGGGCGTGGTTTAGTCGGACTCGAACCGACTAAAAGAGCACACTGTCTTCGGTCTTCAGTTGATCCCTGTCATATCTATAATCTCATAATGTACACTGCGACATTTTAGATTATCTAGAATAAAAGGGGCAGCCTATTGTCCTTGCTAGGTAATCTTAAATTTTGCAGTCCTTCTGCATCACATCACAGCCATTACTAAATGCATATCAGGTACCAACCCACTAGAACGCTAGCTGTCCTGGCAAATGATAAACAGAAATTGCGCTCTTGAATATACCGGGCCATCATAAATATTACAGGAGATATACTCCAAAATGGCGGGCCCACTCGAAAATAATGACGCGAAATGGAATTTCATATACACACCCGTCTTCGGAGCACGGCACCGTCGAGACAGAAAATGTGAAATATTGACTGCACACTGCGCCTCCGGGGCCCCGTCTTGCGCTGTGCTCTCGATATTCCTTCAAGCAAATTGCAAAAATCCGTTTAGCTCCAACTCAATTCATAGCGATTGTGATTGAAGTTCCGGATTAGAGTCTGTCGGCGTCTATCGGAATTTATGAAGAAATGAATTCATTTTATTTATAGAAACAGACATATACCAGTTAATAATATCTTCACATTTATTCATGTCAGAGTCAGGAATACACTAAATGTAAATAGCTAAAAGCTCAAAATCACTGCAGACTTTTAGGAGTAGAGAGGACAGACGATAGTTGCTCTCGTAAAAGCCAATAAACCAATCAAACACAAATATTAAGCAAACCTCGGACTCCAAAGTCAAAACTTTGGACACAACCAGGCCTTTGTTAGGAGGTAGATGATGACATAAAGCTTAAAAAAGTGTCGTCTATGACCCCGCAGAAAAGTCTGTGCATGTTATCCGCAGCATTGAAACAGACCGACACACATCATCTAAAGTAATTAATGTGCGGTGCGTGGTTGTCCATAGAAAAATCTGCAAACTCAAACCCTAGCGAAGAAAGCCTAAACTCCTATAAACCAGAGAGTTACAGTATCAAGCCGATACAAAAGCCACCCTGTCACATTCTATACGTGTCTTATAATCATGTTACTAGTAGTTCTGTGAACAGTAGACTTCGCAGTTGCACCCTCGACCGCATTTTTGTGTACCCTTATCTGGTATAAAAAAAAAAGAAACAACGATACGTATCTTCTTATTTTTAACAGTCCTGCCCCTCTAGACAAGTGGCAATTCGATAGCAGGTGTTTTGGGGGATAAGGTTGCTCAACGTCCGTAGGATTTACCACCTATTCCTAGGCCCACCCTACACGTGTCCCCCGGGTGGTGCTAATTGAGCAACAACGCCGAACAACGGGCGGCGGTCAACTAACCCGACCGCTCCACCACAGGCCAAGGGGCGCTAAATACCCCTAAAAGCGTGGCACTCTTTATTTATGTAATTGTCTATTTATTTATCTTAAACAACCTATATATGTATCTATCCTATATTATATATCTATATATAATGTGCCGAACCGTGGCGGCCTAAAACCACACCCCGGCAGACATTGCCGTGGGGCACTAAATCCCCCCAGAAAGCTGTACCACACTCACCTAGGGCAGGAAGTGTGAGTAAACCTCTGCCCCAAACAAAAAATGAATACACAGGGAAAAAATTCACTACCCCAGGAGGGTACCGCTTGCGGAGAATCCCTCACTGAGCCCTGCTCAGTCTGCCCCTCGTATTCTGGGGGGGGCAACCTGTGTTCAGGACCAGGCGCAAGCCTGGACCTGTCCAGCCTCTCGGAGGCCATACCAACTACGAACGCCACGAGCGTCGTACAATGGACCGTTGTCGGTCACAAGCGCCCTTGCAAAAGGGATGCTCAGCCGACAGCGGCAACCACCAAAAAAGGGCTCGGCCGAACGGAACGCAGTCGCCCCAACAGGCGCGCGAGAAGGGAGGCCCTGCAACCTACAAAAACGACAACAGGGTTGGGTGCCGCAGCAGCGGAGACGCAGCGCGAACCCACACCATCCACCTCAAGGGGGACGGCAGTAACCACAGCCCCTCCACCACCACCGAGCAAGCAGAATAAGAGGAAACCCAGAGGTGCTCGGGGTCAACGAAACGCTGCGATGGCTCCCAATTTTCCTGGAAAGGAACAAAAGGGGGCGGGGCCCGTCCAGAACGAGCGTGTTTCATCGAAGCGCGCTCGTCTGGACGATACCCGGTCCCCCAGAGGGGAAGCCAAACGCACGAAAACTGACTCGCGAACCAAGCGGACGGTGAGCTACGCAGATGCCAGTCAGTCGCATCTGCGAGTAGCGGTCACTACCGTTCCGCCGAGGGACCTTACCAAACTCCAGGCAGACCAGCTGAGGGAGGCTATTGACGACAGCATCCTACAGTCAGTGTTGTCGTCAACAATTTCGGGTGAGCAAGCTCCATCTTTCCACGGAAGACCCTTCCTATTGGAAGGGGTGCTGGCGATGTGGTGTGAAGACGAAAATGCTCTTACCTGGCTTGAAAAAGCTGTAAGAAGCATTACGTCCCCGATACCAGAAACCACCTTGGCCGTAGTCAAGCAGTGCGACCTGAAGAAGCGACTGAAAGCCGGGCTTCTTCTCCACACTCGCATCACCGAAGCCGTAACACTGCGCAGAGTGCTTTGTGCCCAAAATCCGTGGTACAAAGTGGATACCTGGCAGTGTTACGACATGACAGTGGATGACCAAACCACCGACCCGAACTCCAACGAGAAGGTGGTACACCTTATTCTGGGAATTCCCGAAGACCAGAAAGAGGCCATAACCACCAGGGACCGCCGAGTTGCCCACATGTCGGGAAGTGGGTACATTCGCTTCTTCTCCCAAGAAGAAGCATCGACCGGGGAAGGAACCGCGGCAAGGGCAGACACTCCAGCTCAAGAGCCAACACCAGAGGCTCCTCGAAAGAGTAAGAGCGAGATGGAGTGTAGCTCGCCGCTACAAGAGGGGGGACACGTCAAAGATGATGATGACGTCCACACCGACCCCTGATACCATAAATGTCATCCAAACAAACCTCCAGCACAAACAAGCAGCAACGGCCACTCTACGCAGAGTGCTGGAGGTAAGCAAAAAGACCGTAGCCCTGATCCAGGAGCCCTGGATCAATAAGAACGTAATCTGCGGTCTAAATAACATAGGCGGTAAGTTAATACGAGATGCGAGGGTTGAAAAACCGAGAACATGCATCTTTGTACCTAACGCTATAAACACCACTTTGCTTAACCAATTCTGTTCTAGAGATCTCACCGCTGTGAAAATCCATTCAGATAATGCAACCATCCTAGTACTAGCTTCAGTGTATATGCCGGGCGAAGGTGAACCACCTCCAAAGGAGCTAGCCGACCTGGTACAACACTGCGAGGCTCACACCTGGGACTTAATCATCGGCACAGACTGCAATGCTCACCATCCTCTGTGGGGAAGTAAGGACACGAACAAGAGAGGTGAGTTATTAACCGAATACTTATTCCAAACCAACCTAAACATCATGAATATAGGCACGGAACCTACTTTCGTAACCTCATGGTGTCAAACCATCATTGATATCACGCTGGCAACACATTCGGCAGCCAACCTCATTAAGGGCTGGCACGTGTCAATGGACCCGTCCTATGCAGACCATCGCCGAATTTGCTTTCAAATACAATGTAAACTAGCAGACCCTGTCCCATATCGTAACCCCCGTAAAACAGATATAGCACGGTACACCAACGCACTAAACAAGGCACTAAGTGATTCACAACTACCTGACACAACACTTAGTACGGATAGCATAGAACACAACGTACAGTCTATCACTGCAGCTCTGCTGGAAAGCTATGAGCCAGCATGTCCTGTCGTACGAAAGGTCCAGAAAAGAGCACCTGGTGGGGGCCAGAACTCGAACGACTACGTGGAGGCCTGAGAAAGCTCTACAACAGAGCAAAAAACACCAGAACCCCTGAAGACTGGGACAAATACAAAAACGCACAAAAACACTACAAGAAACGCATCAGATATCGAAGAACTGAGGCGTGGCAGAGTTTCTGTAGTAGCATAAATTCGACAAACCAAGCCGCAAGAGTAAGGAAAGTCCTGGCCAAGGGGGAACTCAACCTCATGGGCTCAATTAAGAGAGAGGATGGCACTTACACAATAACGGAAAATGAAACCAGCGCAGTACTGCTAGAAACACACTTTCCTGGTTGTCAGGTCATACCATTCACCGACTCAATCGACTGGCCACCGGAACACTACAGTGTACCAACAACCCAAGAATGGGAGACCGCAAACAAGGTAGTAACTGCAGACAAAATAGAGTGGGCCATAAAAAGCTTCAAACCCTTCAAGTCTGCAGGGCTAGATGGAATATTCCCAGCACTACTACAATGGCAACTGACAAAGATAGCAAAATATCTACTTCCAATCTACAGGGCCTGCATTGCTTTCAAATACATACCCAGAGTATGGAGAGAGGCAAAAATCATCTTCCTACCAAAACCAGGTAAGGAGGATTACACACATCCCAAATCATTCAGGCCCATTAGTCTCACATCATTCCTCCTCAAAACGCTGGAGAGACTAGTAGATCGATACCTAAGGGATGGAACACTAAAAGACAACCCACTACATCCTCAGCAACATGCATACAGGAAGGGTAGATCAACAGAGTCCGCACTACACATGGTAGTGCACAAGATAGAATCGGCTATCACAAATAAAGCCTCAACACTAGCTACTTTCATAGATATAGAAGGGGCTTTCGACAAAACGGTACATAGCAGCATTAACGAAGCCTTGCGAAGACGTAGGGTAAAACCAACCATAAGGGACTGGATCACTCAGCTAATAAGCAAAAGAGCGGTCCAGATAGTGATGAGTACTACCACAAGAGCAAAGGTAGTCAAAGGATGCCCCCAGGGAGGCGTCCTATCGCCACTTCTATGGAACATAGTAGTAGACAGCCTCTTAAAGAGACTAAACGAGAGAGGATACACCACCATTGGGTACGCGGATGATCTGGCAATACTGATAAGCGGAACGGCTGAGAACGTGCTATGCAAAATCATGCGCTCAGCCCTTCAGATGGTGGAAGAATGGTGCGAAGAACACCGACTATCAGTTAACCCGAAAAAAACAGAACTTATCCTTTTCACCAACAAAAGGAAGTTACCAGAACTACAACTACCAAAACTATTTAATACAGAACTAGCTCTAACAACTCAAGTTAAATATCTGGGCATCATACTTGACAATAAGTTGAATTGGGCTAGCCACATAAATGCTAAGATGAAAAAGGCCTGTATAAGTTTTTGGCAATGCAGAAGACTCGTTGGTAAGAACTGGGGTCTTAACACAAAGATAACACTTTGGCTGTATACGACAATTATCAGACCTTCTCTAACCTATGGATCAGTTGTATGGTGGCCCAGAACAGAACTGATCACTGTGAAAGAAAAGCTCCAGAGTTTACAACGCCTAGCGAGTACAGCGGCCACTGGATGCATGAGAACCACTCCATCAGTCGCACTAGAGCACCTCCTAAACCTGAGACCGCTGCATCTAATCATACAGGAGGAGGCCAAGGCAGCAGCTTTAAGGCTGAAAAACAATGGGCTTTGGAAAGGGGATACTGGAACAAAGCATTCAAAGATTCTACAGGGAATCCTAAAGAAGATACCACTTCTCGAGGCTCCCATAGACAGAATACGAAATCGAAAGGAAGTATCATATTCAACTTTCTGAAGAAAAAAGAGATAGCTCTGGCGTCAAAGAAGTTAGGATATACACAGACGGCTCCAAAACCACATATGGTACCGGAGCAGGCGTCTTCTCGAATGACTTAAATATCAAAATAACAACCACCTTGGACAAGCTAAGCACAATATTTCAAGCCGAATGTATTGGCATAACGAGAGCGGCGGAGACGATTGCCGCCAGAGATGTCAGAGATTTAGATATAAAGATTATCTCAGACAGTGCATCCGTACTACAAGCTCTTCAAAGCAACACCATAACCTCTGTCCTAATATTGGAATGTCATAACACACTCCAATCCATTGCAAACACAAACAGGGTCACGCTGCAATGGATCAAGGGACACAGCAACTCCCTCGGCAACGACGCAGCCGATGAATTGGCCAAGAGAGGATCAGGGTCGATAGTATATGGACCGGAACCAATACTACCCATACCTCAAGCACAGGTCAAAACTTGGCTACGAAAGAGTACGGAAGAAATCCATCAAACAGAATGGACAAACACTGAAGGATGCAGGCAAACAAAGAATGCAGTTCCGGTAGCATCAAAAACGTTTAGCCGAAACCTCATTAGGCTAAAAAGGGACCAAATCCGCAAGGTCACAGGCATCTTGACCGGTCACTGTCCCCTAAACAAGCATCTGTTTACAATAGGTGTGACGGACAGCCCCCTATGCAGAGGATGCATGGGGGCAGAAGAAACGGCACGGCATGTGCTTACAGAGTGCATGAGCGTGGCCGCACAACGGGCGAAATTCCTCCAGTCATCAGCGTCACTCCGGGAAGCATGTGGAAACCTGAAAAGGCTGCTGGCTTTTTGGGAGGATCTGGGTTGGTTGGAATGAGAGGTAAGATGGTACGCACAATGGCCCAATCAAGAGGCTAAGTGCGGAACAGCCCAGGTAAACTAAACTAAACTAAACTAGCAGGTGTTTGATGGAAAAGAATAACGATTGTATAGGATTGACGTATTTGACATGCGTTAACGACTGTCATTTACGTCAAATCCCATACATTCGTCATTCTATTCCACCAAACGCCGGCTAGCGATTTGCCACTTGTCTAGAGGGGCTGAATGTTTTACCGAAAAAAAATTACGATCTGTTTTTAAGGAAAACGCTACAACAAACTTTCACTCTTTTCTGCCCTATTTCCCCCCTATCAAAAAAGCTCTCGACAAAAGTTGTATTTTAAATCAAAGAAGACGTGCCATTTTTGGTGAAAATCGGTGAAGAAATGCGCCCTCTAGACCGGAACAGACAAACAGACATAAATACAGGTAAAAGCAAAATCTGCCACCTTGTCAAAACGAAGACTCTCGCTCGGTCAATAATAAATTACAACTCTGTCTTTTTTTATGCCACTTAGGTGGCAGACAAGCACACGGCCCACCTGATGGGAAGTGGTTACCGTGGCCTATGGACGTTTGCAACACCAGGAGCATCACAATCGTGCTACCGACCCTGTAGATACCTTCTAATACCCTTCTTGAAGAACCCCATATTGTAGTCGCTTGGGAAAACCACGGCAGGAAGTTCATTCCACAACCTGAGCGTGCGTGGGATGAAGTTCCTTTCAAAACGCACGGTGCGCACCATTTCCGGTCGCAGTGTGTGAGGATGAATTCCCTGCCTATGGCGAGTGGTGCGATGATAGAATGCAGTCTGTATGTTACGCTTTCACGCCTAAACCACTGAACCGATTTGATGAAATTTGGTATTGGGACAGGTTAGACCTTGAGAAAGGACATAGGCATTGTTTGGTCGCGATAACCGACATCCACGCGAGCGTAGCTGCGGGGAAAAGCTAGTACTTTAGAAAACAATGTTTAAAAAAATCTTATATTGCAATGAATCATATCTAAAAGAAGACACTGAAACACATTACTTCAGTCAGTTGTACGTATCCAAAAGCGAATCGGCACAAATTCAATATCCGAATAATCTGGCGCCCAGACAGTTCGGATATTTCGAATTCGAATCAAACCCTATTGGACGTCCATTCACGATATTTTGTTACAATATCGCGTGATAGTGACGTCATGTCACTGAGTAGGACTGATGAAAGGTACAGTCAGTATCAGATCTATCTAGATGAACAAAGTACTCAAAATGATTTTAATGCCTTGGTTTCTCCTCTTCCTGTAGACAGATTGTTCTGATATTTGGTACACATCTGTAGTACAATAATACAATTGAAATCAATAGAACAATTCGATTTGCTCTTAATATCTTAGTTTTAAGATTATTTACGCTGACTGTACAATAGACTGTAGAGTAGATTGATTGTTCTGTACGAGAAGCAACTAGACTCGATAACGCAGAGTCTAGGCTGATTAATCTTATCACCACAATGGCTCGAGGGTTCTGTATGTACTCTGCAAGCAAGTTCAGATCTTATTTTTTGATTTTGATGTCGAACCCTAAAAATCCGTGACTAATTGGATAAACCATACAAAGTCCAACGTTTGTAGGTACGCGTTATGCCTATATTTCTGTAGAGGGTCAGGTGCGTGTGCAAGTATCCAATCAATTTAATACCTACTCTCAATATACAGATCCGTGCGACCAGTTAGTTATTATGATTATAATATACTTAGGCATAAATACGAGTCGGGGTTCGACTTCAGAGGCGGCGGAGACTATGGGCGGACTGAGCGACCTCCCACTGCCTCGCGGTGCTAAGGGCCTCACCCTCGCCTCATAGCCAGAGTCGCGCAAGGTGTTTCGAGTTACAGTAAAGCAAGGCACGCCGCGAGCGGCCCTTACAGCAAAAGTTACTGCTGCTCAGGTCGGATATGTTGTGCAGGGATCGGTCTTAGGGCCGCTCCTGTAGAAGCTCGTGGACGATGAAGCCGTCACGTGCTATGCGAACGATTCTCATGTTACGTCGAGCTGTGCTACACTGTGACCCTGAGGGCTACGACCGCCGTTGCCTTAGTCGTGGAACAGATCCGGTGGCTGGTTTTCGAGGTAGCTCTGTACAAAATCGAGGTCATTTTCTTTTAAGAACCTCGGCCCGCACCACCACAGGGATGCCGCCTTATAGTGGGAGACATTCTTATCAGCATCAAGCCCCAGATGAAATATCTGTGGCTCATGCACGACGACGGGACTTCGGGATAGTATCTCCAAATTCTGGCTCCTAAAGGGCACAGTTAACGTTCTGGCGTGGACATTGCCCAACATGAGGGGGCCGGATGACTCATGCAGGAGATTCTAGGTGGGAATTGTGGGTCCTATATGAGTGCCCCATATGAGCAGAGACTCTGAAGGCCAAGCACGTGCAGGAGTTGCGTGCTCTGTAGCGCACGATAGACCATCCGACGAATGCCGCGAGAGCCATTTCGTACCGAACCTTTCATACCGAAACGGCTCCACATCGGTACCGAAAGGAGGCGGGGAGCGAGGAGTCGTATCACTGTGATGCGAGCTAGGACTCGGGGCTGCACAGGCTCACCGAGTGCCCAGTGGGGGAGACACCGAGACGGGAGCTAGTGAGGCGAGTCCAGAGAAGACTTACAGCCCGCACAACCTACGACGAGCGGAAGCAACTCGGGTGTGAGAGCAATTAGTGCGGACCTTGGCGTGACGGGTGGAGCCACCTGTCACCGTAGCAGAAGCAAGCCGAGGCGACGGCACAATACGCGCCTCCGATACCTGAGGGCTAGATGAGGACACTAGCTTGAAAAAGATCACACTTGATCGGTCAGGGTATGTCTCTGGCAAACTCCGCGGTGGGGAAAATAGTAGCCCTGGGGATTTCGCGTACACAGGACAACACGAGCAGGGTTTAGATGTCACCCGTATACGGTGCAGAATATTCCTTCCAGAATCAAGCGTTTTGGAGACTCTTTTCTTTGTCGCACCATTAAGTCCTGGAACTCCTTGCCAGCTCCCGTGTTTTCTTCTTCCTACAGTCGCGGGCCCTTTAAGCGGGGCGTGAGAAAGCATCTGATGAGGCCGTCAAGCTAAGTGCCACCATGGTACGTGTATGTAATGGTGACCCTCTTTCCTGAAACTTTGCCTTCAGTTTACCATAAGACGAGGTGAAGTCATAAAAGAAAAAGGGCCTCTAGAAATGTACCTTGCCTAATTAAGCTTCGGTCTTGCGCCGTCACTGGTCGACTTAGAGGGATATTAGAAGTGTTATAATATAAATATTCTGAAAAAAGAAAATCTAAGCGTTTTCTTAAAATAATAAAGTGTGGTTTTTAGATATGTATTACCTTCACAATATTATTAGAAATCGCGTCATTCAAATACAGACACTATATTATGGGGGCGACCGTGCCAGACTCACTTACGCTAAGCTTTATCTGATTTTTATGCAACTTGCCCCAAAATTCAAAAATGAGTGACCAGAGGGTAGACCTGCAAATGGTTCCTCATGGAAAGAAAAAATAAATTTTTCATTTTTTACACCGTTAGTAGTTCACCTGCCAAAGCCACTATGCCCCAAACTTAATAATGGGCCATCGTTCTTACCTGTGTTGGGAGCATGCGCTGGCAAACTTTTAGCTTTTATAAAATTAAGAATTTCTGACGTTCACGGGCTCTTAGTCCAACACTTGTTGACTGACAAACGAGTTCAGGATAGGTGGGGTTGCAGTCACTCCCGCACAAGTCAAACCAACGGAAAAAGTAAAAGAGTGGCACTTTCAGAAATAAGGCGCATTTAGGACTAGGTAAACATTGTTACGAGATATTTTATTCATATTATTTAAATGAAATTTTTAAAGCATTTTGCATGCTAAATATTCAAATCGTTTAAGATAGGAAAATATTAAATCGGTTCAGGCGGGGTCCGAACCAGTTCGAGCAATGCTTTTACCACTAAGCTCACCCAAACCAATCCCAAATTCTCCTTAATATTCGTCTTTGAGGCGACGGTAGAGGCGTGTACTATCGGAACCAATGAATGAGTTTTCAGTCATTTTTAAAGATTTATTTTTAACTTAAAAAAGTCAAAAGTCATAAATCATTTATTCTGCATAGACCATTAAAACGGTACTTACAAAACGTCAAGTAAAAAAAAACCACCGGTTCGAAACGCGGCCCCGATCTGAGAAGACTCCTGCAAGAAACTCAGTGGGTATTTTTTTTTGGTCTATTTACAAACATTTGCTTAGTCTACTTAGTCGAAATACAATAGTTGGCTTGAGTAGCATAGTTGAGCGAACAGCTCATTTCCAAGCTTGTTTATCATCTAAATATTCTTGGATTTTATAATAGCCTTTTTGGCACAGTTTAGTCTTAATTACATTTTTAAATTTATTCACAGGTAAATCTCTAATTTTATTAGGGAGCTTGTTGAAAAAGCGTATACAGTTGCCCCGGAAAGAATTAATAATTTTATGGAGTCTACTATCACAAGCAAATTATACCTGTCACAAACTCTTGAAAATTTTGAGATATTTTTCTTTAAATTCATTAGGTTCTCGAAAATGTATTGTGACACTACGGTTAGAATGTCTATTTCTTTAAACTACTTCGCCCAATTAAGATATTACAATACTGAATCGGTCCAGGCAGGGTTCGAACCCGCGATATTATTTAATTTAAAAGTTACACTACTGATGCCGTGAAGGTACATGTGTTTACCGAGTTATTGTTTACTTGCAGAAAAAAATACGAACTATTAAGTCTCGGTAATTTGACTCAGAAAGTAACAATTCAATCCTCTATCTACTTAAACATTTACGCAACCAATTTACCCACGCTACCGTAAACCCGTAATGGTTAGAGTAGGTACTCAAGAAAAAGAAAATGCTCCGGAGAAAACAAACAATTAAATAAAAAATTAGCACTCCTAATGCTTTCTGTTTACACTGAGTGCAAAATGACTGTAGGTCTTTTACGTACCGGCATTTTGTGTGGTCTAATGAGTGGCACTCACGCTTCAGGAAACTGTTACGACCGCATTGTACCTTTAAACTGCACCAATAAATTTGGTCAGACAGCTCAACAGATCAACAGTGTACAGTGCGACCGTAACGATTTCTCCTGGTCCGTGTAATCTATTGTGTAGTTCCAGGTACATTTTCTATATACTGCTTAGATGGCAGACAAGCAATGGAAAGTGGTAACTGTGGCCTATGTGCGTGTGCAATACCAGGGGAGCCACACTTGTGCTGCCGGCGCTGTAAGAACAAAGAGATTCTGTGCCATCACTATGATGCAAATCTTTGTTTTCATAATCAATATCCCTGCCTACTGTTCGAATAAATATCATGATCATACAATTACTTTATTAATCGGGGTTAAATCTCATCTGATTTTACTTCATCAACAACTGCCATGTTTGTGATCAGCTAACCATACCAAATTGTCACTGATTGAGTCAGTAAGGACTCGGCAGACACTTTTATTTATGACATCAAACGAGTGCAGACGGTGCCAATTATGTCTAAAAACAGATTTTCAAGCGCTTTAACTTCATAAAGGATTTAAACTTCAGAGTACAGTCGGCGACTTGCGAACATAGCGGTGAAACTTGTTGAGAACTAGTTAGCAGCTATCTGTTCAAGTATATTGGATATACCAGGATATGTGTTCCGCGGTAACTGTACACGCTTGTAACTTGTACAGTTGCTGTTCGGTTTCAAACAGCACTTTCTATTGAACTTGTAGTTCTGTGCATGAGTTCAATTCAATACACGGGTCGAGCGAAGTATTTGATTAGAAATTTTCTGTTAGGAAATTGTTTATAACAATAGCTACGGTGTGAAAGAAATACTAGGTTGCCTCTCAAAAATTTAAGCGCGCTTAGTGCAGACTAATAAGTTCAACCTGTCATCAGACACTTTGCTATTGCCGTTTTATAGGAGAACTTTAAATTAAAAACAAACCGGTACAGTTATCACAGATTTGTATAGATTTCAGAGTAAAATTGTATGTTACTGGTTTCTTTTAGTAAATACCTCTTTATGACATGCAAAATACCCCCTAAAATCCAAACACACGTCCTGATCGTCCACCTGAATCTTGTGGGGAGCGGACACACGAAAACAAATTCACTGGCGTAGCTATCGTGGCTCTGGTACACGTGACATTGGCGTTTCGCCATTAATAATTTTATAATACACTTTACTTGACATTGGCATAATGGTGATTTGCTGCAGATGCCATTTTGAAGAAGTTGAAGTTGACATTCAAAACTTGGCTAAGCCGCCATCAACTGAAACACTATCACATAGATTTTTTTCTACTTAAATGTTTATCATTGGTAAAAAGAAAAGACGGGCACAGTTAGCCTAAAACTTAGTCAGCTATACCTACATTTATATTTTCGTCTGGGATGCTTGTATTAAATGTAGACTGAATTTATACTGGAGTATTCATGACAATAGACATTATCTCCTTAAGAATTACAAAACAATGCAGTTAAGAATTGCAACTACAACCAATCATGCTAATTGCTGATCGAAAAGTTATTTTGTTAAAGAATTTATCGGTTTCAAATAAATATTGTCTGGATGTAGGTCAAAAAGATCCACTCATAAAAACCTCATGTTGGTAAAACATTTTCAACAAACAGCCGATCCATTTCAATTGTGTATACAGAGTGTATCTACACCGAAACTTCTCGTTACAAATTCAATAGAATCGTATTTGCATATTTTTTGTATTTCCAATAAAACATCCCCGTTCATACTATTCTGTATTATAAAAGCCAAATTTCACGCCAGACAAACATATATTTTTCCCTTGGCAAAGGACCTTCGTGGGTTTTTAAAATATCTTTATTTTTTCCCGGAAAGGTCAATCCATGTAACTAGTCCCGTAAAGCGGAAATCGTATTATTTTCAACACGCACATTTTCTGGACAGGGTAAAATAGAAATGGGTCTGTTTTGTTTTTAATAATGTTGTTAGAACTTTTTGGAGGGCGTGTGGAACTTCCAGTTACGTGTTGCTTTTACCAGAGCTTTTGGTTGGGGTTACATCTTGTTCATATTTTTCTTTCATTTGTATTATGTTTAGCTACTTCACAGAATCATTAGTTTTACTTATATGTACTTAAATTGTGACCGTGATATACAATAATGTTAACGGTAAAGTTATTATTGTGTGATGTGACTAGTTGCCAAAAATGTGTCGAAAAACTTTTAGCTGACTGATAAAAACTGACTTTTGCTGTCAACCCATGTTCGATAATTAGTACTCGGGTCTATCCATACTAATATTATAAATGCGAAAGTAACTCTGTCTGTCTGTATGTTACGCTTTCACGCCTAAACCACTGAACCGATTTTGATGAAATTTGGTATAGGTGTAGATTAGACCTTGAGAAAGGACATAGGCTATGTTTGGTCGCGATAACCGACATCCACGCGGGCGGAGCCGCGGGCGAAAGCTAGTTGTATATAAATTACAAAAACAACCTGAATTTATTTTATTTCTTTATTTTTAATATCTCTAAAATTATGTGTAGGTATTTATGACTACGAATAGTATATTATGTTTAACAATATTACTTTTGCATAAACGAATAGAATAAAGGAACTACAAAATTATTCTTCAGAATATGAAAGCTTCGCAACACTTGGGATGTTGTTTAATGAATTTTATATTACAAAATATTGCCGCGTCGGTGGATCTTTTAAACAAATTGCTTTTTAACAGAGTTAGCTTGACATTACACTCTCAATTATTATATTTTTTCAAACGATTCTAATAAGAGTGACTTGTACCTACCTTCCTGTATTTTTCTATCTGAAACAGTTTATAGGGAACGTTTTAAACAAATTATACATTTTTCTAAAAAATATTAGTAGGTAATCAATCAATCGAAAAATCAGTTAACCCACCACAGTCCACTGCTGGACATAGGCCTCTCCCAATGTGAAAGGTGAAAAAGGTGGCCGGGACTGACTGGATGCGGAAGGCGGAGGCTCGGACGCACATTGGGAGAGGTAAACCCAATTATTAATAGGAATTCCCACTGACACCCACAGCTAAGCTAAATTGCACGCAAAGAACTAGGTCACGTCGATACTGCTATGGTAAGGATTCGAACCTTAGACTTCTCCATCGTATTTGTGTCTCCAAAAAAGCAAAGAACGTGTCTCATTACAATTTCGAAGCAAGATCACATGTCATATGTTAAAGTTTTTTGACTTGAAACATTTTATAAGAACCGTTAGGTGTATTAAAGCGCTATTACCTATATAGTAAGTACTACATAAAACAAGTTATTACTTATATTCCTCGAATATTAGTTATTATGGGGTCCCCTTTCGTCATTAATTCTGGTTGTGCGTGTTGGGAAGCAATATCACCGCTTGTTTACGGACCAACAACACCTACGTTCTAACTTCCATCGGTTTATTGGTTTTTCTGCCCATTATTATTATCATTATAATGGGAAGGAGTTGGTAAGTACGTACTCACGAAAGTGTTGTCACCTCAAAAGGTACCGATATAAATTATAGGTAGGGTAGATAGTTATTAGGGGAAGTGATTTTAATTTGTTATGGTGTTAATGTATTCTAGAACATAGAATTGAATTGCTTTGTTTTAAGGTTTCATTTGTCTGTATTGGTCGAAGTGTTAGGAGTAGTGTATAATTGGGCTATCTGGATCAGACGAGATCCAGATACCCCAATTATACTTCTTGAAAACTGATTTTGAGTTTTAGAAAACTGCTTTTTTGTTTTCTCAATAACTTGATCTATTCAAAGTAGTTTTGGAGAACTGATTTTTGTTTTCTCTATAACATGATCATTCAAACTTTTTTGTCTCGATCATTCACAAATACTTCTAGAGAAGTGGTAATATAACTGTTTTTTTTTCTCTATAACATGATCATTCAAACTTTTTTGTTTCGATCATTCACAAATACTTCTAGAGAAGTGATAATCTTGGTTTTTTGAGAACTGTTTTATAAAAATTGAGTTACAATACGAAAAAATATTTACTTCTCGAAAAAGTCCAGTTACAGATAGGCTGACAACAATTATACTTCTTGAGAACTCATTTTTGAGTTATAGACAACTGCTTTTTTTGTTTTCTCAATAACTTGATCTATTCAAAGCATTTTGAAAAACTTTGGTTTTTGTTTTCTCTATAACATGATCATTCGGTGATTCGAAAAAATATTTACTTCTCGAAAAGGTCCAGTCCTAGATAGGCCAATAATTATACTTCTTGAGAACTGATTTGGAGTTATAGAGAACTGATTTTTTTCTTTTCTCAATAACTTGATCTATTCAAAGTGATCATTCAACGATACGAAAAAATGCATTTCAAAAAGTGATACTTCTGGTGAACCAATGCTTACTTTATGAGAACTGTCTGTTGTTCTTAATGATTGAATAATGGAATGTATGAGGCTTGCTGAATTATCATTATCACAGAACAAATTTACACATCTACATCAGATGTTATTTTCTGTTATACCAGAGTTACTATATGGGTGTAGGTAGTGAATAACTAACAATAAAACAACAACCTATTTAATAAAAAAATTATTCTCTAAACACCATTTATTCATACAAAAAACATTTTTTAGAGCACAGATTGAATCATGATAAATACAACTGTACAGGTCATGAGAATGTTCATATTTTTTATACAAGCTTAACAAATTAGGGCAACCATATACCTCTAGATTATTTATATTATAATTATTCAACATATTTTGTAACTATAAGACTTTTTCAATACCTTTGGTTTAAATACATTTATCTCTTAAAATATCTTCAAGCAAGTTCTGATGATTTGAATAAGGCACATTTCCTTCTCCCCAATATATTTTTCTATTACGCTCAATCCAGCATACTTGGCGTCTTTCTTGTTTCGACAAACCGTAAAATGGGAATGGTGGCTTTATTAGGAACACTTGTATTTTTTTATCACATATTACAGCAATTTCTTTGACTATAAATTCATTTGCTTCTGTTTTAAAACCCTGCACATCTACGAAGGCAATCATGACAGCCTGCGCACAATGTTACTTAAAGGTCTATATTCCACAAGTCGGTCGTTTATAATTAAACAATAAGCAGTTGTTTTATCTGGTATAAATGTTGAACATTCAAACTCTAGTCGTACATCTACAGGTCCGGTTTTAATACTATCGTTTTGCCGTGAACAATCTAAGATAAAAAGAGGAGCCTTTTCCTTAATTTTTTTTAGATCGAGCAAGGGATCTGCTGGGCAGTTGTAATACGACTGACGAAATTTGACATACATTTCATATAATATACTATACTTGTCCTCAGAAAATTTTAGTCCAAGAGGTTCATAAGGATAATACTGCGAGTTTAAAAATAGTGTTAAATTTGTTACTTCGCAATGATCAAAGAGCGAACTGTCTTCTGATTTATTACTTTTTCTATTAGTTTGTAAGCAGAATATTACATATCTGGGCTTTTCCAGTTGTGATGCAGTCTTTATTGCCCAAGAATGCTTTGTGGTTTTAGGAAGCAAAGGGTATTCATACAAATCCCAATTTCTAAAGGCTATTTGAATAGGTTTGTCTCTTTCCAAATGTTTCAAAAGACTCAATCGCTCTCGGTCTGATACTTTTATATGAGGCACCCTCCATTGTACTCTTTGTATATCTATTTGAATAACTACAACATCACTCGGAAGTATTACGCTATTTAAATTAGAGTTACTTCTATTCAATATTAGTTCATGTTTACAATTAATCATAATTTTTTTATAATCTTCCGCAAAACCTAGAATTTTGTTTAATGGTATGACAGCATTAAAGTGACCATCACTTTTAAATCCATCTAAGTCCCAACCCCATAAAGCAGCGACTTTATTTTCACCTTCATTTAATGAAATATATGATTTGATCGTTGACGTTATTCCTGAATTTTTAATACGATCAATTTCATTTACTTCATATCTGATGTCTTGAAACAAAGACAGCACATAATTATTAGTAAACGTTACAGTTTTCATGATCGGTTTCCCTTCTTTACAGATGAGCTTCACTTGACCTTCAATGTAGATCGAACTGGCTGATGGTAACACATATATATCTTGTTGGTGTATAGGAATTCTAATTTCATCATTTTCTCTAAAGCTGTTGTTGTAGGGATTGTATGAATGGATTTCATAACTTTCAATCGAAGTATCGAAGTGTGGTAGTTCAGTTATCTGTAGTATATTATTCATATTTTGAAACCAAGTGTTCGAAGAAAATCTTTATTTGATTTAGTTAACTTATTATATTTTTTTAGTTTACGTCTTTGCACCTTCGACGTTGTAGAAGAAGTATGATGTCTTGTATTCAGCACAGGTTTTTTATAAAATGCTATCATTTTATTTTTCTTAAATGAACACGCAGTTGAATATGTTCGTCTTTGACGTTAATTTCGCGTCCAAATTGATCGAGAATCTTAATAGATATACAAGAAATAATATTTTTATTCACTGGAAAATAAATTACGTTTCGTGGTATTTCTATACAATTATGATCTTTAACAGAGTTGTATAGAAATTCATGAAGAATATGAGTTGGTAAACCGTTGGAATACGAGCCATGTACAAGATCACATTCGATTCTGATCAAGAGTGGTATCGTAGTTTCATGAATATTGTTTAATTTTACAGCAAAGTATAGTAAACCGCACTCGTATTGGCCAGACAAACAAAGAGGTGGCTGAAAGTATGAATCCAATTCTGATTTATTTCCGGAGATGGTGACTGTTATAGACATGCTTTCAAACTGAATACTTCTGCAAGGTAGTGTTCATTTTATTCCTTGATCACACCAAAATGTTTTCAAAAAGCGTAAACAAAGATGTCCACAATTATAAAGATTATCTCCTTGTATATTATCAACATTATAATGAATTTTAGTACCCAAATATTTTATAAGTTCTTTTGGAGGTTTAAGGTTACCGTAACTATCAAAATACTCTACGTAATCGCTGTGTTTTGCATAGGCTACCCAGTGAGAACCTGGATTTTTAGAACTATCTAAGTTTATAACTGCACATTCTTTTGTAAAAGGTCTATTGGGGAGTTCATCTCTCATAAAGACGCCTCTAAAATAGGGAATATTATTTGCGTATTCCAAAATATCCAGGTTAGTTAAGGCTCGCTTGGGCAGCCGACATTTCAGTTTTTTTCTTTTGATAAGAAAATGCCAAGTCCTCGTTAATAAGGTTTAAGATGCAGTCCTTTTCCAATGCATAAAGCCTCCATTTTTTCATTATGTCTTTTCAGTTCCGTAAAACGTTTTTTAGCCGTCTTAAATTCATTTACGGTTTTAGCTATACCAGCTGCACCACCTGCTTAAGCTCCCATAGCCGACAATCCCGCGAATATAGGAATTAAGGGTAATACGCCACCGGTTTTTGGTACAGGAATAACACGAGGAAGTTCACCAGATGAATTTTCAGCGAAGTCTCTAGCAGCAGCCATCGCTAATTTAATCGCCATTGCCTTACATTTAGGTTTTAATTTTCGTATATGTTTTTTTTGTTTTAGTGATAACATTTTTAAATTTATTCTTAAAACCATTCCCAGTTGTTACGTTTTTTAAAGTCTTCTTATTGTAATTTTTCAAGCCGGAACCCGTTTTAACTTTTGCTAACATAGCTTTGTTTACTAAATGTGCTGCAAACTTCTCACCAACATTCGCATCAGACGCAACTGTACGCTTTTTCGCCATTTTTAGTAGCACTAAATCTGCTTTATGTCGATCTTTTAAATTTGACGAGGTGTGATATGCAATGTCGTGATCTCTACAATATTCGTCTAATTCGTTTATACCTTTATCACCTCGTCTAAGTCTTTTAATTAATTTTGTACCTGGGCCGCAATAATTGTAACCCGGTAAGTGTAATTCAAACGGTAAATTATTTATAAGACAATTGAGAAGACTACTCTGCCCAATACCCATCCTAAGACTGATTAATCAAGTATTAAACACTCAATAAATAAGTATTTATATGAATTCATGATAATATTAAGTTCGATTTATCAATCCAGCTATTTTCAGCAGAGCACAAACCTAACCATTTAACTAAAACCTTATTTCCTTTCTTTTTAAGAACTTTCTCGATTAAATATACATTAGGATGTTTTGTTTTTTGAAGCTCTTGTGCATAAAATGCACCTAAGATAGGCTGACCTCGGATCGTATCTTCAATTAAGTAGGTAATAGGAATTGTGTTTTGTATCTTTCGAATTTTAAATATTTCTGTGGACCAGTTGGGAGTATATCCTTTTTCGAATGTTCCTTTATACTTACTGATTCGTACATAATCACCCAGCTTTAACTTTTTGTTTACTCTTACGTGATTTACTGAATTGTGATATCTTTTTAATATTTCTTCCTTAGTAAAATCATCCACATTTGCAGGTATTTCATTGATTGTCCTATGGTAGGTATGATTGTATTTATCAATAACATTATTGAGTGTACCACCTATCCAGTTATAATTACCATTTAAGCTAAATTCTTTATATAATTTTGATTTCAGTGTTCTAATAAAACGTTCAACAATAGAAGCTTTTTTTGCTGAGTAAGCAGAATAATGATTAATATGATAAAACTCCATCAGTTTTTTAAATTGATTATTATAAAATTCTGTTCCATTATCAGTTTGTAGATTTAAAGGTACTCGACCTTTGTCTAATAAAATTTTAAAACTGATACATATATCGTCTTTAGTTTTACTTTTTAAGGGAAAGGCCCAAGCATATTTAGAAAATGTGTCAATGATAACAAGGATAAATCTATAGTTCTTATTTTGCTTAAAAAATAATTGCATATCAACTAAATCTGCTTGCCACAAGTCATCTATATCTTTCATAATAACTTTTCTGCGAGGAAAGTTAATCCTTGCATTTTTATGGATTTCATTTACAACATCAGCTTTGCTCATTATTATAATTTTTAATATTCTTTAATATAATTTTATCCCAACTGGTCCACAGAAATATTTAAAATTCGAAAGATACAAAACACAATTCCTATTACCTACTTAATTGAAGATACGATCCGAGGTCAGCCTATCTTAGGTGCATTTTATGCACAAGAGCTTCAAAAAACAAAACATCCTAATGTATATTTAATCGAGAAAGTTCTTAAAAAGAAAGGAAATAAGGTTTTAGTTAAATGGTTAGGTTTGTGCTCTGCTGAAAATAGCTGGATTATTAAAATGAAATGAAAAATATAAATAATATATGTCTATCATCTGAATACCCTATAATACTGAAATCAAATCTCTGCAGCGCGAGTATTTATTCCTTAATTATATTAGCTTCTTTCAATTCTTCAATTATTGATAAAATTTCATTGTCGTGATTTGTATTACCAGCATCTCTTGAAGCTATTAACAATTTCAACCTATCAACTAATTCATTGGGGTCATCCCAATACACTAAATCCGAAGTGGACTTATATTTTTTAAGTTTTGGTAAGTTACGTAAAGTACCTCCAAATTTTATTTGATTTTTTTCAGTTGATAGGTCAGAAAACAATGGTTTAATTATTTCTCGATACTTAGTTCCTTTATCACCTCTTATTTGACCATTCGGGTTATAATCTCTCTTATGCGCATTTGTTAAATGTAATATATTCTTATAAACAAGTTTATCTTCATTTGTAATTGATTTTAAATCAGGTTTCTTACGAAGTAAAAGTTCCTTTAGACCTGGAGTTAAATCATAAGTTTTATCTCCGATTTTAATTAAAAATACACTATCGTCATTCGAGCTATCAATTTTAGAAAATGATACTTCGAAGTTGCCCATCATTAAAGTTTTGTTTTCGCTCCTTATTCCGAATGGTACATTTAGACCGTCATGTATACTATAGACATCTTCACCATCTAGTGATATTTCTAATCTAGTTTTTACTTCCTTTCTAGGAGTGCTCATAATATTTATATCAGCGTCGTAAAAATCATCACGTTCATCACACTTAGAAGAAAAACTAATTTCATTCGACTCGTTTTCTTCAGGATTTTTAGATGCATTTTCCATGTTATGATTATTTAATTGTTTTTTAAAACTTGCTATATATTGCAAAGGTTCTGAAACCGGCTTTAGAATCTTATCATATGATAAGTTCAGTTCATATTCATTATTCTTCATTTGTCTGATTTTATTTTTTATGGTGTCAACTGACTTCATTAGCTGCATTTTAATATTACTATCCATTTTAACATTACTACCCATTTTGTATATAACAACTGAATACAACAAAGGATAAAATAGCACTAAACTTGATTTACTATGTTATTTCTTTATAAACGAGAAACATTATTCAAAATTAAAATAATCATCAAAATTCTGTCTGTATCTTCCCTTATTTTTCGGAAAATCTTTGCTAATAGTTAAAAAGTTATAAGGTTTTTCCCAAACGATTTTACAAATATCCTTGAACTGGTTCCATGATAAATCAGAGCTGACATGTTCATCATAAATGTGTTTTAAATTCATGTCATCTTGCTTAAATATTATTAAAAAATTAACATTGTCACGTAATAATTGTTTTGGCACTTTTGAATAAGTCTGTGATAGGTAGAAGCAATCGATTTGCTTATGTCTACCCATTGAAAAAAAGTTGCGGATATTTATTTGATTTTCACTCGCAACGTCGTCAAAAATGAAAACAGAATTTTCTAAAGCGTTGCTCGGAGATACTACATCTCTATTGTCATTAAACACATAAAATTTTATTCCAGGTACTCTTTTTAACACCTCGTTTAAAAAACGATACTTTGATTGAAAAGTTGTTTTTGAGTAAACATATAAATTCTGAAATTTTAATCCATTTTCATGCAGCAGTAAACTGATCATCACGTTTGTTTTGCCACAGTTTGAAGGACCGCTTATTACACAGCGAATTGTATTAGGCAATAAAGTACTATGCCGGATTAGCTGAGCAGGTTCTCCAAAATTTATATTGTTAACGTTTAGTGATATGGGTTGTTGAATCAACTTCATCTTGTCTATTGATTTAATTTCCAACTTACTTACTCATATATATACTCGTACATAATAAAATATACAAGTGGAGTGAATATTAGGGTGAGATTTGTGTGAATAAAAAATGAAACAAAATATGAAATGGTACATTAAGTAAAATGTTTTTTATTCGTAATGATAAAATTATAAATATTTAAATCAAATACTTAAGAAAACACGCCAAAAACAATTAAAAGTAAGTAGTTATTTATACAAATATAATAGTCATAAAATAGGTATTCAGTTCATAGTTTTACAGTGTCCCCATGGTAAAGTATAAATTTGGTTTGGTAAAATCTGTCTTTTGTCATCATTTCTATTCAAAGCTACTTTAGTAATTTCTTGTGTATACAAAACATGTTTAATTGATTTTATAATCTTCATTTTACGCTTATATATCTTGTTATTTAACAATGCTTTCTTATAATTAGTTAGAGATAAATTTTGGTTACATGTTTTGTTATGCATTTTGCTTTCTTTATATCTGTTTTAACACTGCTTACATAGTATAATTTTGCTCTAAGACCAACAAATTCGGAAATCATGTCACCTCCTAATTCATCTTTAAATAAACCAGGAATCTTTGCATTCATTTTAAGTATACCAAAGGGGTTATCTTCAGAAAAATTGCTAGTATCAAACTGTGAGCTGTTCTGAATAATTTCATCA
Source organism: Eilema caniola (assembly GCA_949126895.1). NCBI lineage: Eukaryota > Metazoa > Arthropoda > Insecta > Lepidoptera > Erebidae > Eilema > Eilema caniola. The sequence goes on along the minus strand of OX421476.1, from coordinate 18,356,972 downwards.
TAAAAATCGCTGGTATTTATATAATAAAGTAGGCTATCGGTATCCGTGTAGCAAAGCATTGTCTGATTTTCATACTTCTTTTTAATAAAATTATAGTGAAAATGGTACAAATGTTGTTTTGCATATTCTAAAACAGTAAAACCGATATAATATTGGCCTATCAAAGATTACTTTTTCTTGATTCAACCGAATAACTACAAAATTGTCATCTAAAATATAGATGCTGTTTAAGTTTGGTTTTGATATTAACTTTTCAGCACCTACATATTTATTTGTTAATTTTTTTGTGTCTGCCCATTGTGATACTAATCTTACATCTGTCTGTTTGCGTCTGTTTTCAATCGTTTTTCCAAAAATAGCATTATTAAGTAACTTAAAAAGTCTCTTTCGAATGTTGAAGTACAAGTCTGTCGTAACTGAGTATTCAAATCAATGTATTTTTTTAGGAAGGACTCTTGACGAAAAGCCAATATACGATGAATCTTTTTTAAAATCAATCCATGTTTTAAGCACTGTTTCAAATTTGTATAGTGAATAACATATTTGATTTTATTGTATAGATTTGCTATTAATTTGTAAGATTTTCCACCTGGAGGTATATTATAAAAGGTAAGTCACTGTGAAGATCATGTAAGTGGTGTGGATAATCTAAATCGACTTCTAAAATATAACCATAATCTGCGTCATCTGCAATATTTAATACGTTAAATTTCAATATTTCTTCTTCGTTTAGTAAATAAAAGTTTGACATAGGCATCTTTTTGGTCATAGCATATCCATACAAATTATTAGCATCAAGGTATATTAAAAAAGAAGATGGTTCCGTAATATCATAATCCGGCAGATATTTGTTATTAGCCTTGGCATATCGAAGTGAACATTGAGCTAAACCACCACGTATTCCATTTTCTAACAATTCATATATTTCCAAATCAGTAACTAAATCTAATTGAACTCCTGTATATAAAAGCATAGCATCCCAACTTAAACCCGGTGCAGATACATAATGCGCTGGGTCTAGTTTGTAATATTTCAAGCACATTAGTCTAAAATTTTTCAAATATATCACAAAGTAATAACACATCACTCTTTAAATATAAATCATTATATCTTCCAAGAGAATCAATTCCGAAAGTATTCCAAATTGTTTGTGCACGTTGGTACTCGGCATCGGTTATATGCTCTGATGACAAGCTATTAAAAAATGTATATTTAGGTGGAAGCTCTTTATCGTCATATTTAGCCCACGAATCAATATAATCGTACGGAAATACACCCTTTTCTTTTAGTAACATAAATTGATCATAATTTTTGAATTCGCTGCCAAGATGTACATTTTCTTCTTTAGTTAGAGTTTTTGATAACATGTCTAAACTACAACTTAAAAACTGAAAAGAGTCTATAAATTTAATTTGTATAGGTCGATTACGTTTTTTGTAATGAATGTCTTTCGTTATCGACATATACTTTTCCTTAGATTTAGGTATAACTCGGATAATACCTTCATAATTACTTAATTCCTTTATGAAAAGATGACTATCATATCCAGATAAATTGTGGAAAACAACTGGAATGAATGAACATACCTTGTATGTTAAATTACAGTAGCTGTGCGCCGCGCCACGATACTCGCCAGTTATATGATCGTGATCGAGGACTTTATCCCCCAATAAAGGCTGTTCACAGATATGACATATATTGGCGTTCTCATAGTCCTGTTTTTGAGTTTCAGTTAATTTAGATAAAGACTTTTTATTTGATAATATTCTATAGATTCGTTTCACATCTCTAATTAAGCTTTTAATAAATATTTTTATACAATCAGCACCTCTATGCGAAACATATTTATTCAAGCTGAAATCATGAGAACAGCAAATGTAGTATCCGAAACTCGACGGTTGATGCAATTTTACGTTAATTGTATTATTACTTAATCTATTATCACAATGTAACAATATGCTTTCGAAATCGGCATATATTATAAAATTGATCTTTAATTTTCTTTCATAATGCTTAAACTTTAATTTACTATTTTCGCCTGGTAGCACTGCTAATATTTCAGAACATTTATGTGAAATATATCGAGATTCGCTTGCAAAGAACTGTAAACATGAATCACAAAACTCTAGTTTTCCATTATGTTTAGTTATTTGACGTCTTACTAGACGCGGGAGATCTTTAATCAGACAGTAATGACCCTTTTGTTGTTTTTCTATGTACAATAAATTTATATGATTCACTTTCTTTAACCTAGTCAAATATAAAGGGCCAGTAACATGACATTTTTTATCAAGCCCGTAAACATTCACACTTTATTGAAGATTTTGTTTTTCTAAAAGTTTTAAATCTTTAGTAGTGGGTGGAAATGTCATCCCTTCGGTCTTGAGAACTTTTGAAAAATGAGGATACGAAGCTGTTATACACACATTACTTTTAGCAGGATACAGCGACGCTACAATGCTCCACAACAAACAGTATTTATCATTGTTTCGAATGTTTATGCAACTTTTAGTATTTTTTATAACCGAAGGTAATTCTAAATAACTGCCTCCTCTCATAGGTGAATATTTATTAATATTGATTTCTAAATGACTTACTTTATAAAATGACCAACCTGACTCACAATGTTCAAATGCAATCATTTTTTCTACTATAATATTTATTACTGTAATAATTATTGAGTTTATATCTGTATTAAAGCATAAAATTTCATATTTAGTATTAAACGATTTAAGTTGTTGTTCATCCGACTTGGGTAAAATGAAATAGGCAAATAACTCGAAATTAACTTTGATACATTGATGTTTTGCTAAGGATAGTTCAATAATTCTATTTAAATCATTCTGATGATAGTACAGGAACGTCTCTGGAGTAAGGTGCTCAACTTCCTGTACAGCACTTAGTCTGTATGTCACTATTCGATTCTTAAATGCAGTAGCAATTATTTTAATATTCTCAAACTCAGTACTCAATAGACAGTTCGACTTATGTAAATTAGATCTTGTATGATTTTTGTATTTTCTTTTCTGTATTCTCAAATTGCATTTCTCACATAATATAAAATTTAATTTATCGGATTCATCGTCACGACGACGTAGAGTAACTGTGAACAATGAAAAAAAGTAGAAATATAAGAATACCTATTTATTATATAACTGAAACACGTCTTGCAATCATCATTTTATCGATATTAAATTTAAATGTTAAGAGTATACGAAGTTACAAGAAAAATGATAGTTTCTTAAAATTACATACAGGTAGATAAGTATTTATTTACTAATAACTCACTACTCATATAACGTAGGGAATGAAAACAGGCGGTAAATACTGACAATTAAAGTATATAAAATGCATAATCAATATAAATATATATCTATTGATTATAAGAATTAATAGTCATAGACGGACAGTCTTTAAATTCATTTTTAACTGCGCTCAAATAATTCAACATGTGAATCCAACTTTCTGCATCAATATCGCTTTTATTTTTTACAGTGACTATTGCATGGCGCCATCTATTCATCGGGGATACATTTTCTATTTCATCACACTTATAAATCTTTAACTCGATGAAATGTGCCCCCGATTTCAGCGGATTAGCTCGTCGCGAATAGCCATTCGTAACACGTCTCATCGCGTACGATACCAAAGGCGGCACATTTTTACCGTTAGCGGAGGGTGCTGAGACATCGTCTTCACTATCTGAGCCAAAGAGATCTGCTGCGGTGCTCTTGTTTTCGGCCTTAGCCCGCTTGGCGTCGGAGCGTGCGCCGCCACCGGCTGAGCGCGACCCGCCTGAGCGCACCCCGATGCATGACGGTGCTGACCGATGAGGTCTCTTCTTTATTCCTTTTTTAGCGACTGGCTTCTTTTCCAGTTCCTCAGCAGATGAGGTCTCGTCGGTGGGGTAAATATCTTCCACATGTTTCGGCCTGTAAAGAAGGAAATACATACATTTAAATGTATCTGGTATTATGTTGTTTAGTGTTATTTATATGACCTGTTGGTCTAACGGTTAGTGAACCGGGCTGTGAAAGGGACCTGATACTACTTTAAATTGATAGATGTTATAATAACAGTTTGTTTTAATATTGCAAACACTATAATACACTCACGCCGACGAGGTAGGTAGAGGCATACTATACGCCTCTACGTCGGCATACTCAAATGATCCTACACACCCCTCACAAAAACCACACGAGTAAATAAGATGACAAAAATACTTACATAATGAATAAATGAAGTTATCAATTAGTTGTATCACTCAAATACTGGATACTTCTTGATGACTTGCGTGGACTGCCACAAACACGTAAGTAACTTACAAAATTCACGAGCACCACAAATAAAACAATATATCCTACTAACTCTATGAAAGTCTGGAATACGTGTGTTATACGTTGCATAGGTACAAATGTGCGTCAAAATTTGTCTCTAAAAAAATATTGTCAACGCAGCAAATAATACACAATTCTATATACTATTATTGAAACCTGGCTTTACTTCACATTAAATGTTAAAAACATACGTTCATTTGAATATATTACTATGGGCAAACATTTGGACGGCATGTATTGATTTATTAGTAGACGATTTTGTAAACATAGGCTAGCTCATATTGCATCCGACGCCTCTCCGTCGCTAGCAAATATATAAACAGAGTCTAAAAAAGGAGCGAGTATATCCTTTTATGGAATCATATGCAATAATGAGAAACAACTATTAAAAATATGTTTCAAAATGAACCTTATGACACTTATGACAAGAAATTGTAATAAAATTTAAGTTATTCTATTATAATATTCGGAGCGTGTAAGGCCTGTAAATAGTGTTCAATTAAATTATGATTTCGGTAAGTGTTTTTTAATAATGATATTTTTAAATTACTTATAAAATATAATTATTGTGTTCATATTTCATTTAGCGTATTCTACACAGTGCTATCTAGACCTCATGTAAGCATAGCTTACATGAAGGCTTAACTAGCTTGTTTTATGGGTTCTAGAATGCGGATAAACAAAAAAAAATACTTAGATACATTTTGTGTAAATACGTATTTATTATACATCGAAACACCCAGTTCACCACCCAGACTTAGCAGTCGAATACTCTACCGCTACACCACATAAGTCGTCTAAGATAAATATATTGTGTTTATGTGTATTTGATATTAAATTAACTAAAATAAAATTAATTCACCTCTGCCAAACCCTCCGGGGATAAAGGCGTGATTTTATGTATGTATTATGTATGTAAAATAAAATTATTATATATTGTGATGTATTATAAGTATTATAACTCACTGTTAAAATATTGTGTGTAATTGTGGCGTTATTTTACAGGATTCAGATGAACCGTTGTTCAACTTTATTCCTACGGAAGCAGCACGTTTAGCGAGAAATGACAATCAACCGAATAGAAAAAGACCGCATTCTGAAGACCATAACCTAACGTCATATACCTTTATAAAAAAGCCAAGCCTGGGGTCCAAGATTGTTCGCATCGAAATATACGATGCAAAAGATTTCATCGACCGTGAAGACAGCATCTGCAAATGCAACGCGGAGTTGTGTGCGCAACACGTTGTAAAACATGTGTTATTTGATGATATATATAAATCAACCAATGAATTAATTCAAAAAATTCAAAATAATTTATAAAAATAAATATTAATTATTTTTTTTTTTTTTTTTTTTTATATATTTGTATGTAAATTTTGTTTTATTTAAAAGGTTCCCAGTCTAAATTGTGGTTAATATATAATATATGTATATTCTTATAATAACCATGAAAAAATATAATTCTCAACATGATAAGTTCTTATCAACCTAAATAAATATAAAGAAGAATTTCTGCATTGTGCATTATGCACTAGTAAACGTTTGAATAAACTTTACCATTATTAATTTACTTAAGTTTTAGAAAAGCATCATTAGGAAACTGGGAAATATAGGCGTGATGATCTCAAAAAGCAAACATGTTTTATGGATGAATTTATTATTTTACTTTAAATCGTTTACATTTCTATGTAATTCATTCTATGTTTACCTACGTTCGTCATCCTTAATAATAATAATTACCTACTATTACTATATGAATGTCGAAGCGTGTTTGTTAATTCTTCGTTCACGTCAGGCTAGAGTAGCAGATTGACGTGATTTTAGCACCATTACCACTCACGCATATATACCGGAGAAAATCGCTCCGAAATATCCAATAATTATAATGACGTTGAATATTGGAGATCGAGTGCAGATTGTTATAATAGAGAAAAGAACATGCGGACTTCATATTGTGAAAATGATAAATCATGAGCAGTATAGTGCTATATGAATACCTCGCCACATAAAAAAAAATAGAGGCTTTAAAATACACTTTGAAGGTCTCATGTTATGGGCAAAAATAATCAGAATCTCCAACAATTTTATTGATTTAATAGAATTGTGAACTGTATCGTTATAAAGAAACTAAAGTCAGTTCTTAAAAAGAAAACAAAAAAAACAGTTCTCTATAACTCAAAAATCAGTTCTCAAAAAGCAATAGTACCACTTCTCTAGAAATATTCGTGAATGATCGAAACAAAAATGTTTGAATGATCATATATTATTATACAGAAAACAAAAACCAGTTCTACAAAACTAATTTGAATAGATCAAGTTATTGAGAAAACAAAAAAGCAGTTTTCTATATCTCAAAAATCAGTTCTCAAGAAGTATAATTATTGGCATATCTGGAACTGGACCTTTCGAGAAGTAAATATTTCTTCGTATCGTAACTCAATTATTAAAAAACATTTAAAACAGTTCTCAAAAAAGCAAGATTACCACTTCTCTAGAAGTATTTGTGAATGATCGAAAACAAAAATGTTTGAATGATCATATTATAGAGAAAAAAAAACAGTTATATTACCACTTCTCTAGAAGTATTTGTGAATGATCGAGACAAAAAAGTTTGAATGATCATGTTATAGAGAAAAAAAAAACAGTTATATTACCACTTCTCTAGAAGTATTTGTGAATGATCGAGACAAAAAAGTTTGAATGATCATGTTATAGAGAAAACAAAAATCAGTTCTCCAAAACTACTTTGAATAGATCAAGTTATTGAGAAAACAAAAAAGCAGTTTTCTAAAACTCAAAATCAGTTTTCAAGAAGTATAATTGGGGTATCTGGATCTCGTCTGATCCAGATAGCCCAATTATACACTACTACTGTTAGGCAATTCAAAGGAGATGTAAATAGTACAACCTATACCATGATCACGTTAACTCCCGTAAATATTGTTGATTGGTGCACGTTAAGCTGTCGGCCCTGGTTGTGATAGGAACATTAATGAAGTAGTCGTTATGGATAGTTTGAGCCCTCAGAAGTCCGACTAGTGACTAGTATAACTACAGAACTTCGATATCGCCAATTGCTTGTGGAGGTCATTTTGCAGTCGCTTCACGGAAAACATCGATCTTCAGCCGCATCACAGTTAGACTGAAAAGCCTAAAACGGCTCAGAGAAAGATGATGATTGTTATATTTAAGAATGAGGTTCTAAAAGGAGAAGGTGAGCGGACCACGGGCCACACAATGCAAGCTTTGCATGCAACCGATGTGTAGAAGAATTAGAGTTACTAAGTATTATACCTACACTTTAAATTTTATATACTTGTAAATTAAATAAAAAGTAAGAGCTAACTAATTATGACCACTGCCGGATTTAAGGGATGGCAACCGGGGCCTTAAAAAAAAGGGCACCCACAATAGAGACGTCGGATTTTTTTTTAAATTCCGTGTAGAAAACACTTGTAAACATAATATTTTCCTTTGATATTTTTTTTCACTGTTTTACCTTTAACTAGAGTTCTTTGTACAAACATGATTATATTATTTGAACAGTAATATCATTGTTCTACCTTTGTCCATGTGTTTGTTCAATGAAAATTATAAAAAATAGGCTTCAAACCACGATGGGACAAAACCGTTTATTAAACGTTCAACGATTTTTCGGCGAAAAAAGCTCGGAAGGTTCCGTTCGTTAACACTAAAATTTAATTGCAAATAATTTTTGTTTCCTATCATATTTATATACGTTTGTTAAATACTAGAAGAATATACATGCGTTTCACAATAACAATTTTATTAAAAAACTCAACTGAAAAAAAAATTCATTGTATTCAGAATATAATTTGAGGCCAGGGGGGCCTCACTCCTTTGTTGGCCCGAGCCCTCCAGATCTCTAAATCCGGCCGTGAGTATGACAACACTTAAATACCGCATTTCAAATCTCAAAAGCAGATCGATAGACTAGGTACATTAGATACTCACTCATTTGGCGCCGCAGGCAACTCAATCTCAAGAGACAATCAAGAGGCACTCCTCAATCCTTGTACACAATTAGACGTCTCAAGTAGGTGTATTCTGTATAAACACCTAATCACAAAAGATTGTACTTACATTACGTCACTCCGATATGCTAACATGTTAAAGTTCACACCTACTCAATGACTTTCCTCTTTGACTGAAGTTGTCTTCAAACAATTTTGGGAAATGTTTGAAGTTTGATATGGTGTTAGATATAAGGTATCGCCAAATTAAGTGGCGTGGTTGCCACGGTCTAAAATTTCCGAATGGTAACTAAGGCAACTGGAGGGTACACCCACCTACTGATTGACTATCAAGACGAAGGTTTTCCACTCGGTACGGAGGAGTCAAACAGCAGTCTTTCTGTAAAAAATAAAATTAACTTATCCATACGGACAGGATGAGTAGGATAGTGAACCCTGGGCTTCAAACTGCTAACTTAAGATGAAAACGGAATTAGATGAAACGGAATTGAATGATGATGATGGTAATAATATTTATATTTACTATTAATAAAATCAGACTGTCACTGAATGAATCACCGCGAGGTTTACGTAGGTACCTATAACAATATTCACAATACTCTACGGTCTCAAATTTTACAACAACCTCAACAAGTTGTGGAAACTTGTGTATTTTCTACCCAACTTGATAGTTTCCGCTCAAGATTTATAGCACCTATAACAAATTTCAATTTGAAATCTTGTACAATATAAACCGCATTTATTGATACAATATTCCCGTCTCGCTTATACTTTGTTAGCGAAGTCGAAATTAAAATCATATAGGCATCTAATATCTATGATTATTCATCTACATGACTTTGACATTTAATTACATTCACTTCGTAGGTACCTATAATTTCCCTATAGTAAATTTAGATAATATGTCATGCTTAGCTACGCTAGTACTATTATCTATTCTGTGGCTTAGCTACTTATGAAATTTCTAATGAATATTTTTCAGAAGACGGATGTGATATCATAGCTTTGTGTCGAGGAAGCAATATAGGTATGTTAAAGAGGCTATGGAAAGAGAACGGAAAGGACAAGTACTCTCTAAGGTCTACCTAGTATACTTAATTTCACAGAAAATTTCTCATAATGGGCATAAATAGCCAGTTCTATAGAACTATTGGGAGAAAAAAATCTCAACAGTTCCATAATGGAACTGGACAATAGAACTACTGAGATCTCCCCAGTTCCTTATGGAGTCTACTTTCACAATCACAAACTACTTACTATACAAAAACTTGTACAGCAAATATTGAACTCATCCGTATACCTACCTTTAAAACGCGTGCTTGAGCGTGGATCTTGAGTTATTTCTACTACAGTAAGTAGGTACCTAGGTACAATAAATCCACCACAGGGCGCACTGAACTGAATTAGCTTCGAGATATGCTTTCATCTCTAGTAACTTTCAAACGTCCTCAAAAGTTAGTACCTAGATATTAAAGTTATTCAATTGTCGATGTCGTTTGTAGATAAACTTGTTAGGGCAAACTGTGAAATAGGCACTTCCCTAGAAGTTTTAGTGTTTAAGGACATCTGACCTTAGCTAACTACCTACTTCTTTTAGTTTTGTTGGAGGTTTACGAAACGATTACTTATGTAAAAATATACGAAAAGAGGGAAATAAAAAATGTAAATGGTACCTATTTAATGAAATATTGAAGCAATTAGTATGCTAACTTTTCAAATCGATGAAGATAGGAAAAGTGAATTGCTCAGGCGGAACTCGAACCCGCGATCTTTCCCTTACAGGGGGAACGCTCTGACCACTGAGTCACCGAGATACGTTTAGATTCTCCTATACAACCGTCTTAAGGTCCGTTCTCCTATTTCAATCGATTAACATGGTACTTAACTTATATCTCTAAACGAGAAATTCTTGTATATATATATATATATATATATATATATATATATATATATATCCCGCAAACAATTGGCCGTCCACTGAAGGCGAAAGTGCATTTAAACTGGCGTCAACCTGCTTTTGGCGTCCATATACCGGACGCCACTTTGTTATCCGGTGGCACTTAAGTCCTATTGATCCTAGCTAGCCGTAGTACAAAAATCGACGGAAGCCAAAATTCGCTTTAAATGGTTGCAATAAAATATTGAAAACTTCCCGAAGAAATCACCGCGCAGGTGAGGCGCTGCTGCAGTGCGTATATCCACACTGTATATCTAGAGGAATTCCTGACTACGGATTCGCGTATTTGGCGTCCACAATTGCGACGTTGCCAACTCGCACTTACCGCAATCAAAACAATATAATCAACATCCAATTATTTTTGTATAACAGTCGCGCAAACGTTAGAACATTTTATTCATGATTAATTACCTGAGACGGTGTTGGGTCATAAATTCATACTCATACTCATACTACTCATACTCATTTATGTATAATATAGAATATTACATGTCAGTATAATAATATTGGGACTTTATGCATTTATAGGAGAAGGAAGAAGAAGTGATATTAGATTCATGTATACGGACGTATGCGTCAAACCGGCATCCATATATATGTCCCGTAGCTTTAAGGCTATATACGGACGTCCGTTGACGGTATATACCTACTATTCATGCCTCCCCATATTCGACGTCCGATTAATTTACTAAAGTAGTGCCATAGATTCATGTACACTGACGTCAAATATCGTACAGTATGAAAAGTATACGTCAAACCGACATCCGTATATGTATCGCGTAGCTCTGAAGCTAATACGGACGTCAGTTGACGGTACAGACTTTTCATGCCGCCCCATATTCAACGTCCAATTATTTTTGTAAAGTAGTGCTATAGATTCATATATACGGACGTCAAATATCGTACAGTATGAAAACCGTAATAAATAAATAAATAAAAACAGCGTCAAACAGACCTAGCCCGTCTCGAGGCCTTTTCAAGTCCCTTGGTCACGGGTAAGACTCAACCCGTGACCATGGGACTTGAAAAGGCCTCGATACGTCGGGTTAAAGTTTGAAATAATACACGCGATTAAATCGGTTAAAATAGTTTTATTTCAAATCATAAATAATTTTATTTGCTACCAAGTACTTAAGCCTAAGAGGAGAACAAACGGACAAACCGCGGACGGCCGCGGGTCAGCCGGACATATGAAAGCATTTTCGTCCAAGTCCTATCTTAATACACAGACCTTCGTTAGCGCTCGGTAGATGGTCATGGGCAAAAGTTGCTGTTTCTAATATAGCGAAAGGAGAGTGAAAAGTTTCGGGTTCTTAAAATATTAAGAAATATGTGGATTATTCCATTTTTTGGTGTAAGTACCATTTAAATAACGTTTTTTAGTAAGGCAAACACAGCTTGATCGGTTCACTCCTGCGGGGCTGGTTGATACTAAGTAGCTAGTGGCGTACCTTAGATACGTAGTCAAAGATACGCTCAGCAGTGGGCGATTACAGGCTGAGAATAATCTATCAGAAATATCTAGTCAATAATACTCTTTGAATCTAATCAAATTAAGCTTAGAAATACCCGTATGTAACACTAAAAGACAACCCACTACATCCTCAGCAACATGCGTACAGGAAAGGTAGATCAACAGAGTCCGCACTGCACATGGTAGTGCATAAGATAGAATCGGCTATCACAAATAAAGCCTCAACACTAGTTACTTTCATAGACATAGAAGAGGCTTTCGACAAGACGGTACACAGCAGCATTAACGAAGCCTTGCGAAGGCGTAGGGTAGAACCAACCATAAGGGACTGGATCACTCAGCTAATAAGCAAAAGAGCGGTCCAGATAGTGAGCACTACCACAAGAGCAAAGGTAGTCATAGGGTGCCCACAAGGAGGAGGAGAAGAATATAGTAGTAGACAGCCTCCTAAAGAGACTAAATGAGAGAGGATGCACCACCATCGGGTACGCGAATGATCTTGCAATACTGATAAGCGGAACGGCTGGGGATGTGCTATGCAAAATCATGCGCTCAGCCCTTCAGATTGTGGAAGAATGGTGCGAAGAACACCGAATATCAGTAAACCCGAAAAAATCAGAACTTATCCTTTTCACCAACAAAAGAAAGTTACCAGAACTACAACTACCAAAACTATTTAACACCAAACTAGCTCTAACAACTCAAGTTAAATATCTGGGCATCATACTTGACAATAAGTTGAATTGGGCTAGCCACATAAATGCTAAGATGAAAAAGGCCTGTATAACTTTCTGGCAATGCAGAAGACTCGTTGGTAAGAACTGGGGTCTTAACACAAAGATAACACTTTGGCTGTATACGGCAATTATCAGACCTTCCCTAACCTATGGATCAGTTGTATGGTGGCCCAGAACAGAACTGATCACTGTGAAAGAAAAGCTCCAGAGTTTACAACGCCTAGCGAGTACAGCAGCCACTGGATGCATGAGAACCACCCCATCAGTCGCACTAGAGCACTTCCTAAACCTGAGACCGCTGCATCTAATCATACAGGAGGAGGCCAAGGCAGCAGCCTTAAGACTGAAAAATAATGGGCTTTGGAAAGAGAATACTGGAACAAAGCATTCAAAGATTCTACAGGTAATCCTAAAGAAGATACCACTTCTCGAGGCTCTTTCTGTCTATGGGCAGAATACCATGTCACCACGTCTTCGAAAGAAAGTATCATATCCAACTTTCTGAAGAAAAAAGAGATAACTCTGGCGTCAAAGAAGTTAGGATATACACAGACGGCTCCAAAACTACACATGGTGCCGGAGCAGGCGTCTTCTCGAATGACTTAAATATCAAAATAACAACCACCTTGGACAAGCTAAGCATAATATTTCAAACCGAATGTATTGGCATAACGAGAGCGGCGGAGACGATTGCCGCCAGAAATGTCAGAGATCTAGATGTAAAGATCATCTCAGACAATGCATCCGTACTCCAAGCTCTCCAAAGTAACACCATAACCTCTGTCCTCATATTGGAATGTCATAACACACTCCAATCCATTGCAAACACAAACAGGGTCACGCTGCAATGGATCAAGGGACACAGCAACTCCCTCGGCAACGACGCAGCCGATGAATTGGCCAAGAGAGGATCAGGGTCGACAGTATATGGACCGGAACCAATACTACCCATACCTCAAGCACAGGTCAAAACTTGGCTACGAAAAAGTACAGAAGAAACCGATCTGACAGAATGGACAAACACTGAAGGATGCAGACAAACAAAAAATGCAGTTCCGGTAGCATCAAAAACGTCTAGCCGAAACCTCATTAGGCTAAGAAGGGACCAAATCCGCAAGGTCACCGGCCTCTTGACCGGTCACTGTCCCCTAAACAAGCATCTGTTTACAATAGGTGTGACGGACAGCCCCCTATGCAGAAGCTGCATGGGGGCAGAAGAAATACACAACGGGCGAAATTCCTCCAGTCACCAGCGTCACTCTGGGAAGCATGTGGAAACCTGAGAAGGCTGCTGGCTTTTTGGGAGGATCTGGGTTGGTTGGAATGAGAGGTAAGATGGTACGCACAATGGCCCAATCAAGAGGCTAAGTGCGGAACAGTCCAGGTAAACTAACTAACTAACCCGTATGTAAACTCATGCTAATATTAAAGTTTCTTCGTACGATGAGAAAGAACGACTGATTCCACAACAGTAGTAAGATGTTAGGTACTACTGCTGTGGAATCAGTCGTTCTTTCTATAAATACAAAAATGAGAATAGCCCAAATAAGACAGCGGTTAACCGAGAAATCATAAAAAAAATATTATTCACAATAGACAATTCATTTTGCGGGACTCCGTGAAAGAAAGAGATAAGTATGAATAAACGATTCACAAGCTGGCAACGTCGCACTTTTAAATCCCAACCGTCTGATTTGGACGTGAAAATATCCGCGCAATATACAAATAATAATTGATATACATAGGAGGTCACTAAAGCTTCACTATTGTACGGGGTCCAAAAATGTTTTGGCCTAACTGCAAAATGAATATTGCCGCAAGTAAAAAAGCAAGAAAATTAAGTATCTTATGGAGTAGGAAATCAAAAAACATATATATATATATATATATATACATCCAGTAACTCATTTGGCGTCAGGTATGTGGTGCATCATTAGGACGTCCACCAGTTCTGCTTACATTTTTCATCATCTGTCGACGAATATTGCTTAGTTTTTTATATTATATATATAGAATATTTTATATATTGTTTTATATATATAGAAATTAAGCTAAAATATATATATATATATATATATATATATATATATATATATATATATATATATATATATATATATATATATATATATATATATATATATATATGATAAATTTTAGCTTAATTTCTATTAGCTTAATCACAATTTAGTTTATGATGCACACGGTTACATTTTGTCACCGCTCCGCTTGCTATAGGCAAGTAATTCATCATCACACATTGCGACCGGAAACGGAGCGCACTGTGCGGTATGAAAGGATCTTAACCTCACGCACGCTCAAGCTGGGGAATGCACTCCCTGCTGTGGTTTTTCTAGCGACTACAATATGGGATTCTTCAAGAAGAGCATTCGAATTTTACTACAGGGTCAGCGGCAGGATTGTGACATCCCAGGTATTACACACGTCCATAGGTCACGGTAATCACTTGTCATCAGGCGGGCCATGCCCTGTCTGCCACTGATGTTGTATAATAAGAAGAAGTTGAAGTTCTAAAATAAATAAATAAATATTTCACAACATTTCACACAACGCTATCTAGACCCATGGTAAGGCTTAGCTTAACTAGCTTGTGTTATGGAATTTAGAATGCGGATGAACATACTGAGATACTTTTTTTGTAAATACATACATAATATACATAGAAACATATACGCAAATATACATATTCATGCATACAAATATTTGAACTGAGCGGGGATCGAACTCGTACCTCCTGCGTAGCGACCACGTTCACTACCGCCACAGAAGCTTAAGTTGCATGTAATTACCTATTTATTCCTAAGAACTAAGCGAAATAATATATTTCATTAGCAAAACTCAAAAATGCAAATATTTTCGTGGTAGACATTAATTAAGTTTTCCTTTGTCGCTCCTTCCTCCAGTAATTACGAGGCGTGATAATTTGGGCGGAGTATAATTCAGATTGCGTCAAGTTTTATCTTTTGATTGATAACTCTTCTAACCAATTGTGAATAATTTTGCAACTGTAGGCGAGAGATGTAATCATAAGCTGGTAAATGCTTAGAAGTAGTAGGTACGCAAAGAATAATAAAATAACTATCTAGGTTAGAATATACTGTTTTCGGGCTGTTTGGCGGTGGTCTATGTGAGTAATATACATAGACCACGGCCAAACAGCCCGGAAACAGTATATTCTACATGCAACGCCGGCCGTGAAAGCCTGAAGACTTATATCTAGGTTGGTATATATGTCGCGAGCAGGTCATACTCGCGAAGGAGACAGCAGAGCGGGCGCGGCGCGATGAGCGAGAAAGGCTCGCTGATATCGCTGCACGCGCCCGAAGGCGGCTCGGGCGTCGGAGGGCGCAAGCTGACCTCCGCCCCACATGAGCGCGGGCCTGAGGGTGACGGGTGGAGCCGCCCGTCACCCTAGCAGAAGCAGGCCACGGCGGCGGCGCGCATCGTAGGACGATGCGCGTCCCCCCACACCGGGGTTGAGTCGGGGACCGCGTGGTCCCCACCTCCCGAGGAGGGCCAGACCGAGAGGGATGGCCCTGGGTCGGCCGGGGTGTGAGGGATATTTCGCATGACAACCTCACCTTCGGCCTAGCACTACGACCCAGAGACGGCGTGCGGTTTAGTCGGTTCGAGTCCGACATAACTACCCCTCCGGCTCCGGAGGGGTGGGTATCGGTGGGGATTTCCCGCACGTAAAAAAAAAAGGTAATGTCGCAAGTCGCAGCCAACTAGCTTAATCAGCCGTTCAATTAACCACCTAGGCCGTTTACTAAACGGCGTCGTTCAATTAGCGGCCTGAATGATGTTCAGCCATTTTATTAAACGACTAGGCAAATAGCTTGGATCTATGACATTTAATTCCTTGCCTAGCCATTTAATCAAACAACTTTTTATGCATGGTTATAAAAAATAACCTCAATGAACCTATCATTATTTTCTGTGAATACATCTGTGCTTACCCCCTCAGGAATTTACAGGTATGAGTATATGTCTGTATGTATATAATTTTCTATCTTATTTCGGGTTGGTGCCCCATCTTACGAATGGTCTAAGCATTGGCCAGCCAGGTTATTAAATGTCGTAATAAACGTTACGGCTGAATATCATTCAGGCGTTCATTGAATGGCGCCGTTTAGTTAACAGCCTAGGCAGTTAATTAAACGGCTGATTAACCTAGTTGGCGGCGACATATACAATATTTAGTAGTTAACTAAGATAACCTAAGCCAGTAAAAATAATGTAGCTGAACAGTATCTACATCTTCGTCATAGCTATTTTACTTACTCATCATCTGCTTTTCATCCCGTTAGCATTCAAAGCTCGCACTTTGGAGTCCAGCGTCCAGTGTTCTACGCTATCTCCTCTCGACGTAGTTTATTATTGACTTTACGGGAGCGACAGCCGTTTAATACACAAAACCGGACAAGAGTCCCATCCATTAATTAGCAGATATATAGGCTCGCATTCTTGATTGCCCTATCCCTTAGTCGCCTTGTACGACACCACATGTGAAGAGTAGGGGTGGCCCAAATTCTACTCTGCCGAGAACCACGCGGCTGATTAACTTTACCATCGGACAGATATGTACAGCCCAGACTCAGCCTCAGATGCACGGCTCGAGTCAATAATAGTGCCCGAAATATGGCGGCAATAGGCTCACCCCCTATTACGTGGGACCGAATACAGATTGGTGAAATGTGGGTGTTAATTCACCTCTGCCTAACCCTCCGGGGATAAAGGCGTGATTATATGTATATGTATGTATGTATTCTTGGTTGACTTGTGCCCGAAAGATCTTATTGGGACACACCTAGGCACCAGACGATTACTTTGACGGTATTCCCTCGAGGTTTAAAACACTTGCGCTACGACATCGGATCGTAATTTTTTACGAGAGCTCCTGGGAATTTCTTATAAGGAATGACGTCATTCTCGCAGTGCGATGTCGTGCCGAACATTTTACGGTAACTTTATTATCTCCTAACCAATTATTGAATTCATTAATGACATTTATTGATCACTTATTTGATGATCATTCAATAATTATGCTATCAACTTCAGTCAGGATTGTTTAAATAATTACTTTTTCGTATTATTACATTACGGCTTTCTTTCTTGCGGCAATCCCAACGGCAGTTAAAACGGACTCTAACCTACTAAAACCGCACGCCGTCTTGAGTCTTCAGATGCCGTGTGTGAGATTGCCTAATTCATTTCCCTCGCATCCCGGTATCTATGTCTTACACCTAATCTGTATAATTCACGCCTTAGATGCTGGTCTCATTTATATGGAGCACACTTCCATTGGCCGTATTACACGTCTCCCGTGCCTGGCCGCGCGCCAACTAGTCTCCCGCCAAAAATTTTACGGCTCTTTTCTCGTATTCTGAGTACCAACACAAGTTATTATATTATTTTCTTTTTCCTCTCTTAATATATTCATAGTGCGGTTATCCTGTTTCATCCCATTTACTTCACTTTTGAGGAAATGAGGTCGTTGAAATATTATTAAGTAGGAAAATTATCTCTTCAGTGGCAGTTTTAGTATCTACATTGTATTTTATGTTACCTACCGTTTCTAATTTAATTTAATGAGACTGCCGATAAGTTTAGCTCATTATAGTACTAATGAACATTCAATCATTGTCAGGTAGGGGTATAGAAAAGAAACACAGTATTCATTAAGAAATAAAAACTTTTATTATTATCAGTTCAAATATCGTATTTACATTCTTTTAAACGAGTAAAAGCACGTTGTTTATACATTACAAAATTTTTTTTTTTAAAAGAACTAAAATCAGTAGCGGGACATTTTCGTGATACATAAAATAATATAAAATATAGTTAATCCAACATAATCTATGATAGGTAGTTACAATTAAAATAAATCTCATATCTTCCGTGTACTTCGGAAACTCATACAAACAGCAATGGCAACTCGTATAGGACTGTCGTAACTAAGAAACCGTAACAACTAAGTGATTAATTAATAATATCTATATACAATAGTTCGTTCGCAACGAACGCGTTCATCAGTTCATAATACAAATGCAAATTATTATGTATACAATAGAATTTCAACTATTCTTGATATAAATGCTCGACGTAATCTCGTATCGCGTTAAACTTTATGTTACACGGTGCCTCACTCAACGGGTGAATTTACTCGCTTCCCTTACAACTAGAGCTGTGCCGTTAAGCTGAAAAACGTATTTAACACAATACACCGATGCCGATGATATCGGAACACGATATATAGATATAACTTCGTAGATATTGAAAGTACCTTATCGAGAAATAGCGTTATTTATCGATTAGGTACTATAACGAGAATAATAATAAATCAATTTAATTAATATCATAACTTGTGAACCTAGTATTATCTACAAGAGCATTCTCCAGCTTCACGTCACAGACCCTTAAATTACATACATAAACTCAACAAGTCATATACACTGAAAATATTGCGTTTCGCATACCTACCATACAATTTACGTACTATTTTGGTGTTCGGAATCGAATTATGAATTAACTACGACAGTACAGGAGCGGATCGGTTATTGTGACTTTTTTAGATTTGTGATCGAATTTTAAACTTAATTTTTTAAAGACCCGCTCACGGTACCCGTGTGTAAACGTCTCTAAAGCTCGTATGGACTACACTAACTTGATCTAAGCTCTCTAGTGTACACTCTCGCGCACACTGACAACTCGATAAATATCATTGTACCTACCTAAAATGTTTCACCATTAATGCCGCTAAGGTTCACCGAATTTGAACCAGGACCTGAATTCTTACATATCACAGTTCTATTTTTAAGGATTTAGCTGGCTAAAGCCAATGATTTCTATGTATCTAGATAATCTGTGTAGATCAAAAAAAAATTCACGGCGAGATGTAGGGATCCGGGACTAGAATAGATAAATTAATTTTGACGCCTACTTATGCAGATACTGCAATATCTATATATTGGCCGTGTTTTTGTAATATAATCCGCAAATCCATATAACGATAACTACAAAAAGTTGAGCGTTGTTAATTGCAGATCTACAATGATATTTTTAGATCCATACCGTCGGTAGCTTAGTGGTTAAGAAGTCGACCTTAGAATTGAGAGGTCCCAGTTCCAATCCTAGCCATTACACTACCGACGTGAACCCATTCCTAACACACGTAATTTAGCTTAGTTGTAGGGGTTAAGAGGGAATATTAGTTATTTCGGTTGCTTATATTCTTGACAAAAAAATCTAGCGGTATACATAGTACTCATTGGCTTCAGTAGTACGATTCCTTAAGACTGTTTAACGAAGAAAACATTCAATAGTATCTATTTATTTAGTGACTTTTCATCCTCAGGCCTTTTTATTTACAGGAGCAGACTAGTATTATTAGAGCCTATCTAGAAAATTACGCTATTAGCTATGATTTAATATACCTAATCAATTGTATATTTATTTAGTCGTAGATTATCAGGATTACGATGAAATATTTATTTAAAGAATTGGCACTAAATCATGTTGAACATTCTGTAGGTTAACATCTATATATTTAATCACAGATTTTATGTGTCTCTATATTACAACACGAAGTTTAAGCTTGCTACATGACAATATTACAACGAGCAAATTAAATCGTTTTTATTTTTATTTTTAGCTTACAGATTTGGATTTGTCTGGGAGTTTATATGTAACATTTTTTATTTTTTCTTATATTTTAGCACTGTGCAGTATTCTGTCGAATAGTATGTTTTCGTTTTTTTGTATATGCAAGGAAGATACTTTTTTTAGAGGAGTTTCGGCATAAAATATGATATTAACAACTCGATATAAGTATACGCAAAAATCTAAACGGAAATTTCTATTTTTTTTTTTAAGTTTAATTTCAGATTTCATCAGTTAAAATAATTACGATCAAGTCAATTGAGGATATCAAAACTTATTTAACCAAATTAAGTTAGTTCAACTTGATCGCTGTTACTATCATTGGTAACATAAATTTAATATGTTATAAAGAAATGTAATAGTAACTTCTCATTAAATATTGTCACGTAGCAGTAAAATATTATCAAGTTGCCAATGCGCCGGTTCGCTACCATACATACATTCGCTTCTATCTTTACGTGGGACCACTAAAATTTCACTAAACTGGTTAATTTCACTAGTCTTTAGTCTAGACGGGAACTAGCTCCCATCCCTACCACCCACGCCTCTCAGAACAAGGATTAGCTATAGTAATTATAAATCGTCGAATTTTCTATCACGTTACATTTTATTTATAGTAGGACGGTCCCACACTTGTTTTTATACTTGAGATCTGTGAAAATATTAAATAATTTTGGTATTAGAAATGTTTTCCATTCAATTCACATAGTATCACTGGAAACGGTATGTTTGCTCGACTAGGATCTGATGTCACCAATCGAGACTGAGTCTGTAAGGTGATGGGTGACCCAGAACCGCTCACACATCTCCCCGCCACACTAATGTTACTATTTGAGCACCGTGGAAGGAATGTGTGCATAAGATTTAGATTAGATAGCCAAAATGTATTACTGTATAAGCCCCTACTATAAATTGTGAACTCACAAAATAGTAAAACTCACAAAAAAGTAATACAACTCACTAGATTGTTTACGCGAAATGGTTTTTAGATTATCAACTCATGGTAGGGGCGTTGCGATAAAAACCGTATAGATTTCATAAGACTGCATTAGTGTTAACTTCATCGACAATTATCCCTTAATATAAATAAACATCTTCAAAATTTTTACCAAATTATGAGCATATATTTCCAGCATAAAAATCTTTTAAAATAATACGTCATACTCTTCACAATTAGATATACATGGCACACTGCTCTGTTTATATATTTATAGATATATTTCATACACTCGATACCTATCAGTTTACCTTGTCACCATAGAATAATTGAATTATATGGATGGATATTCCGTTGGAAGCTTAAGAAGCACTAATACAACATAAAAATAATAAGCGATCGACGGATAGACAAACTGAACGATGCAGTATATCGAATTAAATTGAATAAGAAACAAAATTCGGCGCATTCAATGCCCGGTCGAATATTTTATTTTTTTAATATATTTTAATCTAGTCGAGAGAACTATCACGAAATATTGGTCCGATGGAGCGAGTCGACCATATTTCGGCGCTTCTCCAAAGTATAAGTGTAGAGTCTCAGTGTTCGCTCGAGCAAGCGACCAGCGATATTTGCAGTATTTTTTTGTAATTCCTACAGATGTAGGTTGTAATGTTTTCTGTAAAGCGTGCTTTCATACAACTGATAGAGTACGCATTTTCACTGTTTATTTAAAGCTTGACTAATTAGGCTACAGCTGCATATTCCGAAGTGAAACGCTATACGCTCCGCTCGTCGCCCTGCTGAACGCTGTCACTGAGTATGTACACTAAAGTATAGGAATCGCCGGCACAACTAAAGTACAAGCGTAACGGATTCAACTAGGGGCGATCGGTTGCTCACTTAATAGTCGCGTGTCGCGTCTCAGGGTGCAGGCAGACCCCCTCCACTGTCAGTATCGACACCTCTGTAACAAGAGAAATATTACTATTAAACACGCTACATTAGTTTGAAGTTTCGAGTCATTCATTAAGGTGAGAGACTATTTAAACGATGGTTTAAAAACAAGGAGTGTACATAATGTATTCGGGGTTATTTTTGTGTTTATACAAAGATTTATGAGCAGAAACATAGTTTATAACCACAAAAAAACCAATGATTTGCTTGTCAGTCTTCTTTGTTACACAGTGATTTCGGTAAGGATTAATCTATAATCTATCAAGTCAATCAAATCAATTTAGATAAGAAATTTTTTTGAATCGTTCCACGCGGGATTCGATTCCACGACCTTTCCCTTACAGGGGACTGCTCTGACCACTGAGCTAACAGACCATCCAAATTTCTCCTTATATCCGGTTTTGAGGCGACGGTGGTGACGTCTACCGATATTCTTACGAACTATGAGAACCAATGAATGAATATATTGATATTTGAAGTTTAGCATGCAAAATGCTTTAAAATTTCATTCAACAATTCAATCAATTCATTCCATCAGTCAATTTGTCAATCAATCAATCAATTTTGTTCAATTGTAGGTCTAACATTTTTTATTTAGTCAATTAAGCACATTACACATAAACTAAAATGATATTGTATGCCTAAAGGTGGAGAATGGAGATAGGTACTTTATATCTTATTAATACATCACATCTGTAACCTATTTTCACAATCAATCGGTCAATCAATCAGTTAGCCTATAGCAGTCCCCTGCTGCAATAAACGGTAAGAATAAGTTTAGTCAAATTTTTAGACTTTGTATTCACGTACCATCGGGTAGGTCCCGAAGCCGCGGGGGCAATTCTGCGAAGTACGCATGATGCGTGGCTCTTGCTGCAGGCAGGCGGCGCGCAGGGTCGGGCTGCAGCAGGGCGGCCGCCAGGCGCTCCGCATCACGGCCCGCGTCACGCAGCCGTGGGAAGGCGGCTCCTAAGGAACGCGCCGGGGCTATCCCCCAACGGGCCACGTGGCCGCGTAGCCCCGGCAGTCGTGACACGCCCGACCAGCTTTCTTCTGTCGGCGTGCCTACCACCTGTAGGACGGTACACGGTTATTGAACAAACATATTGTATGCCTTACATGATTGTGGATTGAACGGTATTCTGCAATTATACTGGTGTATTTGAAAAAATTGTATACCTACCTAATAACAAATAGTGACGGTATATATATCTGTATAAAAACTAATTCCGAGTTTAGATGTAATTTTTTTGAATTTCAAAAAAATTTGCGTCGTTTGCAATTGAGATTAGCGTTGACAAAATTCAGTAATATAGCTATTTGAAAGTCTTAACAATATGAACATACTGCGCTGAAATATCAGATTGTAACGCCTTGCAAGAAATAAATAGCAAAATGCGTTTAACGCCGTTCTTGATGTAACCAGTTTGGCAGGTCGGACGCACAAAGATATGGCATCTGTTGCTGTTTACTTTTAGTAAGGCGTTAGAGTATTTGGACCAGTTTAGTCGTACTAAGAGTACAAGTCTTGTTAGCGGCATTTTATTCGGGAATATTCATAACCTCAACATACTTATTCGTTAAACTAGAAAATTATCAAAATTCCAAAGGTGTTTTTTTTTTTCATTCTGTTCGTATTTGCATTTTAGGTTCACTGACATTGTTATGGTATAACTTATTAATTTTAGAATCGTCTGTATGTTCTTATAATCTATCATTAACACTACGATTTGGGAAATGAATCTCGAAGAACACTTAAACCAATCATTTTGCTAATTTATCCTTCGTATTTTAGACCTTTTTAGCGATCTTATTCATATGAAATATCTATCAATCAATTAACTTATAGAAATACATTACGTCATAATTAGACACGTAGCAAATTGGACTTTGGAACCAATTTCGTTAAAAACCTTAAGGCGGGTTGTTACATAGGATTGGCTAACGTAACATAGATATACACGTCGCGTTCAGTTTTTAATAAAATAATGTTTACACGTGCGTTAAGTAATGCTGAAATAGCTCGCCCTTAGTTTCATAGAACAAACTTAAGTAAGAGTCATATTACATTATCGGTACATTTCTCCAATCTTACCTTAAATATTTTGTCTAATTGGTCGTGTGTATCCCTCACCCCCGGGAAGGTGGGTACTCCGCAGAGCATCTCCACGAATATGCAGCCCACTCCCCACATGTCCAGCGAAGTCGAATACTCGGTACTACCCAGCAGCACATCTACATACAATAGAAATATGGTAATTTTGTAAACCATTTACATGCATACATAACGTTTGGCCTCTGCAGTTTAGAGCAAGGCCACTTCAAACTGTCTCATCATCAAAAAACGAAGAAGTTATACGTATGTATATAGAAATTGTAGGAAGTGGAAATGTGTGGTCGCTGTCTACTAATTTTACTAAACAATAGGCAACAGCATTAGTGAAAGAACTCGTTAGACTGTGGTATTGGTTGAATGAAATTTTTAAGCAATTAGTGTGCTAACTATTCAAGTCGATTAGGATAGGAAAAAGAGGCAACGACTTAGGCGGAACTGTAACTTGCAATCCATCCCTTACAGGGGGAATTTTCTGACCACTGAGCTAAACGACACTTAGGCGGGACTGGAACTTGCAATCAGTGCCATACAGGGGGGAATGTTCTGACCACTGAGCTAAACGACACTTAGGCGGGACTGGGACTTGCAATCAGTCCCTTACAGGGGGGAATGTTCTGACCACTGCGCTAAACGACACTTAGGCGGGACTGGAACTTGCAATCAGTCCCTTACAGGGGGGAATGTTCTGACCACTGCGCTAAACGACACTTAGGCGGGACTGGAACTTGCAATCAGTCCCTTACAGGGGGAATGTTCTGACCACTGAGCTAAACGACACTTAGGCGGGACTGGAACTTGCAATCAGTTCCTTACAGGGGGGAATGTTCTGACCACTGCGCTAAACGACACTTAGGCGGGACTGGAACTTGCAATCAGTCCCTTACAGGGGGAATGTTCTGAACACTGAGCTACCAAGTCCCGCCTAAGTCGTTTCCTCTTTTTTATTTTTTTTATAGCACTTAGGTGGCAGACAAGCACACGGTCCACCTGATGGAAAGTGGTTACCGTGGCCTATGGACGTGTGCAACACCAGGGGCGTCACACTCGCGCTACCAACCCTGTTAGAACAGAGAGTTTTTGTGCCGTCAGTGTAGAAGATAAAGCAGGACAAGCCTTTGGTCTTCCCACTGACAGCACTTCCTATCCTAATCGCTGTGGTATTAGGTTTAGTGAGCTGTAGGTGATGATTTTGAATGATTTAGCTACGTGTTAATACAGAGAGCTGAAAGCAGACTACAACTGAATTGAGTGAAAGCACGAAGAATGAATTGGATGGAAAACAAAACAAAACTAAGTATTTGAGTAATGGAACACATCACATATTTTCACGCGTTTTATAGAATACTAATACGTATAAAACAATAGGGTTGTTTACACTAAATAATACAAACTTCTAAAAACGTTACTGCTTCATTACATGCCAATGTTTTTACAACAATGCCACGGTAAACTAACGAAACTATCTGAAACATGGATTTAAAGTTCAGAAAATCTGTTCGATAAAGCTCGTTGTGTTCAATAAATTAATAACGATTTCAGCCGATTGAAAATTGTATTTTAACTTAGTTTGAGGGCTTTCATTGTGACCTTTTGGAAGCAGAAACTCAATAAGTGATCCACTAAAATAGCTATTATAGCTTCTATTCTTCGGTGAATGGGTTAGTTAAGCTCAACTGCTGTTATTTATTTGCTAACTGCGATGTATGTCTATAGTCTTATATCAAAACTAGCTGTTGCTAGCGGCTCCGCCCGCGTGGATGTCGGTTATCGCTTAGTGTTGAGTCAACTTTGTAGCTTCATGCACGCAAAGTATCAGCCCGAACGGTTTAAAATTTACAAAGTTTCATACACACTTTCACTATGTCAGTCAGTCAAGTCACTGTGTCAGTCAATTGTCAGTCGATTGGAAAAGCGAACCTCAGACTCCGAGGTTAAAGCTTTGGATGCGACTGGGATTAACTCTAGGATGAAGAAGTTTAAAGTTATCTCCACTCGAAATTTTATTAAAATATAGGTTCGGTAATGTCGGTATAGTCATTACAGCGTGAAGAAGTAACTTTAGCATTTATTAGATACTGATATTCTTGTTAACCTCTCTAAATAAGCTTAATTGCTCATACTAGGAAAGGGGTTCAATCTAGGCGATATTCAAATAACCGAATTGTGTAAGTAACCTTTTGTATGCAACCTTCACTTAATTGGTTGGCATTTGATATAGGAATTGATGCTTTTTTATTCGATTCAATTCCGACACATTCATTAGCTCAAATAGCCCAACACTCTTAGCAGTTATTCCTACGAAAAAGAACTTGGGTACGTGCCAGAATACGGCAGGCTTGGTCTAGAAAGCGAAAAATTCGGACATAAAGACTAGGTAGTGTTTTCAAGAACAATGTGATGCTTTGTTTGACAATGTGACAACACGGTTCTAATAAAAACACATTTTAATCCAAAATTGAAATACGACTTCTCAATGATTTCCTTTAACCGTTTCGAAGTTTGACAAGTAATTTATGTGCTGCTGCGACGGCAGTTCTCGTATACCGTCAGCTACGCATACTATAAGATGTATAATTTTCACGGTAAAACAAATAAAATCTAAAAGAAATACGCTAATATAGAAGAACAATTTCCCTGAAGAAATTTTCAACAATGTTATCCTATTTAACCGCACTTTTGTCACGCACGCGGAAGTGCACATTCCTCGTGACAAATGTGTGAATGTGGGGGCCTTTTGCACCTAGGTGAGACTGTTAAGGAAAGAGTTACTGCGTTCTGTATAGAAACAGAGGGATTAAAGTGAGGAAGTGAGACAGCTATGTGGGTGAATATATACGCTTGACCTAGTTAAGAATCGTGTATCAACAAAACGATTTAAGTCAAACATCACGTCTTTAATTGGTCTATGACGTAGATGTTGCTAGAATTCTGAATTTTCTTACCTATCCTTTTTACCCGACTGCCAAGAAGGGTTATGTTTTTTAAAGGAAAGAGATCGAGAGTATCTTGTAAGTATGTATGTATTTTTGTAATATTCTTTATTACCTCATATCTTCTGAACCAGTATATGGATTTCATTGATGGATATGATATTGATGAAAGATTTTCTTCTCCCAATGGTTCTTGGGTACCTACTTCAAATGTGAACAAAGCTATATGTTAGATTTTAGGGGCCAAAGTGTATGTTGTCAAAAATATATTTTCACTCAAACTTATCGAGTAGGTTATCAAAATGAAAGAAATTAGAAGACGATTACAAAAATACATAAATGTCATAACTATAAAGGATAAAATTAAACTAATTTAATAAAAAAAAAAACTCGACTGATGCTGTAAAGATCGATACAAGTTTGATAGCAGGCGGTAAATCATAAACCGGATAAAAATAAATGGGTACCGCCTGCGATCAAACTTGTTTCGGTATTTTCAGTATCGGTTTTTTTTTATTAACTTACGTGTTATCTAGTTTTATACGATTTTATAAACCCAATCTCATATATGAGCTACTCTTGCTTTTTATATTTTAATAATGAATATTAACATATAGATCAATTCGAACAGTACCAACCCTCTCAAAAAATATAGACTATTCCTTTTATCGCACATAACTTGTATTTAAATGTGAGAGAGAAAAATTACTTTAGCAGTTTAATTCAAACATAATTTGAAACAGATAACCTTCCTGCTCATAGACTACTTTTTATGCTCGTAAAATAACAGCAACGCAGGGAGATAGAAATCATCGCGTGGGATATTCGGCTAATAAATTGAGTGAAGTGATGAACTATCCACAAATGGTATTGGCAAACTTACCTGGTGGTCGATACCAGAGCGTGACGACTTCGTGCGAGTAAGTGTGGCTCGGCACAGACTTGGCGCGCGCCAGACCGAAGTCCGCCAGCTTGAGCTCCCCGTGAGAACTTATTAATAAGTTCTGTGGCTTTACGTCCCTGCACACAAACATAAAAATGATAATTTTGTTGATGAGAGATTATATCAAGTAGGTATCACTTAAGGTAAAGTGCTGTTGTAGCTGCTTGTAGGTACTACGAAATGACATCGTATTTTTAGTTTTCCTAGAGCTATATTAGTTTTTCTAATATCAGTCAACCGATTTTTTCTTTCTGAGTTTAGTTTTGCTGTTGAGACATTTAGGCCCATATTCTAAAATGTTACTCTGTTCTGTATCTCGATTTATCTGAGGGCAAATTGTATAGAATCTGTGAATCTATCTATACAATCTGTCCTCAGATATAATAGAAAAGAATGTCTTTATTTGTGAAACATAGGCAGCCTCCGTGGCGTAGCGGTAGTGAAGGCGGCCGCTGCGCAGGAGGCGCGAGTTCGATCCCTGCTCAGTGCAAATATTTGTATGCATGAATATGGGTATTTGCATCGGTTTGGTCGTGCCTCGTAGAGCACGTTAAGCCGTCGGTCCCGGTTGCCATACAAACATCTATAGCAGTCGTTACAAGTAGTTGAAGCCCTCAAAAGTCCAATAACTGGTCTAACTGCAATGCTTCGATATCGCCTATAGGTTGTGGAGGTCAGTAGCAGTCGCTTCACGGAAAATGTCCAAATTTAGCCAAATCCGTGGTTGGACTGGTAAAAAGCGGACCCCAGACTCCAATTTGATTACTTCGGATGCGACTGGGATTAACGCTAGGATGAAGAGAAAGAGGTTCACAGAGATCGTAGAAAGTATTAGGCTCACTATAAATCAAGATTCAGGACTAAGTTTCGTTCTAGAATCGGGCATTAGTTTCACGAATTCATACTAATACATACTATAGCCCATAGTCTAAAATGTCGTTCAGTTGAATCTCGAATTATCTGAGTAAAAATTTTAAAGACAATCTGTCAAATTTGTCAACATGTGTATACAATCTTTCCCCAGATGTATACAATCTTTCCCCAGATAAATCGAGATTCAGCTGAATAGCATTCTAGAATACGAACCTTAATATTATAAATGTGAAAGTATCTCTGTCTGTCTGTCTGTCTGTATGATACGCTTTCACGCCTAAACCACTGAACATATTTTGATGAAATTTGGTATACGGGTAGATTAGAGCTTGAAAAAGGACATAGGCTAGCAAAAGCTTTTAAATGATAATGGAAACATTTGTTCCTTTTGTTTTATAAATATAGTTTTTAACCTTGACTTGATGATGTCCTCAAATTTCAATAATGACTATGGTAAGTCTTTAACCAAAATGAGCAGACTAGTTTATAAAATGTGTACTTAAAGTTAGTTTACATCTTTAAGAGCTGAGCTCTGGCGAAGTAAAATTAACAATAATGACCAGGGTCATTAGCATCTAGCCTCTAATTAATTCGGAACTGTTTGCCTACTTTTGTAGACTACTCTCATAGACTACGACTGAGGCAAATTAAAAACAAGTACACATTTTGACGATAATAGGTACCTACTAAGTATATTATCATAACAAGAACTAGGTGATAAACAAGCACACGGCCCACCTGATGGTAAGTGGTTACCGTGGTCCATGGACGTGTGCAATTGGAGGTGTACTAATAATGTATCCTTAGAAATCACCCCCTTTTGGGGTTAAAATAGGGGATGGTAGTTTGTACGAAAGCCTAACTCTTAACTACTACAACTTATATACGCGTCGTCCTGAATGATATCAGTAAATAAAAATATAATATTAATAAGACAGCGGGAAGATTTTTACTTTCGTTTCAATTGCAATTCCTCGCATTGCTCAAGTGATTACTAAAAGTGTGATTCATTGGCGAGTTGTTTCCTATTACTAGGTTACGAGTCATCCAGTTTTGCCAACAATACAGATAGAAATATGTACAGAAAGCTGTCAGACACCAGCTGTTCTCAAAAGAATGTGCCATTGTGAATAATATGATTATTCTACTAACTACTAAGGACTAAGGATATGAACTGGTTAGCTAATCTTTTTTACAATATATAAAAAAAAAATATGTTGCGTAATATACCTATTACGTGGGACTGAATGCACTGATTGGTGGAATGTGGGTATTTCAATTCACCTCTGCCTAACCATCCGGGGATAAAGGCGTGATTATATATTCTTCATCTAACAGTAAAAATGCTGCCATGACATAGTGCCTATGACGGCAATTTGGCAATAGGAATTATGTGTGACCTAAAAGCATAGTTGGTGAAATGTGGGTGTTAATATAACTCTGCCTACCCCTTCGGAGATGTACAAGCGTGAATAAGTATGTATGTTTGTATGACCACTTACTGTATCTGTGAATTAACTTCAGGGGCAGTTATAGTCAAACGTATTCTTATAATATTCAGGCGCCAAAAACATGAACCGCCAAAATCAGTATATTACTTACACTGGCAATGGCGGCAGTGTCGCGTGTTTCCGACCTAAAGTGTGGTGACGACAACCCTTTTAACGCTCAGGACCACAACATTGCCATAGTACTTTTATAACAGACTAGCTGTTGCCCGCGGCTCCGTCCACGTGGTCGTTGGTTTTTATGACCAAACATACTTTGTCCTTTATCCATATATATGTTATACATACCTTGTTCATGTATATATGTCCGTAATTGATAAATTTTAAAATAATGTATGGGAACATTTATGATTACTGTTCTGCTCTCTTGGATAGTAGCGCAATAATATAATTACTCTATCTATAGCTTTCCCCAATAAATACGCAGAATTTTTTTATATACCACTAAGGTGGTAGACAATCACACGGGCCATCTGTTGGAAAATGGTAACCGTGGCCTATGGACGCGTGCAACACCAGGGGAAGTCATATTCGTGCTGCTGACCCTGTAAAAGCAGAGTTTTTGTGCCGTCAGTGTAGAAGACAAAGCAGGAACAGCCTTTGGTCTTCCCACTGACAGCACAAAAACTCTTTAGTGAGCTCTGGCTACTCACCGCCAGGAACACAACACGAGGTTATTAGCCCAGTCTGACTGATCAATTGGACGGAAGTACCGTCGTGTCCTACCTCTTAAACGCTAGGTTTAAACATAAGTTCCTGAAATTAACGCGTTGAACCATACAAACAACTCTTCAGCTTTATAATATAGAAGATGCATTATGGAAGCACAAGTTCAACAGATGCCGCATATTTATAAATATCTGAATAAGTTTTCTAAGTGTCATGGAATTCATCTGAATCGCATTCTTGGTGCAGTGACGTGCCCAGAATGCGGCTGCATTTACTCTTTGAATGGATCGGCATTCCTTGCAATTTCTTTGTTCAAATAGTAGATGACTTCTACTAATAAAGACTCATCGAAGTCTTGTCATCTATTATGGTAATAAGATTTGATCCATATTTTTATGGGGTACTATCTCACTCGCATATTTTATGGATTGGTAGAGGGCGTATTCATTCGTGAATGTTAAATACAATTCTTAGCTTTCTTAATGTTTTCCATAGACAGGCCGGCTATGGAAAACATTCTTCGTCCATATCAACCTCATTTTTGAATTTTAAAGTCTAATATAATATAACAAATCACTTTGGCGTGTGACGCCAACGTTTATAACTACTCGACTATCCCATCTATATAAATAGTAATAACATAATTCGAACCTAAGGCCTAATCGCGAGGTTCTCAATTAAATAATAGTTAACGCTATAAAACTTTGAATTTGTTGTTAGTACAGAATTAAGTAGGTACTTAATTTACCTCTGGAGGTAATAACAACATTTAAATATTCCACGGATTCGTACAAAAATATCTCGAAACTCTATTCATATAATTTATTCTGCTAAATTTCTGAGAAGTCCCTAAAATATATATAAGAGTGACGGTTCAAATGTGACGTAAACAGGCTTAGGGGAGCGAGGGTGTTTAATAAGCGCTTTTAAAATCATTGGAAGTATGATTGCGTAATACTTGAACGGTGCCGAGTCTTATTGTGATTCCAACTCTTAATGTTTCATAGACCTTTCATTATAAATCATTATATTACTATAGTATAAAATAGATACCAACAAAACATACGACTCACCTAATTGTAAGCGGACACTAAGTTACGTGACTCAGTAACCTTTTAAGAACCGTTTTAAAGAGTCTATGTAGTCACTTAACGAGATAAAATTAGCCAGAACAGAGCAATTTAAATACAAGAACATTAATTCTAAGCTTAATGTGAGGGTGACCTATGAAGAACGATGCTATGTAGCAACCGCGGGTATAGCGTTGTCATCCATCTGGTGGAAGCTGAATGATTGGACTTTTAATTTTCTTACTAGAATAGATGATGTAGTCGCGAAGTGTGCTGAACAAGAATCTAAACGTAAGTTCACACACAACACAACTGACTAGGTTTTTATACTCCAGCTTTGGAACTCAAAAGTCCAAATTTTTAGTAGTTGGTCCGATTTTTTATTTTATTTAGAATCATATGGGTATCATCTCAAACAGATATTTTTATTCAAGTAATATTTGAGTTTTTTGCTTATTGAGCTTTATAAACAGCACTAACAATTGGTGCCAATTATCAACCTAATATCTACCTAATTATCAGCACATGTACACCTACTTATACTACACCGACTTGTAACTTAAACAATTTCATAATAGTGTCTAATTTATACACTTCATTGAAATTTATATTTATCTGATAATTTGAACACTTGCACTGGAATACCTATACTAAACCGGTAGTTACACAAAATGTCATATCGTTAATCTAGCATTAATGGTGTCTGCGGCTGGTCGCCGTTCTTTATCATATAATCCAATATACTAGCTATTACAAGAATGCAGTTTAATTATAATATACAACTAGCGCTCATGTATGCAATATTAACCCTTGCACAGACCGTTCTATATTAAAATAGACGGTTTTATAAGCTGAAAAGTTATTCTCTCAGACCAGAATATGCGGGAAAATGGATGCATATTTTTATTAAATAAATTATGAATAGGACTAATTATGTTTGTGTGGACTAAAATTCACGGCGTAAATGTGAAATATGAGGTTGTGTTAAGCTTTAAGCCTATTAAATATAGCCGTATAAAATTGAATGATGTGATGGTATTAGATGCAATAAATTTACTACTAATAATATAGATAATTTTCTCAATGAACATAACATTGAGAAATTTATCTCTAACGTCTGCGTAGCGGTGAAAAGTATGACAGTATGTAAAAGTATGAGTATCTTATGAACGATCCAGCATATTCAAGGTATATTTTGTATTACAAGTTACAAGATATTAAGTAGTAGATGTCACATACCTATGTAAAACTCTTCTCCTGTGGCAGTATGATAAACCTCGTAGTAATTGAAACATATACAGTCTAACGTTGTGATGATTCAGCCCACCCGGATGCCTTTCCATATATTGTGATAAATCCGTGTCCTAAGAGCAAACAAAATAAACTTTTTATTTCACCATAGATAAACAACAAATGGACTGACATTCTGAAAAAAGAAGTGACTACTACAGACTTATTGATCTATATAGCATATATTTATTTTGACACAATTTGGAAGACGTGTACAGGATTTGTAAATTAAAAAAAAAATCTAATGATGTAATTAAAACAAAGGAAACAAAAGGTTCCATAAGTAGGTAGATACATATTTCGAAAATGTTCATAACAGAAACATTATTTCATTTCATCTGTTGACATGCTAGAATATTGTAACAGAAGTCATCATGAGGTCATCGCTTATTAAATAAAATAAAAATTTAAACAGCCACCGTCGCACGGCGTCGTTACTAAGTGACTCTAGGGGCTTCTAATATATTTAAAGCTGCTAATATTACTGAAATAAACCCGAGCGCAGCAGTAAAACATTCTCAATATTATATTGCATTTCAGACTCTGATGGCTGATTTTAAACCGAGGTATGCTTTCAAAATTATCTCTGGAAACGTATTCACATCCACGCAAGTAATTTGAGAACGTTTACGAGTAATCTAAAGAGTCGTAACCGTAATTAGTACAAATGCTTACCACAAACTCAAACACGAACGTTAACGTTTCCCTGGTGTGTACGATGTCATGCAACGTGACGATGTTGGCGTGTTTCAGCTCCTTTAGTAGGGAAGCTTCGCGAATCGCCGTGAAAGGCGCACCCTCCTCTTCTTGTAACCTGATCTCTTTCAATGCTACGACTTGCTGCGTTAAACTGGTGAAGAAATTGTTAAATTAGTACCCGTAATACACAGGTGCATAATAGAATTTAGTGCTAAGGATTTTTAAAGGGCTATCTTTAAGCACATTAAAATAAAAACACGTCACATGAAATGTAATATGTTGGCGTAAAGTTTCGACAACATCGCATCAACATTCTGACATTTATATTGGCAGCAATAAATCGACTTTTAAGATCGAGAATTGTATATCTTTCTTCTACAGGGCTTTTAACATGAAAAATATTTTAAAGTATATGTATGTCTGGATCACAAGTCCCAGCTTTCTCATTTAACGTACGATCGATTCATTTTGGATCCATGGAAAGCTAAAAAAAGTTCTTCTCTTCGTTGACAATCTTTGTTCATAACTGAATTAGAGGTCTTTCATTCGTCTTTGTTTGCATCTTTTATCATTATAAAAATGTTATTATATACACATATCTAGGAAGGCTTCTGAAACATTGCAACATATGTTACTAGTTGGTTATAAAACCAATATTACTAACCTATATACTCGTATCTTTGTCTTTAGATCACGTGCACTGCATGACAAAGAACATTTATGGGATTGTCGCTTTTGTTTACTGACAGTCTCGGTCACGATTCACTAGTTCACACGTTGAATTATGTTTAAATATTCCATTAATGCACCTGCTATGGCATAATTGCATTGCATGGACGCCTATTGAAAGTGGATACTCATAGAAATCTAAACAGGGATTGATTATACTTCATATTCTGCATTCAAAGTAAAATCTAGCTGTTATAATATCTCAAGATAATAATTGCCTCATGTTTTCGCTGGTTTAAAATATTTTGTTACTTTCTTTCCATAACAGTGACGTGCGTCTAAGGATTTTGATGTTCTATAGCTGTGTAAAGGGAACAAACTGATATTTTATACATTTTTTGATCTGAAAGAGACGATGCGGTGACCAATTTTGCACTTACATTTCTCAAATAATAGTACTGCTACCAGAACTGGCAATTCTAACACTATTAAGACCATTGTAGTTAAGTATCTTCCTAACTATCTTCATTTATAGCTCTATAACGCTTTTTAACACCTACAGCTTAACTTTCTATTCCACGAGCTTTACAATGATATTTTTGGAGTATGAATAATTTATGATTTCACTTATTACAACGAGTATCGATAAAACCCACAGATAACATCAAAAAAAGTGAAAGTTTTCGATAGTACTACGACATTGTCATGGATTTAAGTATTTGTCTTATGTTGTTCTCTTTCTGCATTCACACACGACCAAGAACTAATCACTAGAGGATACAATGCATTAAAACGGACATCTCGCCCATTGAATAGCAAAACGTTCATGGTAAATCGCAGCTATTGAGTATTTATTCATTCCGCAGTAAAATTTTCAACAGAAAATCGACGAACCATGTGAGTTGTATATATGGATGATGCATTGACATCAAGCAATGCCAAGATTATATTGAGACCATAAAAGGTAATATAAACGTATTGACTGATATTGGAACTTCACAAAATTAACCTTACAGAAAGCATACAAAATCGAACAAAATGTGACATTTTAAACATTATGTTCGATTTTGTATGTCGAGACTCAACATGTGGGTATATATTCTACCTCACACTTTTCATTTCGATCATGTCATTATAAAGGTGAATCCTCTTATATTATTATAATAAATAAAAACAGCAAACAATTAAAAATGACCGCTAAAATAATAAGTCGGGAATTATTTGGAAGTCAAAAGTTTAGATACATAAGCCGCAATGGATGTGACCTTTTTATACTTTTGTAAAAAAAGTCTATAAGTATATGCATATCTACCACTTCCCAATACCTATGACTATGTCATCACTCGTTAGTTGTACTGTACACTTTATCAAATTAGATAGTAACCTAATGTCCTACTGTCGGATATAATATTTATGTCAATGTGTCTACCATTGCGTGGCCAGGAAACTGTACTTATTAAAATTCTAGACATCACACATCGTAATACCAAGTTCTGAGCCTTGTTATGACACTAAAATTTAATCAGCTTCCTGTTGAGAACATAAAAATTAATCATGTTTACAAAGCTTTGTGTTACCTTACTTAAAATGAGCTGTAATTTGATGTCGACGTAGAAACGTTATTAAATACGTGTATAATATTTATTAGAGATGTATACAGGACAAGAAGCCGAATTTCCTTTCCGCACAGGCTCGTAGCTACAAGAATTATGAAGCATTTATGAGGTACGAGAATGTTACTTACTGATTCTCAAGGCATTATAGAGCTAAATGTGTGGAGCAAGATGAGATTTTAAAGTAGCCATTACGACCGTATAAAGAAATTGGGTTCGTTTTCGTTGCAATATGAAACACCTTGGCAAATTTCAGTACGTGTTTTGCGCCTTGGTTGAATTGCCGAAGGTTTATGATAGTGTGGGAAAAACTGTGGCATGTGGTCTATCGGGATTCGGATAAGGAATCGTCTAATAAGTGTACAGATGTAGCTTAATGATAACCTAAAGAACAATTGTTTCGTCTCAAAGCGGCACAATTGATAATGTTTTATGTAGTCCCGACATTACTGCATGGTATGAGAGAATGCATGTGTCAAGCAAACAACGTCAAATTTCACACATTCGATATTCTATTCTACAACACGCCGGTCAACGAATTGCCACTTGTCTAGGGGGGCTAATAAGTTAAAATATGCTTCCAAAGCCGACCACATATGACAACTGCAGACGCATGCAGCACATACATTACTTACAGCTACAGCTGCCATCACGGGGCACGGCTCCTTCAATAAATATCTTTTATTTTAGGAATCCCCGACAGCCCTCTCTGCAAAGTCTGCATGAGAGAGGAAGAAACAGCAGGAACACGTGCTCCTACACTGCCCTGCAACCGCCATATACAGGGCTAAGTACTTCGGAAACACAGGTACGCTCCGGAAGATCGCGAGCAGCGTGAATAGCCAGCTGGCGTTCTTCAATGAGTTGGGGTGGATCGAGTAGAATGCGCACCCTCACGCA
Source organism: Eilema caniola (assembly GCA_949126895.1). NCBI lineage: Eukaryota > Metazoa > Arthropoda > Insecta > Lepidoptera > Erebidae > Eilema > Eilema caniola. Next base: position 18,319,612 of record OX421476.1, on the reverse strand, counting down.
AAAACCGCGCCTTGTCGTGGAGTTGCGGATACCAGCCCGTGATATCATACCATACCATACCATACATACACACATTACTTAAACTTCGATACGGATAAAGGGGACTGATCTGACTAGATCTGTTGCGTGCGTCGGCAATTTACTTATGCGGTCGGCTTCGGAATCATACCTTTAGTCCTGAATGTCATGATAGATGAAATGACTAACGTCAAAAATTTCATAAAGATGGTTTGGTCACGTTTGACTCGTTTGGTTCAATTTGACTCTTTTCTTCCAAGAGTCCAAATAAAACTGACCAAACTATGCAAATGTCCTTTCATATTACCACCGATCCACGATATAATAGGCAATATAAAATGCTGATGGATATAAGGATCGTATAATGTGGCGCTCTATTGTTTCTGTCTCCTGAGGAAATAAGACGTGAGGGTATGAATGCATGCAATGTGAAATTATAATACGTCTTCCCCTTAGTGTGCAGCGTGTCGTAAGGAAACTTCCTAACGCTAAGAGTACTATAATTTAGAGTCAGTGCAGATGAGGCAATTCCCGCGTAAGCGAGTTACGCGTTTCATTGCATCGGAGTGGTCCGAGTAGAAAATCACAATTTGATATTTTTTTCATCGCTCTTACCATTTTTATCCTATACTAGCTGACCCAGCAAACTTCGTACCGCCTCAGAATTAATAAAAGAAAGTTGCAATTTCCCATATTTTCTCAGCGTTAAACCTTCCCTGGACATCCACAAATATTTCAAGACTAAAATCAGCCAAATCGGTTCAGCCGTTCTCGAGTTTTAGCGAGACCAACAGAATTGCAATTAATTTCTATATATAAAAATAATATGTAAGGTGCGTCTCTTTAATAAATTTGTTTTCTTTCTTATTTCGAGCTAATTACGAGTGGTCCATCTCACAGTAAAAATACACTCGAGAGCAATGAATCCGGGTCACTCAAAGAATCCAAAAAATCTCGGAAAGTAAGAATGCTAGGTTAATTCAATAAATTGTATTTAATAGACAATTTAATACTCCTTAAATGAAAGTATTAAAACTTCTTAGTTATTGTAAAGTTATATCATAAGAAAATCAAATTTGAAAAGGGAACACTGTCGAAGATGGAACTACGAAATTACAGGATTTGTTTTTGCTTTTGTTTGTAATCTGTCATTTATGTTGGTACATAAACCAGGTTGATAGTGCTCAATATTCATTATTCAAGCTGAAATCATGTCGCTTACACTTGAAGAATGCACCAGAATACTTACATTGGTGGAAACCGGCCGGAGTCAGCGCGATACAGCCAGGACTGTCGGTGTGTCGCTGTCAACAGTACAAAGAGTTCTCCGACGTTACGAAGAAACTGGTTCTAACCTACGCAGACCAGGAACGGGCAGAACTAGGTGTACCACAGCACGAGAAGACCGATACTTGGTGAACACCATGCTTCGAAATCGCTTTCTCACAGGAACTGAACTCACAAATCAGTTTCGACGCCTCGGAGGAAGTAACCCAAGTGCATGGACAGTAAGACGTCGGCTTGCTGAATCTAACTTAAAATCCCTTAGACCTGCAAACGGCCCTAAACTGGAGCGTGGCCATCGTATTTCAAGACTAAGATATGCCCAGAACCACGTAAATTGGAGTATTGAAGATTGGTCGAAAGTTATGTTCTCCGACGAATCAAAATTTATGCTCTACAAGCACGATGGAAGACACAGAGTGTATAGAAGACCAGGGGAAAGATTCAAGCAAGCATGCATCGAAGAAAAAGTAGCCTACGGTGGTGGGTCTGTACTTGTGTGGGCCGGAATTTCCTCTGAAAGTCGCACAGAGCTGGTGATCATAGAAAACGGCTCTTTAACTAGCGTAAGATATGTGGAAGAAATCCTCAACGAACACGTTGGTCCATTTATGGTCAATTTGGGTGAGGATGCTATATTTATGCATGACAATGCCCGACCTCATACAGGTAGGATTGTGAATGACTACCTTCAAGAGATGAACATTACTTGTATGGAGTGGCCAGCGCGCAGCCCGGATATCAACCCGATCGAGCATGCTTGGGACGAGCTAGGGAGATGCGTAAAACAACGAAACCCTCCCCCAATCACGCTTCCTGAGCTCAAAATTGCTCTCACAGAGGAATGGGAGAATATTCCCCAAAATCGTATAAGGAACTTGGTGTACAGCATGCCAAACCGCGTAAACGCAGTAATGGAAGCACGAGGAGGTAATACGAAGTACTGAAATTCAAGAAAATCGTCATAAAGTTCAAAAATTTCATGTTTCCTATTTTTGTTTTAAGGAGAGATCAGCAGTTTTTTTTCTTTATGTAATTTTGTGTAAATAAAATGTATGGTGACTCATATTTTTTTAACTTTCATTTAAGGAGTATTAAATTGTCTATTAAATACAGTTTATTGAATTAACCTAGCATTCTTACTTTCCGAGATTTTTTGGATTCTTTGAGTGACCCGGATTCATTGCTCTCGAGTGTATTTATTTACGACTAACCAGAAATCGGCCTAAATTCATGTCTTTCACATTATGTGAACAAAAATATCTCGCGCGTAATTCGCCTCATCTGATCCAGGCCTTAGAGTTGAACCCGCTTATTACCACCGAACTCAGTGAGCTGAAGTACTTTATTCAATATTCACTAGCAATGAACCCTGAAGTTCCGTTTGACTTGGTCCACTCGACCTGACCCCACCGAGAGGTACCACCGCGGTTTAACATGTTAAATGGAAACTAAAAATACATGAGATTCAGCGTACAGTTTATTTAATCCGGAGCACATTAAAATTAACGAGGCAGAATTTTTAAAACTGGTGATAAATAATTCTGGATATCCCAGTTAGATATCTCGAAGTGGGATATCGTAAATAGCATTTTTAAACAGAAAATTCAGAGTAAAATATTCGAGAAGGGTAGCAGTGCATTACTTTACATATCGAGTGACGACAAAGTCCAAATGAGAACTCTTTCCTGGGAGACAAATGCACTATAAAGACTACTTTTTTCTTAAACATAACACAAAAATGCGTCTAAAATGTTACAAAGAAGGTTGACATGACATGTGTATAATCTGAGTAAGTACCTATCAGCCAGACGAAATAAAGAGCAGGGATTTGATTGAAGAAAGACAAAGGAAACTTACACAATTTGGACGTAAGATAAACTCTAAAGCAGAACTAATATCACCGAAGTTGATAAAATGCTATTTGAAAGTTGGCAGATGAGTAAGAGTCTAAGAACTCTTTACTTAGCGAGTGATAGTGAAGATTTGATGAGACGTGACTTGGTAGTTACTTCTCTCTTTGACACCCCGAATATGTAATGTTATTTACATTTCTGATTAGATTTTGGCATAATTCAATTAATTTTCAAGAGCATTCATTGATTTCATATTTTTTTATGCAAAAGTTACGTAGTATTTATGATAAGTGTGTTAGTTAATATGAAGGCAAAGTCTCAGGAAAGAGGGTCACCATTAAAACTACGCCTCACCACTTTTTTTTATACCACTTAGGTGGCAGCAAGCACACGGCCCACCTGATGGAAAGTGATTACCGTGGCCTATGGACGTGTGCAACGGTGAGCGCAAGCCATAGCCCATAGTATATTCTCTCTAAAATTACTTCGTTGCTATCAACATGTTATACGTTGCCTTCGTTGTAATAATTCCGGAGCAATCATTGAATTGAATTTCCACATAAAGAAACTTCCCCAACGTATAGTTTCATACTGTTAAATAACTAATTTTCATTAAAATTAGTTATTTAACAGTACACAATAGTACATAGTATTATCGAAAGTTTACGTGCATATTACTAATATAAATAAAACTAACTTTAACGAATTCTACTTCACACTTTGGAAGTTTCTACTGCTAGTATTTATACCTCTAATAAACCGCTGGAATAATCTCCTGCTAGTTAGCTGTAGTCCATAAAGTATATTCATCAAACATAGTCATCTACTAAAAGTATCAGGCAAATCATCCACTTGAGTTGTTAAAACCTCTAATATCGTTGCAGTGAATGAACGGCTTTTACAACTTATGAAATCGCTATAATTGGGTAATAAACATGTTAGTACTTACTTGCTATAACCTTTATATACTGTTGCATAGGAACCCTCACCGAGTTGCTCGAGTTTCACATAAGCTTCGGATTTTCCGAAGGGAGAGTCACCCTGTTGAAAGAAACAAAACAATATAATTAATCACGGCGTATACTTCATTCGGTATTCACTAATCTCGTTATTTATTAGACTTGAGACGCGGCGAAGAGCCACGGCATAATTTCAGGCTAATGATATTAATAACATAAAATATTACAGCTTATTTCAGTCATTGTCATAAACATTATTCATAAACATCGTCAGATATTAAGACTGTGAGAATATTTATATAAATATCTTTTTTTCAAGTTCATTTAATGCACTGGAGGATCACAATTAAACTTTTAATCCTGAGTAAACTTTCAATATTATCCATGTACGCCAAAACTGTCTGAATGTTCGATATGCGGCAATTCATCCATACAATATTGCAGGGTATTAAGCGGTAAGTATATCTAACATCGCCAAAGAAATTGATTTAGAAGTACGCTCTGAGTGGCAGCATGTTAACGTAGAATGTGTTTTTATAGTACACATTAGATAACGGTACGTCAATGTCTTCCTTAAGACGTTTTTCAATACATTTTGAATGGTTCGCGATCCAATTTTTGTACGTATACAGATCATTAATGATGTAAGAAACCGATAAACCAACAAGCGTCGATGATGTAATATAAACCCTTTACTCGAATACATAAAACCAGTCAGTAGGTACGTGTATAACAAAGTCTACATTTGCATGAATGTCGCTATGAACATAGCTGATTATGGCCAGAGCACACTTGCTACATGGCGTTTTTTGTGCTATATAGCTATACAAAATCGCGCAATTTAAAGACTGTATCGATAGTACGTCACATGGTAACTGTCGAACGTTTCAGTAGCTGCATCGAAGATGCATCACCTATCAGCATAATGGAGAGGTGAAGCGAGGGAGAGAATGGGGAAATGGGGGTACGCGCTCACGTACTCACTACTTTGACTGTCAAAGTGATGGTCGATCGTTTGCTTTTCAAGTATTCATATTCTATTGTCTATGAGTTTCTATACAGATAGATTTATAACAGAAACCTCACGACTTGGAATTTACATTTGTTACCGCCAATAACAATATAGCCATGTTTCATAGACGTCGAGGATTCAGTGAATTGCTGTGGGCTAGCTGACTTCCGAATATTTGCGCAGTGTAACGTTCGATCAGTCGCTACCCAGAGCGACTTAAAAGCGAACTGTTCACTGAGACCGTGAGGTTTGAATGTGTGCCCGATGTAGCATTCGAACGTAACATCGAATTTCGGAAATGTAAGGCAACATGTGTGTTTTGGCCCTAAATGATGAGTGTGCTTTGATAATTAAATTATGACTAATTGATGATTCGTAGCATTGCGGCTAGTATCATCCACGTATGATGAACATGTCTAAGTATAGAAACATTCAAAATTTTAATTTGTTTTATTGTGCAAAATAAACCTTTAAACCCCAGAAGTTTATATCGTTTTGTTGTTACGATGCCTTACCATGCAGACTATGTGAAATTTTGTAAAGTACCGATCACTTCACTAGATGTTGACTAATCTCCTTTGCGTTCATTTTTTAAGTATTTTCTTCTCGAGTGTACGTACTAGTGTAAATATTTGGTTTGGATAATGCGTTTGCACTTAGTTGAACGTATGCGGGTTCTCATTCGATCGAAATCGGATCTACTAAGGGCAGCAGACAAGCAAGTTATTATCGATTATAAATTTGAACTGATTTCGCATTTTCGATTGTTTCTCTGCTTTTTTCGATTCGCTTGTAAAATTGTATTAAATTTATATTAAATTTAAATTTATTTTATTGTTTCCAAAAAGACATGTACATTAAGGTGTCATATGTATACAGTACCTAACTTAAAGACATAATCTAGACACACATTGATTCACCGAACCCCACACTAGGATTTTAAAAACATAACTATGTACAAGTAGGTGATAGACAATCACACGGTCTCCCTGATGGGAAGCGGTTACTCCGGCATATGGATGTGTGCAACACCTTAGGCATCACACTTGCGGTTCCGATTCTGTAAGCATCTTAAAGGACCCCATATTAAAATAGCAAAAAATATAATAATATCTCGTCTACGACCACGCCTTAAAGTGTGTAAAATAATAATTACTCACTTTATTTTTATGAGAGCCTATATCCAGCCCCTCTATGTAGACAAGTGGCAATTCGTTGGCAGACGTTAGGTAGAATAGAATGACAAATGTATGGGATTTGAAGTTTATGACATGCGTTAACGACTTTCAAATAAATCAAATCCCATACATTCGTCATTCTATTCTACCAAACGCCGGACAACGGGCAGTTCTATTTTATCATAATTATGTTACACTTTTAAGAATAACCTAAAGGTATGATCCCGAAGCCGAGCGCATAGGACAACTGCTGACGCAAACAAACGTTACATACATCACTTGTTAAACTTCGATACGGAAAGAAGAACATTGAGATGTCGCAATAAACTAGTCACTTTGGTGTGACCGCAACGAGCGTTTTCATCAACGCTTTTACGCGTATCTGCTGCGCGCCGCGAATATTAATTGTTGTGTTGTATTTTAAGTACCTCGTTTTGATGAGCTCAGTGTAATGGATTTCAATCGATTGCTCATAATGTTTCATGGTGTTTCAAAGCGAAACTGTAACAAAGCACCTGATAATTATTCTGTTAAAACATTAATCTGATTTAATGTTATTGAAATTTGTTGAAAGCGTTTTACGTGAATTAGTTAATACTTCGAGATGTATTTGTTTGATTCTAGTCTTAAACAAGTTTTGTGCGTATTTATATCTAAAGGGTTATTCATTTATGTGTGTTGCATAATTTGCTATACTGGACTGTAGCTCTAGGTACTTTCCGTCACGTTTTGAGACTCAACTTATTCCTGTCCATCGTCGCCCTGCATTTTTATCCTACGTCACAAAACGTTAATTTGTAATGGTCATTACAAAAAAGGACATACAAATCTCAAAAAACTGTAATTAATCTTTGACGACTGAGCCACTAAGCCACCGAGCCACACCTGAAGCTATCCAATTTCTCCTATACTACCGTCTTAGGGCGACGGTGAGAGCTACCGACATTCATACGAAATATCCCAACCTAAGCATTCACTTTTTCCTATCTTAATCGATTTGAAAAGTTAGCATAGTCAATGCTTCAAAATGTCTTTCAATTAATTTCTTATTTAAATGTTAGTAGGTACTCTTATTTATTACAACAGTTAGAATATTACGGAATAAAAATGTTTTAGCCGCCACCGAACTTCTGGTCACAACACACGAAATTACAAATAATTAAGTTTTCACACAAAGCATCATAAATGGGTACAGTAATCGACGGAATTACTTGACCGATCTTATCACACCATCTATCAAAGTCAACTGTTCTTATTCGGCCTATTTATTTATAATTGGTAGGTATTGCATGCGCATGCCATGAACGAATTTGAATATTGTTTTATTTGCACGCCTTTGTTATTAATATTGAGTGTAAATTAAACTGCTGCCAAATAAAGGGTATGTCCGTAAAATTGCAATAAAACATGAAAATATCGACAGCATACAGTTATGCACCATTCAAATCTAATCAAGTCGTCTAAAAATAAGCGTACAATATATATAATATCTATGACAGGATAAAGGATAATGTTGAAATAATATACAAATTTGGAAATTCTTTTGACAGTGTTTACAAACAAATTATCATATGCCTTGGCGCTTTAATAATTTAAACTACTTAATATTACTACTACTATGTTTGCGAAATGAAAGTTTGTCAAATGATTAGTTATCCAAATTAGTTTTCCAGTTTGTCATACGTTTTTTGTTAAACAATCAGTGATCCATGTAAGAAATTATGTCTTACCCCAAAGGCACTAAACCGCTTGGTGCGTCGGTTGGAGTGGTCGTGAGGCCCCAGGAAGGCCTCTGACTTGGGCCGAGGCGGCCGCTTCGGCCTCATTACCACCCGCGCTTCCTCCCTCGCACCTTCGTCCAAGAGTTTCGAGTCTGAAGATACAGACAACTGTCTTCTTACACGATACTCGCCGTTACCACCGCCGCCGCTCCATTCTGTACAAAACAGAAAGAAATTGTTAAAAATTATACGCAATCTGTGTGTGGAACATGTACTACAGCCCCTATAGGTAACTAACACGAAATTACATTGAACAATAGAGTGCCCATGCGTGAAATTGCTACGAAGCAATCGGGAAAATCCGTTTGTATTCAGTTAGAAATATCCTGATTTTGTCCTGTACGTACACCACACAGCTTGACAGAAATAGTGAGAAAAGAAACCATATGCATATTTGAGCCGAGTGCCCCCGTTATGTACCTATCGTAGCTATTTACTTCCCTTGCTACAAAATGTGTAACGACACAATCATTAACAACACTTTATAATGCAAATGTTTCCAATGAAATCTTTGTCAATTGACGAAAAGAAATACTGTTCCCCTGCCATCACTTACTAAGCAAATTAATTCACGACAAAATAAAAAAAATGCCGCGTTGAATCGATGCTGTTTGAATGAAGTTATTTTCCTTGTGCGTCAATATTTCGATATCGAAATTTGAAGTACTCTGAGAGCGTGTTAGCGTCACAAAGAGGAGACATCAACGCGATGAGACGTAAACACGAAACGAATAAATCATTCTAGACAATCGAGTCGCGACGAACAAATCGATTAACGGAGCAATCGATCAGTACTTTTTAAACGCAAGGACATAGCCGATAACGTTGATTTTTAGCTGCAAAATGATATATCAACATTTGGAGCACAAAACTTTGCAAATAAATTTATACTTTACATAGCCCGTAATAAAACGAAGAAGCTTCTAAAAGCATTTTCTTTTATCACCGAATATTTAATAGCTATATACTAAGCAATGATGGGAATGTCAATTTTGCGTGCGGTGTAATGCGTATCCAGGGTAATGTACAAGTGGGTCACGGGGGTAGATCGGGCGTAGTACCTACCCCTGTTCGGGGATACGGAACGATCCAAGCAAAACCCAACGATAATTTTATTGGAAAAGTCCCTACAGCCCGCTTTTGTTAATTTGATTCAAATATTGGGATTAATTCGATTTGTAGGGTTGGAAAAAATTACGAAGATAAACAAGGGATCGCAATTAAAAGCATGTATCCGTAAAATTTAATTTAGGATAAGATTTTGTCGATATTTTATATCGAACTAGCTGTTGCCCGCGGCTATGCCCGCGTGGTACCAAATTTCATCAGGATATCTTCAAAAATTGCAAACATTCACCCCCTATCCCCCCCGCCTCTTTTAACCACTTCTATCGTGATAAAAGGAAGCCTATGTCCGTTCCTAAGCTTTATCCATCCCTGTACCAAGTATCAACCTTTTGAGCGCGTAAATTTTTTGGAATCAAATAATTTGTGGCAGCCTGCTCGACTGCCAACCACTTGCGCGATGCACACGGCGCTGTACAACAGAAATAACTAAACTGTCACTTCTCCGTATATGCCGGCCGGATTCTTTTGACATTAATGATCACTGCTCCGTTCCCTTGAGTAGTAGCGTGATGATACATAGCCTATGTATTATACTGATCTATAAGCTATATTATTGTAAAGTTTCATTAAAATCCATCCAGTAGTTTTCACGTGAAAGAATAACAAACATCCATCCATACAACCATCCATCCATACTCACAAACTTTCACATTTATAATATTAGTAGGATAAATTTTACAGTTAAAATATATTTGAGTGATTGTCTATTAAAATTAAGATTCTGAAGAAGAAACTTAAAAATAAATAAGTGAATTCATTACTGGATCGTACGAAATGGCACAAATTGGGAGAGGCCAATGTCCAACACTGGACTGCAGTGGGCTAATTGCTTGATTGATTTCTGTTTGCAAACGAGATGTCCTATTATCATTTAATTAGTTGACTTTTTAAATAAATATTATGTTATTTTTCATAAAACTTCCATTTTGCTTGAAGAATAATTGGAATAATAACCGTTCTTACTCCTTTCATAAATATTTCAATACCCGTATAATGTTAGAGATAAAATAATTTATTACTATTTGAGTGAAAGGAAATATTGTTGCTGCTGTATACAAAACGGCTATTTATCTTTTCCAGCGTAATTTTCTTCAAGGGTTCCGGGGTTATAAAATAGTACTACCACCGTTATACCGCCATTTAAGGGTCATGTGTCGTATAATGTTGTTTTATAGCGCGGCCATTTTGATGTGGGCTCAAGGCATATTTGGTTTTTACTCCCGAGCATAAAATATGTTTAACATTACAATAGCTGGCACTGCCGATGAGCAACTTGAACGGACAATGTTTTGTATCACATTCACATAACACAAGGCTGATCGGCGTCTCAACAACTAATGAGGTGCTAGTTTAGTAGTACTGAAATATACACACACCTCTTAAACAATATAAGGGACATTAGCTACGTGACGTGGACGTCAACAGAGTTATCAATGCCTTTAGAAATTAAACACAAGCAGAATGATCTTGTCGCAGAATCGGTAAACGAGGTGAACATCTTAGCAATATAATTATACAAATGTATAATACATGTGCCGTAAGTTTTAGGTCATGTAATGAGTAACCGCAAAGTAGGACACGGATGAAAAAAGCATATAAAACCTCTACTGTAGGTTTATCTTTCTTTGAATAAATTACATTATTAGGGCTGCCGTTAATATCATCTCTTACAATAAATCTATTCAGTGATTTTATCTCATTATTTCTGAAGTTTTCTGTTTAAATCGATTTTCTAGGATACATTTAATCATAAAAAAAACCATATGAAAGGCCTTTTCATTGCAGAACTCGGTAAAAACACACTTGTTTTTAATTTTAAGCCCTTTGTAAACCGAGGAGATAACAATGGAAGATTTATTTTTCAAATACTGTGTTTTCAAGCGCTGAAACGAAATATACTTCAAGGAAACTCTCTGGATATGACGTCTGGAAACCCTATGCGAAAATATTCGATAGTAGTTAGAAATAGTTCAATGGATTTACAGGTGTCAAAATTGATTTTGTATAATTAATAAATAGGTATTTGTAAAATGGGCTTCATTCACGATGTCCCTTACAATCTGTACGGTCACGACCCTTAGCAAACGTTAGCCCGTACCCAGCATAGCGTTTTTCATAACGGGGATAAAAAATGTTTATTGGGCCCTAAATCCTCGTGTCATTTCGGGCACTCCCCGTACCGTATTTTTACTGGTATTTCCGTAATTAAAATGGACAAGGAACTTTTAGTATGACATGGTATTATGCATGAAACAACCAAGCAATTAGGTTAATTATTTACGCTTCATATATTAAGCCTTGTGTTTGGAAGTGTGTAGAACCAAATTAGCAAATGGGTACACAAAATGTTAATTACGTTCATCCTAGTTATATTCTAGAAGAATATTTGACATTAGACAAACATTTAAGCATAATTAGCAGTTATATAGTACTTTAAACTGTTTCATTTTATGGTTGAATCATGTATTAGATTAACTTCAGGATTAGCATAGCTTCAGTGCTGGTTAGTGACAGTGTAGTATTAGAAAACGAGACCCATTTTCAGAGCATTAGTCTATGGTGTGATTTCGTTGAAAAATATTATATTGTTAATTAAATATTTCCGGTCTTACATATTCACAAATATTTAATAACAGGGTATAGGATAAAATACTGAGTGAAATACCAGCTAGTTACCACGCGAAGCCGAATAGGGGGCACTATAACTGTTACCGTGGATAGTACGACACCCCTGGGAACTAGGCAACTTAAAAATAGGGCTATTCTTTATCGAATTGTAAAAGTACTCATTTACAGCAATACGCTAGTTCGATGGGCAAAAATAGTTATGTTCAAACACAAGCCTAAGTATAATTGTTATATAAATATAATAGAGTAACACTAACATTGTGGACAAACCTTTACAACAAAAGTCAAACAAGTGTTCGCGTGTTTGCGAAATTGTGACGAAATTCCTTGGGGAATTTACACATTGAGGACTCTCCTTTCCCCCGTTAATTTAATATACCGTGTTACGTACCACGCTCTGACCCAATTGGATAAGTTTACGAATTTCATGAGAATAACATACCATAACTTCAGTTGACTTGTCTAATGTAATAATAACTTCTCTGACCTTAACAAGATTGAATGTTTTTCAAACGTCTTTCGGCGTGAAAGGAACCCCGCCGTTTTTAGATCGTGTCAGAAAGTAATAATTAGTCTGAGTTATGGACTCAAGACAATTGCTGCTAATGCTTTCAGTAGAAATGCTTTGTATTTATTAGACTGGAAATATCATTTGACAACTATATAAATAAACTGTTGAATGTGTTGAGGCTGTCGGGTTAATTTTACTTGGAAAGCAAACAATTATTTAAGCTGAAAACATGAGAAACCATTTACAATTGTATCTTTGTTATAGACAAAATCCTATACAATTGATATACACATATATATATGATCACGACGGTATTTCCGTCCAATTGAGCTGTCTGACTGGGGAAGTACCTCCACCTTACAGAGCGGCCATAATAACCTCGTGTTGTGTTCCCAGCGGTGAGTAGGGTAGCCAAAGCTCACTGGAGAATTTTTGTGCTGTCAGTGGGAAGACACAGACCACAAACGAACCACACATTCGATCATTCATTGACCTACACACATATGCACACAGACAACACTTCTAAACAGGCCCTCTATTCTGATAAACCAACAACACTGTCGTACTACAGACACTGCAAAATATTGGCATTAAATTTGCTGCTATAGCCTTAAAGTCTAAAATTAAATGAAGAGAGTTATATTACACTTTTTCATTCTCTCTATAAAAAGCCATTTAATGTTAGACTTTACTTTCATATAGGAGGTAGGACACGACGTTATTTCCGTCCATTTGAGCAGTTCGACTGGAGAAGTACCTCTGTCCTACAGAATACCGCGGCCATAATCACCTCGTGTTGTGTTCCCAGCGGTGAGTAGGGTAGCCAAAGTTTACTGGAGAATTTTTGTGCTGTCAGTGAGAAGACCGAAGGCTATTCCTGCTTTGTCTTCTACACCGACGGCACAGAAACTCTCTGTGTTTACAGGGTCGGCAGCACAAGTGTGACTCCCCTGGTGTTGCACACGTCCATAGGCCACGATAATCACTTTCCATCGGGTGGGCCGTGTGTTTGTCTGCCAACTGTGGTGTAAAAAAATAACTGAAAAAATGCCAGGTCAAAAGCAATCGAAGCCAGCGGGCTTGCATCAAAAGTTAAATGTCAATATAAGAGATAGTTCGTAAAGCGTGAAATGACAGAAGCAGATGGCGGAACTTGGTTTCTCTACCTATCTTATTAAGTGAATGAATATCACAATTTCTTGAACAAGTATTACTAACTACTACTTACAGGTGTCAGACAGTTTTTCTTACCATGAATGAGCCCATGGGGAGTGGCTAGAGAGGCCACACGGTGGCCTCTCGTACCGTCAGACGCAGGTCATTACCGGACACGGTAACTTCGGGCGGTACCTGCATCTGATGGGCATAGAGCCAACGCCCGAGTGCCATCACTGCGACGCGAGCGTGGACTCGGGGCTGCACACGCTCACCGAGTCTCCGGCGTTTGAAGCGCCGAGGCGGGAGCTTGTGACGGCCCTGGGGGGTGAGAGTGCTCACGCTCTCCGCCCTGCTTGCGGCGATGGTCCGCTGCGCGGATGCGTGGGCGGCCAGCGCCTCCTTCTGCGAGCAGGTCATGCTCGTGAAGGAGACAGCAGAGCGGGCGCGGCGCAGCGAGCGAGAAAGACTCGCTGACATCGCTGGCCGCGTTCGAAGGCGGCTCGGGTGTCGGAGGGCGCAAACCGACCTCCGCCCCCCATGAGCGCGGGCCTGAGGGTGACGGGTGGAGCCGCTCGTCACCCTAGCAGAAGCAGGCCACGGCGGCGGCGCGCATCGTAGGACGATGCGCGCCCCCCCCCCCATACCGGGGGCGAGTCGGGGACCGCGTGGTCCCCCCTCCCGAGGAGGGCCAGACCTAGAGGAATGGCCCTGGGTCAGCCGGGGTGCGAGGGATATGTCAAAAGACAACCTCACCTCCGGCCTAGCACATCGACCCACAGACGGCGTGCGGTTTAGTCGGTTCGAGTCCGACATAACCTACCCCTTCGGCTCCGGAGGGGTGGGAATCCGTGGGGATTTCCCGCACGTAAAAAAAAAAAAAAAAACCATGAATGAGCCGGTTAGACTGGGCAATATCATCCTCTCATTTAACTAACAATGTATTCCTTTATACTTTTCTATTTGCCTAATTTACTTTCTTCTACAGTACCTACTAAATCTGCTGTCGCTTACCATCAGGCGGGTTTTACGCTTGATTGCTACCAAAGCAGTTTAAAACAGTTTCCAAAGCCGTTTGCATACCTATCAACGCAAGTAGAGATTCTAAGTTCACGAGAAAATAACTCCTCAGAAGTTAGCAGATGTTTTTGGAGCATAACCGAAGATTAATATTACGCTGTAGAGCTTAACGACCTCATTAGATAACGCTCAATACCGCGCGTAGGGCCCGGGGAAGGGGTCTGGGGGGTATTTAGAAGTTATAATTTCAGTTCATCAGTACGAGCGTACGGATTATCGAACAAAAGTGCGGCAGTAGGTACCTACCTACATTGTACTGAAACTTACACGGGGTTTTCACGGTGCGAATTATTAAGGACGCGGACGCAGGCATGGTCATATTTACTATGACAAACGTGCCTGCAGTATCACGGACGGAGCTTCTTTCCACGGTGCGTGGTCCGCGAAATCGCTCGCGCGTTTGTAAAATCGCGGATAGTCGAAAGCGGCCCTTATATTGACATCCTTACAGCTTAAAGATCTAGTATACTTTACCGAATTAAGGGATCCAACTCTGATTTCAGACTGCATTAACTAAGTATTCCTTTTCCGTGACTCCTCATGTTATAACCCTGAACCCCAGTTGATGATAATAAACTCGCCCAAGTCTATTTATAAAGCTAATGATACGGCTACAGTTAATATAATAATCCTGTTTATAGCACAAATACCAACCTGTATGTAGCCGCTATTCGTGCAAAATCTAAGTAACTCTATTGAACGCGTGTTATGCGAATAATTACAGGAATTATCTAAGTTAGGGTAGCATGCAATTGTTACTTGCACACATACTAGTCCTACTTACATGTATTAGTAATACACAAAGGCCGGTTATATAATATGAATGATTATGCATTGCATTTGAATTTCAGATCATTGAATCAGAGGATCAGTGAACGATGACCAACAAAGAAAAAAAAAGAGTAAGAAAATATCTTCCTTTTTTTAAAAAAAGAAATTATAATAAACAACGTATTGCTTTATAACACATTTAACACTTTTATAAAAGGGTAATAATATACTTGATTGTTTTCATTACACCATTGCAAAAAGCTACCTGTCTAAGCAATGAAATTTACATGGGATCTTTATGAAAGAAAGTAATGACGACTCGCATAGCAAATATAGAGTTTAATTATTTAATAGCAATATGTAAAAAGGCGCAGTACCTAATAGAAAATACTTTATCACACTAATGCCGAGGAGGGCCAGACCGAGAGGGATGGCCCTGGGTCAGCCGGGGTGCGAGGGATATGTCGCATGACAACCTCACTTTCGGCCTAGCACTACGACCCAGAGACGGCGTGCGGTTTAGTCGGTTCGAGTCCGACATAACCTCCCCCTCCGGCTCCGGAGGGGTGGGAATCCGTGGGGATTTCCCGCACGTAAAAAAAACACTAATGATTAATAAATATCAACAAATCGTTGCATTTCCAACGATGTCTCCTGATCAGCAAAGTAGAATACTATATAGAATCGAATCTATATACCATAGAATACTGTATAGAGTCGAATCTATTTACAATAGAATACCTACTTTTCGAATCGTTATTCCGAACCCGAAGACGTCACAAAATAAAAACCACGATAAAGGCTGCGAACAAACGGATTATTTCTTCGAGATCCTTCGTAACGGTTGTACTGAAAATGTCACATTGCAACTATAGAAACAAAGTGTTCTAGCACAAAACCCATTTGCACCCATTTATCACCTTTTGTCCTCCCTCATCGCCAAGAAACTGTTAAGATGGGAAAATAAGTAACGAGATTTCCATTGGAATAAAATTGCATGGGGTTCCGTCCTTTTGTTTTTATTTAAACAAACATTTCTTACGATTGTAAATTCTATGTAATAGAAGACACGATTTCCATTCAGACAGACTTAATAGTTCCTTTGAATAATGTATAAATATGTGTTGTTTGTATTATTGCATTGTTATTTTAATCGTAAGACTGTTGGGTAGGTATTTATTTTAATGACTGCATGAAGTAACATTATGGCGGCCATGCATTACGTTTAGATGCCCTTGGATGATGATGATGACGACTATAAACGATACTAAATAGGTGAGTATACACATAATTCTTTGAACTTTAGGGGTAATTGTAGGACAACGGAGTATGAGGCTTCACCGGCGTGTGATTTCACCTCAATATATGTATTATTGTCATTTTGTCGAATATTCAGGTGTAGTACTGAGGTATGTGATTTACATAACATCCCTATCACATATTTATTTTATGTGGTAGAGGTGTTCTTGTTAATACAAGCTATGAAAAGGTCTCGCAATATTAGAATTTTTATTGATACGCTAACAATCATCTACAAGTGACTATCAACCACGCTAAAATCGAACTAAACTGCGTCATCACGATTTAATCATTGGGAAAACGCGAGACCCGACCTCGAAATGCACCGAATGTTTATTTCAGTTAACATCAATAAACAACTAAAGTAGCTTCATGACATGAGGACCCAATGCACTCAAGCACAGGTGATAAAACTTCAAATACACAAATGACACAATAGCCGAATAATATGTAGGTGATCCCTATAATATTCTATAGTAATGAATTCTACATGACCACAAAAACCAACTCCGTTGCAACCTCTGAACATGCAATGTGAACATTAAACGGCTACGTATCCCTAAGGGAACTAAAGCATTCAATCAAAAGGTCATCGGGTCGTATCGTCGAGTAGAGGTGACCACGTCCGGAGCGAGGTGGTGAGTTGGAACGACATTCAATAACTTTGATATTCGAAAGTATTTTAACAAATATAGGTTCAGGGTAGTAAGTTCAGAGTATATTGTATTCATTTCATAAATAGTTATACAACGATAACGGTACTAACTTGTATAAAATGCATAGTATTGAACACATTTAATATTTAGTTCCTTAAAATTTACTTGGAGTGTAGAAATTTCCTTTCTTCTTTGAGTGAGACTGTACACTTTAATAGTTACTACTACTAATTAACTTGACATAACATAGTTTTAAAATATCTCTATTCTAAAAGTGTGTATATTAGTATACCTACTGATACATTTTGGACTTTTTCTTTTTATGAACACCAGCTGAAAACATATTTCTTTCTTTGATAAGATATTTAGGTTGTGCAAAAAAGAAATAATCACTCGCTTAACAAGAATGGAATCTATCTTGAAATAAAATTAACTGGATACAAGAATAGTTTTTATCCATTGATTACACATCAAAAAAAAGGCAAAAGTATTTTCTTCTTCAAAAACTATTAGAACAGAATTGCGAAACCGTTGTCTCAAAGTAAAATAAACTGGACAAGAATATCGTATTCCAAAATGAAATACAATACATAAAACAACATCCGTAGAAAAACAAATCCAAATAACCAAACAAGAAACATCAAAACATCGTCTGACGTGGAACACTTGTTCTAGCGCAACCCCGTGGTTGTTTATTCATTCATGACGTTTTACAAGATCCCCTAAGGCTGGGTAACAATAAATTGAATACATAAACTAGTGGGCGGTGGTCACGAAAGGTAGCTCAGTTCTGTATTTAAGTTGCTGTTTAGAGAATTGTTGAAAGGTATGAGAGGATTTCACGACTTAAATACCTAAAGTAAATACCTAACTGCGAGCTAGACGTCTGTACACATCGTTAGTTTTCTTTCCAATGTTAAGCAATTCTGTGACTTAATGTTGACCTAATGTCTTCTCCGTCTACATCGTAGCGTTAATCCCAGTCGCATCCGAAGCTTTCCACTTGTAGTCCGGGATCCGCTTAACCATCGTGGGTAGCTTAGTGGTTAAGGAGTCGGCCTTACGATCAAGAGGTCCCGGGTTTGAATCCTGGCCAGTACACTCCCGACGTGAACCCACTTCTAGCACAAGCAATTTAGCTAAGGGTTAGAGGGAATATTAGTAAGTTTGATAATTTCGGTTGCTAATATTCTTAAAAAGAAAAGAAAAACCGCGCCTCCTGCGTAGCGGTAGCGGTTAATACTGACCTAATGTGCGAATCTCATTTATTTCATGCTAACTAGGTTCGTCTGTTAACCTTGAAACGTCTTCAGAACTTCGTGACGATTTTCATACAATTTAGCATGTATAGAACTTATAACCTGAACAAGGTCACCTCTAATTTTAATTCAGCAAATAAAATTTATAGCTATCATCAGTTTTCATCCGGATGGAGCCGTGGGCAGTATTATATAACTAAACTTAAACTCCTGCAAGATAATTTATAGCAAGTCATTTAGTATACCTACTGAGAGCATAAGCTCCAAGAAATACAGTTTAATTTAATCTTGAAACAAATTAGATGCCTACACAGAATACAATCATGCATCATGTCATGTTACATAGTATCTGTACCTACTGTTAGGTAATCATGTCTACAAAATCAGCAATCAACCTATGTATACAGACTCTAATCAAGTCTATGGCCTACCGCAGAAGTTATTCATGTGTGCATTTGTTTGCAGGTCATCTCACCATGGTAAACAAACTTGCCTGTCTAATAACATTTTGGGAGTAACTAGAGAATATCAAGGTAAAAATAAACTATTATTTACTAATATAACACACATATAAAGTTTTATACGGTAAAAAAGTAAACGATTAAAACTTTAATATGGCTGAAACTAACATAGGTATCTAGCGCTAATAAGATGCTTGAATTTAATATAGATATTGCCTTGCATATTGGCATAAAAAGTTAAGGTGTTTTCCGTACAGGGGCAACGGCCGTGTTGTTTGTATACTTGAAACATGAAAATTGTTTTGAACCTTCCCACTTGTAGCAAGTTTTGTTGGGATCGTTTGTTAGTCTTTGTATCTAGACTTGGAACAAAAATATCTATTAACTACCTCATGAAGGGGTTAGGGGTAATTTATATAGCTGACTATTTTAGTGTAACTTGACATATTTGATTACTTAAATATTTTGATAACTTAAAAATAGAATAGTTATAAATAACTGCAGAATGGTAAGTTGTCACGTAACACTTAATCTAGTGTCGCAATACGAAATGTATGAAATATCTACTGCAACTTAAAATCTTTATCAAATGATTGAGAACGTGGTTTTTAAAATATACTAGAATCCTGTCCAAGATGGTAAACCAATGCTTAGGCACCGAATGTGGATAAAAACATATGTAATTGAAAATTTACTTAACAGCAAACTTCAAGGAAATCTTATACCCTTATGCAACGTAAAAACAAATGCACGGAATACACTTTTTTTTGTGTTTCATGCAGCAATCCTATAATTTTGTTGTGTGGTGTGGTTAATTATGGTGGTGCAACATGACAAAATAGAAAAGTAAAACCAACATAAGAGTGTGAACCGCTAGAGACCGTTATTCATTTTCAATAATCTTTATGCTCTAAGCTGGATGTCAACCTACATAGTTATCAAATCCAGTATGTGGAGAACGTAAATCATAGACCTACACATTTCAAAGGATCAGAAGCACTCGAAATCGGCGGGTGTAACACTATCATAACCGTAGATGTAACAGGTGAAGAGTGGAATTCCTGAAGTATGAAAGTACTGAGAAAGGTATGATAATAATGTCTGTCATAATTATCACAGCATTAGTGTCGGTTGCATTCAATGTTTGCACTCCTACTCATACACTTCATTTGGCTGATCTTGACGTTTACAGAGCCCATTAATCACTAGGTGTACCGTTGAGCAGGTGATAGTGTCTAGAACCTCGAAGATCTTAAAACACCCACAAGTATGTAGATATGTATATTTCTAAGACTGCCAAACACAAACTGTACGGACTTCCTTATCACAAAATAAGCCTAATATTTTTTTTAAGTATATTACTTTTATTTCTAACATCTAAATGACTCGTTCCTACTGTTTACGCATTTAGAACTGATGTGTATAGTATAAGAAGCTCTATGAAAAGCGTATTTCATCGGCCCTTCACGGGATATTTACTGAAGTGTGTTTATTTACCAGCGAAGACTTCGCCGCAAGCTTGTGTGTTTCAATCCAATTTGATTGTATATGAACATGCTTAGCCCGAGACTGACATACGAAATATATTATTCTGTTTATTGCTTTTATTCTGTTGATAAACGAAAGACAGAGTTGTAATTTATGCTATAAAACTTCAGTACAAGTATAGTAAGTAGCTCTCTTATAAACAGAAGAAAACAATAATAAGTTTGTCTAAACATAAAGTAGGTAGGTACCACTTATGGCTGTTTCTAGAGGTTTTCCTATGTAACATAAGTTTCACTGTGTAATAACTTTAAATTTTTTATGGTAACTTTTTAAATTATTACGCTGATTCGTGCAGAATAAATAAATTGATGAAGATCTTTTTTAGCATTTTTAACCCATTCTTCCCCTTGGTGATACGTGGTGAGGTTTAAGACTACTCCTCCCCCCCCCCCCCCCCCTCTCCCCAACATCACGTGTATTTTTAGTACCTAAAAAGAATCTTAAATTATATATATATATATAGTATAATCTTATTTTAATCTGAAATTAATACTAATTATATAATTATCAAATATGTTATAAGATTTGACAAAGGGTTTCACAAAAAATTAATACACGTGATACACCTACCCTGCCTGCCCCGTTGTGATATTGCGTAATTTCTGTCAAACTACTCCCCCCCCCCCTTTAAGCCTCACACGATTAATGAATGGCCCCTAGGTATGCTCAATTGATGAATAAATATACACAGAACCGAGATAAATTTACTGTTTCTTAATACCTAGGAGCCAAGTAAAGTAAAAAGCCATAAAAAATAAGTATAACGAGTCCATGATTCAGTTTAACGATAACAGTAAACGATGCATAAAATGAACACCACGGACATCGTTACCGTTAATTCTCGATAAACAATGAGCCGATCAACGTGTAAGCATTAAGGTAATATCGTCACTCAATTTATTCATAATCGAAAATCTAAAATTATTTTAAACGGTGTATAACAGAATTAAAAACTTTTTACGATATTATGCCCTGTTTGAGTGCGCCGATAAATTTTATCACGCCTTTATACCTTCATAACCATTTTGTTTCGGAATTTCTCTTGTAATCAAGTTTAGCGATACCTTTCCCATATTGTGAAGGAAAAGTTTTGATTAGGCTATAAATCTTTAAAGCTTCGTTTAAGATTACTGTAAATGTAAGCTTAATAAGAAATATTGGACAGCAGAATTAACAATACTTCGCTTACTGAAGAAAAATCGACTTCAACAATCCTAACTAATAGTTTTGATACACAGTTGAGAAGTTCTTTTATCATGAATTGCGCTGTGGCATTTCACCCTACTACGGAACTGGATGCGTAAATTGGAGTTATTTTTTTACAGATATCTCCAGTTAAAATTTGGGATAAGAGCACTTCTGACCAAGTCTCACTTTCAAACATTACAGTATTGTATTTCATCGGTGCATATTCTTCCAAGTCGATCATACGATGTCGCAAGCGTAATAAGCGCATAATCACGCGAACAGGCACATAAATATAAAAATAATCGTTAGGTACTAAAGACAACAATTTTTTTTTATTAAAAATTATCACTTTTATTTTTGAAGCGGTTTTTTAAATAGGTTTACTAAAATTCTCATGATCTAGCCACTGAAGTTATTTTAAAATGAGGAAGATAGATATGTTAAATCCATACTTTCACGATACCAAAAGTGTATAGCATTCTATGAGAGAACAAAAGTCATACTAAATTAAAAAAGGGTCGTCAAGACGAGTCAAGTTGTATATTTCCGTTGATCACGGCGACCACTTCCCATCAGGTGGACCATATACTTGTATGCCTTAGTTGTATAGAAAATATTTTCCTCTCGTTCGTAGGTACCCACTGATTAGTGCATATCTTGCTTATGTTCTTCTCCGTTCTTAAGCGCCAGTCCTCTATATCTAGACCCGCGCCTTTTTATAGATATTACTCTTCATAAGGTTATTTATGTCCACTAGCTTCTGCCTGCGGCTCTGCACGCTTGGATTTTGGTTATCGATTGGTTGGTTATCGCGACCAAAAATAGCCTATGTCCTTTCTCAACGTCTAATCTATATACCCCTATGCCAAATTTCAACAAAATCGGTTCAGTGATTTAAGCTTGAAAGACTGACAAACAGACACACACACACACACACACACACTTTCCTATTTACAATATTAGTATGGATGGATAAAAACATATACCGTATGAAAACAAAGCGAGTTATGAATTTGTCGCAAGAAACAATATTTCGTAGATGAACGAGCGTGAGATGAGTTCACATCAAAAGATATCGCGTTATAAAGTAAATTCCCTATTGTTGGTCATCCAAATAAAAGGACACCCGGAAATGATGGAAATGGCTACTTCACTACTGATAACAATAGAAATGGCGACAAGCTTATTGTACTTTTTTTTCTTTTCACGTTTATGGGCGTTGAAAAAATCTATTGCCGGTTTGTTTGACCTAGCGGTGAAGTATATTTTTTGGCAGGGTGTGCTGAGGTAAATAGTATGCGATTACCTACATAAAGAAAAGAATTTAGCAAAGTGAGACAGTTAGGTATTAGCATTGAGTTTTGTAGTGAGGATGAACATTGTGATATGGTCAACACCAATTTCCAAGTCCACCCACCCAGCTTTATAAATTATGGATGAAAAGTATGTTTCGTTTCCTGATAAACATTATTCTAAACTGTTATACACGTGTAAGTACTTCCTATAAAAACACTTACTATGTCACTTATGGCATTTGAAGCGTGTAGATTGTAGATACATCAGTTTCCGTGTTAGTATAATTATTTGATTTAGATTTCATAATCTTGTTTATATTGAAGACTATAATTTTACAATTTATTTGGTGAGATGTATTTCCCTCACGAACACACAGGTAGGTACTCATTATAATTTGCCTTTATTATACACACGCCCACGCACTCTCACACACATTTGCACACAGCTAATATGTTAATTTTTTTTTTTTTTTTTTTTTTTTTTTATACCACTTAGGTGGCAGACAAGCACACGGCCCACCTGATGGAAAGTGGTTACCGTGGCCTATGGACGTGTGCAACACCAGGGGCGTCGCACTCGCGCTGCCGACCCTGAAGAAACCTTCTAATACCCTTCTTGAAGAACCCCATATTGTAGTCGCTGGGGAAAACCACAGCAGGGAGCTCGTTCCATAGCTTGAGCGTGCGTGGGATGAAGTTCCTTTCGTACCGCACGGTTCGCACCATTTCTGGTCGCAATGTGTGAGGATGAACTCCCTGTCTATGGCGAGCGGTGCGGTGATAGAAAGTAGCTGTCGGCATCATGTCAAACAATTCATCTGAGCACAAACCATTGTATAGGCGGTAGAACACACACAGTGAGGCAAAGTCCCTCCTGAGGCTGAGAGGTTCCACAGCGCCTGCGAGTATGGGATTGTCGACGAGCCTCAACGCCCGTCTTTGTATCGATTCGAAGGGGTCAAGTTGGTATGCAGGTGCTCCGGCAAAAAGGTGACAGCAGTACTCCATATGGGGCCGAACTTGTGCCTTATAAAGAAGGAGTCGTTGCCCCGCAGAGAAGTACCGCTTCGCTTTGTTAAGCACTCCAAGTTTCTTAGATGCCAACCTGGCCTTGTCCTCCAAATGGCTGCGGTACTGGACGTCGCTTGAGATGTCGACGCCTAGGATCCCGATACTCGAGGAAATGGTAAGTGATGTACCCAGGAATTGCGGCGCCACAATAAATGGGGTTTTCTTAGCGGTGAATACACATACTTGTGTCTTAGTGGGGTTGAATTGGACTAGGTTTAGTCGACCCCAATCGGATACTCCCAAGAGAGTAGTCTCGATTTCGGACACAAGTTGTTCGCGACTCTCCTTCACCTTGGACTGAGAGACATTTGCACGGCCCGTGTAACACGTGTCCCCGGTACTGTCGTCCGCATAACAATGGATGGAGTCATCAGATAGCATATCATTGATATGCAGCAGAAACAGGGTCGGAGACAGCACGGAGCCTTGTGGGACACCAGCGTTTATGTCCATGCGGTCCGAGCAACTGCCATCGACGACGGCTTGGATACTTCTGTTGGACAAAAAGCTAGCAATCCATTCGCATAGTCCCTCAGGGAGTCCATAGTATGGCAACTTCGTAAGAAGACCTCTGTGCCAGACCCGATCAAAGGCCTTCGCTATATCGAGGCTGACCGCTAGTGCCTCCCCCCGACTCTCGACGGCTTGCGCCCATCGGTTAGATTAGTAGAACTGAGATCAGTATACTAATCTAATAATAAGAAAATTAAGAAGGAATGCTATGCAAACTGAGCAATAGTGTTGAACGGGGGTTAATTTTAAATCATACATGTTAGAACTATGGCCTTGTAATACGCTATATCAAGATTAAAGGCCACCGCTTTGCATGCGCATAGCTGGTCGTTTAGACGTAATTGTGCGTAATAACACGAATATAATATCGATATTAACCATAGTGTACATTCATTAATGTATCTGGCACAGTATAACGAGATTGTGCCCTTATGAAGCGATACCACGAAGTGGTTATCAACATAACAATTTTGCGTAACATTTGTTGACGGAATGCGTCATGAGTAGGTAAATAGTGTGCAGTGTGTGCACTCTGAAAGTTTATTTGCGTCATTTGTTTGAATCATCAAAACAAATGTCTGCAAAATGTGGGCCATTTCGGTACAGTCAACACATGTTGGGAATGTAGAACAAGGCACAGCTTGCAGTTAAATCAAATGTTTGCCTAAAATTTTGCTGCTTTATTATTTTACGAGGAAGGATTTCCAACTGGAGAGTAGTCATTAAGTTATTATAATGATACAACTAGAACAGAAGCCGGCTGTGCTTGACTTAACTTTGAAGTATATCATTATCGCTTTGTAAATTTTACCTCTTATTTCTGATGAGCTTTGATCAAACAAACATCTTAATGCTCGATGGTAATGGGTTAATTAGCAAGCTACATAGGCTCATTTTATATATGTTTTTAATGATTTTTAAGGGTGCTTTAGTGTTGTTGACTGTACATACCTATAGGGTGCACCGGATTTGATTTATAATTATTACTAAAATACCATTGTTGTAATTTATATGGATGTAAAAATAAAAACTACTCACCATAATGAGGCTCTTTATCGTGTGGTATGTTCCCGTTGGGCTCGAGTCGGTCGAGGCATTCTTCCGAATACCCATTGTAGGGCAACTTGCCCCGACTACCACCGTTTTGTTGTCGCCCGCGACATTCACTACTATCACCGTCTGGTTCGTCTTTTGTTGCTGAAACAATCATTAAAAACATGTTAACACAAAACAGCCAAACAATTCAATGAAAGTCTCAATATTTGTTTACAATTTGTAAGCTTCATAACAAATTAAATATTTCATTGTATGCTACTTTAAACAGGAATTCTTAAATACAAACAAAATAATTTCATACAGTTCATTGTATTTAACTATTGACTAACAAAATTTGTTAGTGTGTATTAAACAACACCCCTTAGAAAATTAATTATGTACGTAGACTTGGACAACTTATAATGGTATTATTTGCCGACGTTCAAAGCCAAGATCATTACGGGTTGACAAACGAGACTTGGGTTTCAATTGAGAGAAACTTTACAAGAGCCCATTTCGGCCATACAACAGATGATTTTAATAGCATTGTGAATACAGCATTAAGGGTAACAACAAATACTATATGGGGAGCCGTTATTAAATTCAGCAGTCATAATGATGAGGCTAAGCTTTTGAGTGAATGTACAAGTGGAGTTTAATAAACTAGACCCCCTCGATTAGGCCTCATGACCTGTAAGGAGAAAAACGGAAAGTGATTTGTTTGCAAGTAGTGACGCATTAGCGACAGTGTGAATTAGTAACGATAAAGACAGAAAAGATCAATATTCACGGTAAATGCTATACTAAAAAGTCTAAACAATAATTGAATTGGCAAATATGAAATCGAAGTTACTTCCGAAGTAAAATTTCGATTATTGGGTTTTGGGAAAATAAATTAGAGGAGGAACGAAATTTCCTCGTGCACGATCTCTTAACTGTCGTTCACTGAATGAAATCCGTTTTGACAGGTTAATTTATTGAATAGCTCCCAATGGATGGACGGCACAGCTAAGCGAATCGTCCGCATACTGTATTTATGCCATTAATGTTTGGATTTATTCGATTTATCTTCGACAATTGAATTGTTTATTTGTACTTTGACTTCGGTGTGATGCATTGCAAACAATTTAAAGAATAACTGGTATGAGTTGACAAAGACCACGTTTACTGTATGATAACGCAATTACTCTTAATCACCTTGTCATCAACGATAAGGGTTAAACGCCCAATGTAATCCTTAGAATCTATCTCCACAGGTTAGAAGACGTATTTACCATGAACGAGCACCCAGCTCGCTGGTCAATATTTATTTGTAAATCTGTCAAGTTCTTAAAGAAATTTATGAAGAATATAAAACAATAAATCCATACTCCATGGTACTATCGGCGGTAAAACTCCATAGCACCATTAACCTAACCTAATACCTATAAGTTATTGCTGATAACATTTTAATAGCAGAATAACGAACCGTTACCTACTTTCGACTGTCTTAAATGAAGTAAAACAAACTCGATTTTTCCTGGCTACCTGGCGATCGAACTGATAATACGACCCTCATGAGAAAACTGAAAAAAGAAATATTCAAACTACATTATCGATGTGACAACTGGCACCAAAAGGCGCCAAACTGTAATTAGGTGCATCCGAAAACTTTGCCCACAAGTTAGTGTGACAGTTTCATTATTTTGCGAGATGATAATACAAATTTTCGTACGGAGCAGAAACTTCATCTGCCGTAACGCCACAAATTAACGGTGCCGCACTTGCTGGCAAATTGAGTTATAAACTTGAAAATAAGAACAGCTAACTAAACTTCCTTTTATATATATTTTTACAATCCTACTCACATTCTCAGTACTGATTAAACTTCGTAGCTTTGTAGACGTTTAATCAGCTAATCAAATTTTAAAATGCCCATATAATAGTAGTTTATGATACTGTTGCATAATAAGGGTTCTTATAACACGAGTGTGTTTTAAAAAAACGAGCCGTAGGCGAGTTTTTTTATAGTATCACACGAGTGTTATAAGACCAAGTTATGTACAGTGTCATACACTACTTTATCTACTCTCATACTATAATACATAAACTAATTTATTTTACAAACAAAACCAAACTTTGTTTAATTTAAATGTAAAAAAAAAAAATATGTTGGCGCCAAGCGCGGTTCTTTTTTTTTTTTCTTCCGAATCGGCCGTTTTTTTTTTAATGTAGAGGTTCAGTCCATATGGCAGTTGTATAGGTGTATCGTTATGATTAAAAAGTTATTCAATGATATAGGTGGCCATACAAGACCTGTATCGTAATAAAACTTTTATTTTTGGCCTGTGCGTAATGTTTGTCATAAGAGTTTTGATTTCAATTTTATAATCTTTGTATATATCAGATATAGTATCAGAGTAGATAAAATACGTTACGATTTCAGGTCGACAGTATAATAAGATGATTTGAATCGGTAAGTAATCTTAAACTTGGGTGGTTTTTCGCATGAGCTATTAACCAAAACTGTCGGCAACAAACGAGTTTGGTAATAAATATTCATTGTGAGTCGCTATCAACGAGATATTCTGTTCTGTAGATTTACATATCAATATACTCGTAAATATTATAGAACATCTCAGTATAGCATCAATTTCTACAGTGAAACCTTTACGGTACTTTACTTATATGAAAGATCACACTTCACCAGTTACTCATTATAACTTACCGACACAAATTATGGTATAAGTCTAAATTAACAAATTAAATGTACACCTTTCCACATTAATTATACATTCTCAGCAGTTTTGTGCATCTCCAAAACGAGAAGTAGCCATCTGGCGTATCAAGGCAACGGGTGCGGACAACTTTCTTGACCAAAATTTCCATTTATCATTTCAGCGGCAGTAATAACTTCATACACATATTTTAAAACTTATTCATATTCCTTTCATACGCGTACCCTCATTGTGCATAACTGAATTGGATGGAGGATAACTTTCATTTAAAATTTGAGTTGAGATTGCGAACACAATCTGCAAACAACGGACCTTTATATTTCAAATGCTAACAATTCACATGCAGTTCCTCCTTTACCCGGGTGTAGACATTCTATAGCACTATTTTAGTAGACACAAAGTAAAGCGACAAGCGGAGCCTGGGGCAGTCGAGGATAATTGAAACGCGGTTGCGCATTCCTCTCGTACAACTCACATTAAACAATTTTTGGCACACAATTTATATTCTAGCAAGGCAGTGCCATTAATGGTATGAACTTCGTGAAATGCAGTAAAATACTAATGCCAGCAAAACGTTTCGAGCAAAATATCTCGTTGGAATCAGATTACGTTATTGAAATAGTAAGAGCCAAGTGTTCACACGGATAATTCATGCAAACACCCCAGTAAATATGTTAACAAAACAATGGTTATTGGTTTTTTCCGGGTTGGATTATCGTGGGATTAGAAGTGAGTCGACTAACAGCACGTGCGGTAGCGATAAGCTGCCTCTTGTCGAGAACAATAAGCGCTATGCACACGTTTGCCTTCGTGCCGATGTTTAAGTTCCGTTATTCGTCTTGATGCAATTAGATATGTGGGTGTGATTTCCGTATTTCCACACTCCCCTGTTCGCTAAGCGACACTAACGCCCTAACTAGAAGATCGATCTACTTTCTAAAAACTAAATCGTTTTAGCAGTAAGATTGCACTTTCAACAGAATAAATCTTCCTCAACTAAATGAATGCTAATTGCAATTATTGCCAATTTTGAAACCACCGTTTGAATTAGAACTAGGGACATCATACATTCACTTTCAGCACGTAGAATTATCTGTCTCATCAAAACAGCTATCTCGCGTCAAGTGGCCGTCATGGATGTAATAAGCGAAGATTTGCTCACGGCGCGCTCCAGTTCCAACCGACAAAATTACTAAACTGACACCGCTATACCGCTTGGTATGTTGAATACGACGGATCCAGAGATATACACATATAATTGCATCGTTTCTCTTGTAAACTAAAGTCTGCGTTTTAACTCACAATATTGACATGACTCATAATAAAATAGGTACTAGGATACCGTGACCACGAACGTAACTCTTAAGCTAAGGTCATAGTCATATCATAACATATAAGTTAAATGTTTTATTGTCACATTAAACAAAGGCACTATTGCAAACGCCAGTGTTTGAGAAAGCAAAATAAACTCAGTTCTATGTGGTTAATAATAAATTTGCTTCGAAAATATTTGCTTAACCGAACCCGTACCTGAACTATTATTCCCCGGTGTGTATTATTGTAGAAATTTGTGATTATGACTCGAAGCTGGGACTATTCACCTTGCCGTATCCAATATTATTACTTCGAGCATGGATGTTCTTCAAGTAGACGAACGTTATAACTGCTTTAATGCGGTAATGTGGCATTTAATATCGAAGATGTGGTATCCTATTACGGAAATGAATAACATGACCGACGACCTTGCTTGCAAACTGCGGTGTCATTTATACTAGAATACATATTTCATTGCAATGCTTTTATATAAAACTGTTCTCAGCAGAGTGGTGTATCCTTTGTAGTAGCAAAATCGCAAAATATACTGTCGTACAAGAAAAATGTGTATGCTAAAAGTATGAGATGGCTGCGGCGATAAAATACTAGGCTGTGAGCTTGTAACAAAAGATACCGCTTATTCTTACCAAAGCCCGAGGCCAATCTGTTTTCTTGTTACTGTTAATAAAATGTCTCAGAATTATGCTACATAGGCTTATAACATGAAATATACTGCTTCATTTCTGTACAAAATACAACATTGTATAGATGGTTAGATCATACTTTTTTCGGCACAAATGTGCAAGCTGGGCCGAGAAAGTATTAAATACGTTCTCACTTTATACTACGACTTCAAGCAACATTGTGTCACATAATGTAAGAGAAGAAGAAGCAGTTGGTGAGTTTTGTCTCTGCTTACCCCGGAGTAATAAAGGCGTGAGTGTATATTATGTATGTTACATTTCGTATGGTTTATATGGGTACTGAGGGCTTTATGTCTGTGTCTATCCATTCATCTTATTGCTAACCCACCTGCTAAACCTTGACTCTGTCTCTAATGATGTAAGACCTCATAGGCATGGTAACCGTTTACCACCACATAAGGCAAAAGATGTTCACTGTCTGAGTAGTACCTTAGTTTAAAAGTGTAGACCGACAAAAAATCTAAAATTAAATGTTACGAAGTAAATTGTGTATAACTTTTGTCGCGGTCAGTGTTTGGCGTGGGACTTGTACAGGAGTGCTATACGAAACTTCGTCAACATCTTCACTTCATCTTTAGATATATATTCGGTTTATATTGCAAAATACAAGTGGAAAAACTGTAGACACTTTCAAGATAACAATCCCTTCAATGGGCGCAGATAAAAAACGTTCGTAGCAAAAATACGACGGTTTCTTCGTGCAGGCAGAGCATCGTAAGAGATTACATTTTCACTAGGTTTAATATCAAGATGAGTTTCTGAAATATTTTAGTTTTTGCATGGTTTTCAAACGGTATAGCAAAAGTAATTTTGCATGTTAGTTTGACAACATGATAATTGCAAAAGCTGTGCGCCCTTACTTCGCACAGGTGGGAGCTAGGTTCATTTATAGAACAATTAACAACAGTCGAAAGAAATATTATAATAACAGTTTAGTCATAATCTGCATCAAAACATTGCAATCTAAATCATCTAACGCCTCTAATATGCTTGGAGACGTTAGATACTTCAGGATTTACAATACCATTTGATATTCATCTACGTCAAAGGCAGTGAACTGTTAAATATGAGTAGGGTTAGACATACGTCAGCGTACCAAAAATGTGAAACTCGATTTGGGTCACATTAAAATACACATTTGCATGTATATATCAACTGTCATTTTTCATTATTTCATCTCTTATTTTGTCCAATACCGTCCTCCGCGTCGTGAAAATTGACTCGAGTGTATATGAATGAAACAAATTAGGCATGTCAATTACAAATAAAATGCTGTATACAAATAGGTACAACCATTTATATACAGCTTGTGTATTAAAAATTGGAAAGTAGACAAAGATATCTCGATGCAATCTTTCATATATTTGGAGCAATTTCTTGCATTTAGTACACCTGAGTATCGTGGTTAGAGTAAAGAAGACATAGCGAGGGAATGTTCCTTTGATATAAAAGGATGATTCGCAGACCAGGCAATATGAACACACTTGGCAGGTTCGACTATTGTTGTTGTTTATGTTGAATGAATGATAATAATAGCTCAAGAACATTTATTTTGCAGCACGATGTAGGATTATTAGAATCATCAGTTATAGAGTAGTTCTGATTATCTTCGCTAGATGCTGCTGGAAGTATATTGAGTCCCCATAATATCATCGTGCATTTCGTTACTTATTATAACTGTAAAGAAGAAAACATTGCAGTAAATGCCACCGAATAAGAATTGTGAACCGACATACAGGTTATATGTGTTCTCAATTCGTTCGGCAGCATTTCTAAGTGGAAATAGTCTTTCTTCATTGTCTTTTTACTTCACTTTTGCAGTTAGTTTTGCTTTAACTTTATCTTGAAAATAATAGGATCGAAGAATTTTGTATTCACTGATTCTGTTATACTTCACATTGATTATACAAGTACATATAACTCATTCATGAAGTATGTGAAAATGTTAGCAAAATTGTTTAAAAATTACATAGTTTATCCAAGGATCAAGTAGGCACCTAATACAAATTACATAAGTAATGCAATAATGCATTTACTTCGAGATATGCAAATATCGACGCTAAGATAAGATTAAGTGGTCGACGATAGATAATGAGAGTTCCTGTTAAGATTCTAGTACGCATTGATTCATATTGAATAAATCTTACCCAATTAAAAACCCATAAAAGCTATTTCATTTTACAATAAATTCTACTGTATCTATCATAAGGTGAATTCAACTAATGAAAGCCCAATTAAGCAATCTAGGATCCTATTTAATATACAATGGATTTATCATACTCCTGGCGATTTTTCGTTTTTTTTTTTTTTTTTTTATTAGTTTAGTACATATGAGATAGATCCCAAGCATTGGAAGGATACAACTGGGGTTGATGATGCAGGGCAAAAAAGTCTACCATTCCACAACTGTTATTTCTAAAAGTTGGAATTTTGTTTTGAAAAGGTAAACAATTTTCTACCAATGGCTACGACAAAGCCTGCAAGGATTTGTTACAGTAGGATTATTTCAATACGAAAACTTGTTAAAAATACCTACAGAAATGTCAAATAACCAAACTTGTGGGGTAAACATGGCTTCTATTTCAATGGGGTGAATAACGTGAAGTCGTAGGACGGAGTGTCAAAGTTGACGAGGGTGTCGCGGCCTATGGCCAGCGGCACTTTCAGCGACTAAGCCTATCGCGTGTTTGCAACTGTATCGATTCCACCAACTTAATGACAATTTGGTTTGGTATCACTTCAAATGATGTCCGGGTCCTTGGGATTTCCGTTATTCGGCTTAGTTATAATAACGTTTGAAATGTAATTTCCTGTTATGGCACTGTCAGCTTAGGTGGGATGAGTGAGGTCTTAGTATTTGTTATTAATTAGTGTAAGGTGGCATAAAGTTGCAATATAGTTGCCATAAAATATTAGTTGCCGAGCTAAGAAATTGAGAACGGCCCGTCCTATTTGGATGGTTCATTTTTGTTGTGTTCCTAACTTTACTGTCAGAATAAAGTTTGTATTTCGGTAGATAAGATATGACTAATCAATAATCAAACAAGCAACCAATAAGCGTTTAATATTTTGATTTGCTTAGTGTACAGTAGTTTAATAAACGTATAAGTTCATATCGGATTCGCAATTAGCAAAGTAATCGTTAGATAGTACCACAACGTAGACTGCTGTCTCGGTACCCATATCCTTCATTCTATTGCAACATGTATTTACTCGTACGAGCCTCATTACTATTACTTATATTCTGTCCAGAAGATACTAGCCATCGCCAATAACAAAATGAACACAAGGAGACATCGATCGATCAACAGAAAATAAATTTACTCGTCAGTTCACACATTCATCCATATTATAGCAACTAATAATCTTCGACATTGATGTCCATTGAAGCGAACACAATCAATAGGTATTCTATTAATACTAAAACAAAGGCTTCAGCATTTTCACGGGTCATGGCATCGTATAAAATGCTAACAAAATTAGCGCAGACGATTAACAGCTTGCGGGATCACAATTGGGTGGCTGTAAAAGGCGGGTGCGACATTTTGCGCACTTTCCCCGTCACCGACGATCTAGGTCACGCCAACATCTAGTCTAGACCCGTTTGCCTCACTTTATCTGGAGTGTGACGGCTCACTTGCTGCATGAATATTTTTGCCATAAGCTGAGCTAAAAATATATTTTTTAGTCTAGTGTAAAATGAGTCACACAATACTAATGCCTTCCACCTCGATTGCTTACGCTAGGAGTAGGTTCACTGGATACGGTAAAAACCTTATGTATTTTTGAACAATAAACATATTCAAAATAAATTATTGGTTGTCAACTTAAAATTTTTTTTTAGGAATGATATAATTCGGTCAGCATAGTACTACTTTCTAAAATATGCACAGAATGTATGGTTTGTGAGAGTGTGCTTCTAGTACTTCTTGACTTTACTTTATCACAATCCTCTTCCGATTTAACCTCTGTAAATGCCAATAATCGTACATCGGGTGCTGCAAAAGTCAATGAGCTACTGCATCCGCTTGCAACCTGTGTTTATTTTCTGCATATTAGACTAAACACACATGCATCAAGGCACAAGTAAGTTGTAGACGATAAACCACAGTAGAAACTAATCAAGAAAATGGGTAGTAGAAATAAATAAGATGTTTACGCTTAAAGGCTAAAAATTTTACGTTCCTAATAAAAACGTATTAGATCTCTCTTTAACGTCCAGTTGATATTGCAATGTAAATGGAAAGTTTAATCTTGATAGATTTTCCTTTACGCATTAAACAGTCAGATGGTTTCCGATTGACCTCAGCCATTCGCTACGGGAAAGTGTTAGTTTGAAAGCTAGCTGTCTATATTGAAGATATTCTTTTATTGCCAGTAACATGGCCAGGTTACTATATACCTATTAAATTCTTATACCTACTTGTTTCCGTCTTCCACCGTAAAAATGCAATCAAAATTAATGCAATGTTATTCAGAAATAACAGACCGCTATTTCTTTTTTGACACGTATTTTGACGTTTATGACAGTCGTCATCCCATATATTGGTCAATCTTTTCTATTCTACAAACGTATTGACGCTTATCTAGAGGGGCGAACAGACGCCACGACAGCGCATCTTATGCGTATTGTTCCAATTTTCGGTAGCTTCTGCTGTGTGCGCTGTACTTTACATACGTTCAGCGAACGCATAAAAGGCTGGACAAACGCTTATGAAAGCAAGCGTATAGATACCGTAAATCTTACCGATAAAAATATCTAATCGTTTTATGAACCTATATAACGTTTGAGTGCGAGCTTAATGTGTATTCATAAAATCTGCATCGTATGATTTAGCTAATCGCTACTTATAAAATTTAAAGAATACACTTTACATACACTTTCTAACAGGATACGTTAGTAGGACTTTCCCAAAATATTAAAACTTGTACAACCACAAAATATATGGTTATTAAAAACAGAATTTAAAAGTTGATAAGTATGTAGTAGCAATTGTAGTTAAATCAATATTAGCTACAGCTCCTAATTAAGAGATCGACCTTATATAACTTGATGGGTTCTTGTCGAAAAGTACATACACAGCAGTAGAATTTTTCAAAACCACGTGGTGACTAGCGGACAGCGCGGCTACTGTACCTATATCAGTTTCCAGATTTTCCAGTTTCGGGCAAAAGCGTTATGGAAATAATTTTATGCGGAGAAATTCCGCAATAACTAGGGAGAAAAAAAGAAATATTTCATAAATTTCCCTGCTCACTTGGTGTTGGTATGTAGGTACACGAGAACATAAATTGAACATACATACATATACTCACGCCCGTAAATCCCCGAATGGGCAGGCAGATGTGTGACAACCACATTTCGCCAACTATGATTTTCAGTGTCACGTAATAGGGAGCGATCCTATTGCCGTTAAGATAGGCACTTTAGTTATAGGCTGTATATTTACTGACAGCTGGGGAACAGTGCCTGGCTTCCTTTTATTTAATTATTATTTATTACTCGCGCTCCAATAAATGCACCTTGAATAAAGAGAAAATAGAAGATGCATTTGAATACCACAGCTTTTCTAGTCTAGTAGAAAGATATTATAGTATAACTCTGCTAAATTTCATCCAGATTCATTCAGCCGCTCTGGCATTGATTAACAAACATTCATACATCCATTCATCCATCTATCCAAATTTCCGTACAGTAGTAGATAAGATAACAGCATCCACAAATAGCTGTAAACATCATAACATTTGACCTTGACCAAAAATAAGCGCCATGGTAAAAGCAAAACGTTTGTTCCGCCCATTCTATTTTCCCCTTCAGATACTCCCGACTCCCGTCACAATTGGGAAGAAGCCCTAAAGAACCCTTCCACGGTTACATATACTCGATAAGATTGGGCCATTCGGCGAATAAACGTCAACAAACAACAAAGTAAATGTTGAGCTATAAAAAGTCAATTGGGACTTGTGTTGGATTATGTCGATAAGATGATTGTACACAACCTTTTGTTTGTGTTCATTATTGTCTATGAAAACATGAAGCAATTGCGTAAGAATTGTTTTTTTATATCAATATGTGCAGGGCGGATATCTGTGCCCACCAAATCCAGAAGAAGTGTAGAAACCCCTAAACCTGTTGTGGAAATTAGTATAACCGAACCTTTTTTCGTGTGGAAATTTACTTGGATGCTAGGCAACGGCGGCTATGTCGGAATCGAACCGACTAAAATCACACGCTGTCTTGAGTCATCAATCAAATCCCAGGGTGTGAGGTTTTTCACACTCTCACCATTTCCTCTCTAATCATCTCAATCTTACGTGCATATCTCCTAACAATATCTTACTATATATGATATACGATATATGATCTACAAATTCTAAAGTAGAGAAATACTGTCGCAAATGGAAAGGTTAAACTTCACACAAATGCCTCCTGTAGGCCTATAAACGAGGGAGCTTATGTAAAAATATGACACAAGCGTGACTGTCGGCAAGTGCAAATTCACAAAGGAGTCATGTGATTATCATAATAATTAAACTTCAATTGGGGACTTTAGGAAGGTGATAATACTTTGTTGAAGAATTATAGGCCCATCACGCTCCTGAGCCACATTTACAAGTAGTTTTCGAGGGTTATTACGAACCGTCTCGCCAACAGGCTCGATGACTTCCAACCTCCCGAACAAGCCGGATTCCGAAAAGGCTACAGTACCATGGACCACATCCACACGCTGCGGCAGGTTATACAGAAGACCAAAGAGTATAACCAGCCTCTCTGCTTAGGATTCGTGGACTATGAGAAAGCCTTCGATTCGATCGAAATATGGGCCGTGCTACAGTCTCTCCAGCGGTGCCGGATAGATCACCGGTATATCGAAGTGTTGAAGTGTTTATACCAGAACGCCACTATGTCGGTCCGAGTACAGGAACAGAGCACGAAACCAATTCAACTGAAAAGGGGCGTTAGACAGGGAGACGTGATCTCTCCGAAACTGTTTACGGCTGCCTTGGAAGACGTCTTCAAGCTACTGAACTGGAAAGGACGTGGCATCAACATAAACGGCGAGTATATCACTCACCTTCGGTTTGCCGACGATATTGTCATTATGGCAGAATCGCTGGAAGACTTGAACACCATGCTCGAAGACCTCAACAGAGTATCCCAACAGGTGGGCCTTAAGATGAACATGGACAAGACAAAGGTTATGTCAAATGTCCATGTTGCGCCTCTACCGGTTCATGTTGGGGACTCAGTCTTAGAAACTGTTGACGAGTACGTCTACTTGGGTCAACTGATCCAGGTAGGCAATTCCAGCTTCGAAGACGAGGTAAATCGACGAATCCGACTCGGCTGGGCAGCGTTCGGGAAGCTACGAGATGTCTTCTCGTCCGACATACCTCAGTGCCTGAAGACGAAGGTCTTTAACCAATGTGTGTTACCAGTGATGACTTACGGATCTGAAACGTGGTCCCTCACTATGGGTCTCTTAAACAAACTCAAAGTCGCTCAACGAGCTATGGAAAGGGCTATGCTCGGTATTTCCCTACGTGATCGCGTCAGAAATGATGATATCCGTAGAACAAGAGTAACCGACGTAGCTCAGCGGATTAGCTCGTTGAAGTGGCAGTGGGCGGGACACATAGCGCGCAGAACAGATGGCCGATGGAGCAAAAGAGTTCTGGAATGGCGACCGCGTACGGGCAAACGTAGTGTAGGACGCCCAACGGCCAGGTGGAAGGACGACCTCATCAAGGTCGCCGGGAAGCGCTGGATGCGGGCTGCGTTAGATCGGTCGTTCTGGAAGTCTATGGGAGAGGCCTATGTTCAGCAGTGGACTGCGTGTGGCTGATATGATGATGATGATGAAGCTCCTGAGTTACCAACTCAGAAGAACGAGTGCGTACTTACTAATATGGCACAAATGGCCACTAGAATATACACAGAGCTTAGTAGTTACTTGATATCGAGTTGAGTTTATAGTTCATAGTTTACCTTTGTTTCAAAAGTGCTACCGTTTCAATCATTATTTCTCTAAATTGGCAACAAAATTAGATCATTTGGAATTAAATTGATTTTTACGCTTATTGGTTCATCAATTCTTAATGGCAATTATTTCTGTTTTAGAAGGACCTACAACTAAGGAAGTGAACTTCTAATTCTGTCATAAATATGTATATAACATAACGAAAGATAAGGACACATTGTTCTGTTGTTAAGTAGTTCCTAACTCGCAAAGATCTTTGTTGTATCTTTTGTTGACTTTGGATAAGTACAAATTATTCAGAGCACGCAGAAAACCACATGGTTAGAGGGAATTACAGTGCTTAAAATTCATTCTGTGAATACAAATATAAAATTACATCCTTTCCTTATTTGAAGAAAAATTATTAACATAAAGAGTATGCACGCTTCATGAATTTAAACCGACAGCAAAAGGAGAAGGTTCTATGTTCGTCTGGGCATATTTTTATTCGTATCATTTGTCATGATGTGAACGAGTTTTACATGACTTATATGAAAACAGAGAATAATTTTGAGTTCCACAGAAGTAAGGTACAGATACAGATTAATTTACGTAATATCTTTATTACCTCCAAACTAAGAGATATACATGCATTTAAGTAACTTCGCTCATCATAAGGTAACTTAAACTAGTAATGACTACATCCTTTCTTGTGACTTATAGCTGAAGGTAAAATAACAAATTAGTACCACTTTCTACGGAATCGTGCTGCACCTATAGACGCCTACATGCTAGACGTTAAATCAATATTCTATCGATTTAACAAAAGGTCAAATAAAGGTGCGTGGACAATGTTAATTAGCAACTCGTATGACCTATTGCAATTGTTTGAAGGCGCGTTTAGATCAAACGAGTAAATGCTCATTCTACCCGCTCCACGCCAAATTCTTTTAGTGTAAACAGTGACAGAACAGATAGTTGTTCTTTTTTGAAACAAGGATTAAAATATAAACAATGAATGCTCTTGTTCTAGCTCTAACTCTATGTTCGTTTGGTCTAAACGCACCATTAGTTGTTAATTTTATGTTTGTATGATAGAATAAGGACCACATCTATACGAACAAATCCAAGAATAAACCCAGAAGTTCTAGAAGAATTAACTTCATTGTATTGTAAGTAGGATTGTAAGAGTGACCGACCGAAATTCGATTTTCAGACGAATCCAAAATGGGATTTCGGCTATCGGTGATTCGGCTGAAACAGAAACACTACTATAATATAAATATTACCATATTCATAGCGTAACATGGGCCTGCGGCATAAGGATCTTTCAAAGTTCTATAACACTATTATATTGAATTTTCGCTCCACTGATTCGGCAACTCGTCGCCGTAGTATCGATATCTAAGCACGTATTGAATATGGTGATTAAAATAATTCTCTTCCTCATCTTGGCGGTTTTTTTTAATAATGGATCCTGGACTTCGATATGAAGCTTCGGATGCGACCGGAGATTAATGCAAGGATGACGATGATGATATTGAACTTCCATCGCATATTAAAACTTCACAAAGTAGTAAATTTTATGACCCTGTTGTAACATACTTAAAACAAGCAAATTCATGTAATACTATAATAACTATTAAATAGGTGAATGTCCTCATTAAAATCGGCTATGAAAATTGTGAACGTGATTAGTAATTAATTCACTAATTTGATGAGAGACTGTTTTACCACACGCGTGACACAATTGGTGTCAAGAAACTAATAATATACGCTGAGAAAGAACGAAGGAATGAGTGAGGGACAGTCATTAACCCGGGTGTTAACAATTTAGAGCAAACAATCGGCTCGATGACGGGACGGGACACTAGCAAACAGACGTTATTACCGGAGCAGACGATCATGACTCACTAAATTAAATCTTACTGCAGACAGACGTCAGTTTCTAAGTGGCATATTTATTCACAAGACAAATAATACATAAAAATTGTGAATAACAATCGAAAAACATTTCAATGTAAAATACAATAGGTATGATACAACATGTGATTGGATGCTAATTCTGTACTATCTTGATGATTTGCCAAGCAAATAGGACAAGAACGGAACAATAAGACAAGTACAATGAACTCAATAAAGTGCAATCAACATCGAAAGTACTGAATGTTCTAGGAATGATTTATGGCAAATTATAGAATAAATAAGTCAAGCAGCGATAATTCTAAAGTAAAAGACGGTAAGTTATGGAAACTATAAATTCCGCATGCCGGCGTCACTTAGCAATTGTGCTTTGTTATCGAGCAAATGAATAACACAATATCGTACATATATACGCATGTTTTCATTGTCATATAGTTGACTCTACATACTTATACTCATACTAAAATGTTACTAAAATATTTTGTTAAAGCAAATTGTTTCTTTTTTCTCTAAGTTCGAGATAAGAATATCGTAGTGATTGGTACGAGAGCCTGCCCGTTGGATAATGATGCGGTCATCAAATATGATGTCAGTGCATCGAACCCTACGCACAAGACATTACAAGGTGGTTACGTAATAACCGACAGTTGAGCAACAGACAATTGACTCAATAAAGATGAAAACACTGTCAAGTGGGCAACTATCACTATTAATGGAACATTAGGGACACAAGTACTTTGCATCAATTGTAGGGAATTGAACAGATCGTAACGCATTGTACTTTTACAAGGAATTTAACAAGCGAAGCTGAACCGTCACGAAATTGTAACAAGTAAAAAAATACTGCCGCCGCCTTTACAAAAGCATCAGAATAGTTAGAAGACAATAGGAGGGATCGACAAAAGGCCGTTCGTCCAGGCTCCGCGGTTGTGATATAGGGAGCACAATACAATGTTCCTGTGCGGTCGAGTGACTCAACACACCCGCATATTGTCATATAATAGACGAAGAATATTAATATAACATAGTGAAAACAATACCCTTTAAATTCATTAGAGAAGTAACTATCTGTGCGGTAACAGTATTAAAATCGTAATAACTTACAATGACAGGTATCTTCCACAATGTGAATACTGAAGTGGAAACAATCTGATACAGGATGTCAAGGAACGAGTATTTGCGTCATAATGTCGTCAGTCACGTAGGGCAAATAGGGCAACTGAGCAAAATAACTGTTATCAATGGACCGTACGGAAGCCAGCTATCAATCAACAGCTAGATAATGGAGATGTTGAACCCTTGACGGGCGCCGGAAGTTGGCTATCCGACGGTAGGTACGTCGTTACTTTTGGCAAATTCATTATATTTGGTGATGTTACTTCTTTTGTGCTACATAATAGTGTGGTTGTATAAGACCTATTATGAGAGTAAATGTTTTATATTTTTTAAATAAAACTGAGATAAAATGCAATTCATCACTTTGGACGTACAACAGGACAGTATATCAAGCGCCAAGTTTACAAAGCTCTGAAATGTTTTTGCGCTGCCAGGCATAATTAAAATGTATCTCATTAGCATGTATTACGAACGTCGTACAGTTAGGTGTTGTCGTTACCCGTTGAGGAGTTACCTGTCGCCATTTAGGTAATATAAAGTAGTCTAGTAGCGTCTGATTCACCTGAAGGTCACTCCCACTCCTCGTTTCCGTTGTTAGTAAGTCAGCTCTTTATGTTTTATTAACATTTGCCGCTCGTGCTCCATTGAAAGTTGCACAACTTGACGCTGGCCTGTAAGGAAATTATGGTATCTCGTAGGAAAATAGTTTCTCAGGACTTCATAAAGAGCAAGTTTTGCATATATTCTTCTAATCCATTGTTTTAGAGTTCTTAAAAATTGACGAACGGTAAATGTTTAGGGTCAAAATACAGAGTTTATTTCTACAAGTATTGTAGGTACTTACTTAAATCGGTTAGAAGAAGGACTTATTTGACCGGAGCAAAACACGAAAGTAATTCTTACGATTATTTTCTATAGGCACGTATGTAAAATGAAAGGTATAATAAATATTTCATGTTAAAGATTACAATCACATAAAAAAATCGGATATAGGCATTTTCAACTTACGCTCGTAAACTTTATTTAGAGACTTAATATTTATGATGTTATTTCCTTACAGAATGTGAAGTACTATATCGAATGCTCACCGTATTTGAAGTATATGTATTTCTCTTATTCTCCTACATATCTAGTCTACTTCTCTTTTCTCTTTCGCAGATCTAGATTGAGTAGAAATAGGCAATACAATTTAAAGTCACTTAAGTCTGAGAAAACTACACAGGTAATTTAGACGCGTTGGGCATTTTTGACATTGACATGACATTTTCATTTCGAGACAGGGAAAAAACCACTGAACTTGTGACACTGTTACCGTTACCGACACCTCTGTATATGAGTATCTACATACTATATAAACTCCGTTTACTCAATAGGAGTTTTTCACTTCTGCCGGCACACCCGGAGTGCCATAAATGCTCATAATAACGTGTAAAACTATTCCTGTTTTCCCTTCCAATTAAGCTTAATGAATGTGTTAGGAATGGGTCGAATCGGAAGTATACCTTTGAGGTGGGGTTTGACCCCGTAACTTCTCGATTACAAGTTCGACACCTTTGTTGCTGACAAGTTATTGTATTTTAAAGTCAAATTGTACTAGTCAATTCAAATAGACACTATTGTAAAACCATATTATATGCAAGCACATAAACTATAGCGCAAAACTAATAATGACAGTTTGTACAATAGTGCCCGGAATACGGCAATAGGCTCACCCCCTATCTTGGGGACCGAATACAGATTGGTGAAATGTGGGTGTTAATTCACCTCTGCCTGAGCCTCCGGGGATAAAGGCGTGATTATATGTATGTATGTACAACAGGTTCGTGACGGGAAGTGTCTTTTCCTTATTTAACCCATTGTATTAAGAACATATATGAAAGCTTTTAACGCCCTCCCTACTTAAGAAAACTGGGAAAGGAGCACGTTGACTGCTCAAGCCAATTGATAAGTGAGATTAGAGGGTTGACCTGGTTGCCTAGGCCTAGGCTACCATGACGAGGGCATCATAAATATACAATTTATATTTTATTTAGGTTGGATATATTCCTTACATCTTCGCTGTAACCACCCGTTCTCTTAGTTGCCGGTAGAATTGTGGTTTGATAGAGTGAAGACGTGCTGACCATGTACACTGCTCCGAAAGTATGCAAGGACATAAAACTAGCAGGGAATGTCAAAGTATTATAATATTTATTCGTTTAGCTTCAGATTCGATATTCAATTTGTCTCCCTTGTTTATTGCATCATCATAATAGCAATAGGTCTATGCTACTAGTTCGAATTAAGAGCTGCCTGCTTGAATTTTGTTGTAAGTTTGCCACCAAGAACCATACGGGTTAGAAGCTACAAGACTACGTCTCGATAATACGTATTCGCTTTTTGACTTGTATTTACCTCCATCTCACACTTTTTAACATTTTCCATTATTTTGCAAATCACACGCCGTTTACGATCTCAAGACGGACTCGACGGTCTTTTACGACAGGTAAGGCTTATCCCCGCTTGTTTCTTTACGAGAACTTACCCTCTCGACCCAAATAGTGCACAGCTAATGGATCGACTCCAAACAAAGTAGTACATAGAGTGTATGCTTCTAGTTTCTACAAATGGGGAATATACATATATAGGGCTACGCAGTCGTGATTCGATCGAGCCTAACGTTACATAACAATCGTGATTCATATGGTGTTCGTGTCGGCGTGTAGCTGGTTTTATTGTGCGATATGGCTATTTACGACTGTATGAATGTACCTACTGACATTTATTTCTGACAGTTTACTAACAATGATTGTGACTAATACGATACAATAGAGTATAAATAGAAATAGTCTTTGTTGGATTAGGAATGTTTATTTGTTCTGCATTTGTAAACAAGAAAAAGTATCCTGATACATATATCGTCTTGGAAACCTTTGAATTTACACGAACGTGACACAGCCGGAAAGCGGACCCAGGATTTCGAGGGGAAGACCTAACGTGGAGGCCTAATGACGAGTAAGCGTAAGAAGATGATGATGCTATATTAATACCAGTCTATTGGTACTATACATTTTTAGTTCAAAGTAACAAGTGGCTGTTGTATATTATATTATACTAGCTGTCGCCCGCGGCTCCGCCCGCGTGGATGTCGGTTATCGC
Organism: Eilema caniola; assembly: GCA_949126895.1. Taxonomy (NCBI): domain Eukaryota; kingdom Metazoa; phylum Arthropoda; class Insecta; order Lepidoptera; family Erebidae; genus Eilema; species Eilema caniola. The sequence goes on along the minus strand of OX421476.1, from coordinate 18,275,053 downwards.
GAATCGGGGTATGAAAAATAGATGTTGGCCGATTCTCAGACCTACCCGATATGCCCACAAAATTTCATGAGGATCGGTCGAACCGTTTCGAAGGAGTATGGCAACGAAAACTGTGAGACGAGAATTTTATATATTAGATGTAATATTGATATCAACTGGGACTTTTAGGATCACTAATAGATAGAAAAATTGGAAGTACTTTAAAAGGGAAAGATAAAAAGAGGGATTTCGCTTTTACTAAAGGAGAAAAGAGCATAAAAGTTAAGATAGCGTGCATATAACCTAAGTATGATACGTATTAGGTTTAGTTACTGCCTGTTTCTCAAAAAGATACATATAAACTGATCCTTTTTCTCTTTCCTCGTCTACATAAACCTGTCAAGTGAGTAAATAATAGACACAATAGGTAAACAATAGACTCGCGGTGCGATCGCACCGCTTGGGATCTTAGACTTTAATATCGAAACTACCACATTATAATAAAAAAACATGTGACAATTACTTAAATAAACAACATTAAAAATTACAACAGTCTGTGTGTACTTACCTAACCGTTTATATTTTCGTCAAATACATAAAAATTAGTAGCATAGTAGCGAACAAACATTGCATGGCGTTGCCTCTACTAATGTGATGTGTTAATAGCATGCGATAGTAGTAAAATTCCATAAAAATCTATATTGCCTTTGTAAATTAAAAATAAATATATTACTCGTGCTTTTACTCGTTGAAGGGTTACGATTCATGCCGGCTTGCTCTGCAAAGGGAAGTCATGGTAGAACATAGACGTTTAAATTGACACACAATCATTTTCACAAGCTTGCCTTTTGAAAATTTTCACGCCTTCGCCACTGCCACACTGATCGATGTAACGAAATATGGCGCGGTTTTAGTCGGTTCGAGTTCAAGGTGAAACTCAAGAGAGTTTCCGCACGCAAAACAAAAGAGCTGGGTTTACCGAATTTACTGAATACAAACGTCTTATAATTCAATTTGAAGTGCGTTACCACATCCTCCTAATTGGGTACTACGTGAAAACACGGTTTAGTTGAATGGATTTCAACTATTGAAATGTAGATTCAGTCATCTTGAACGTTTGTTTATATTATGGTCCAACAACAATAATAAGCTAAGTTTCTATGTCATCATAATGGATAGATAAGTACGATATGGGTACCTAAATAATGTTGAATGCAAAACAGTGAATGATAAGAATAAACAGATTATTAAGAAACTATGATAACGAATGGCTAATATAATATATTCTGGGACATATTTATTACACAGCGCACCGTTATCTAAAATCAAAACAAGCATAACCAGTATTGTGGATTCTAGAACAGTACGCACCTAGCACGAAAAACTAATGTAATCATATCGTAAACTTATCGAGAGAACCGAGCAATGCGATTAGCCGCCTGCCTACAGTGAATCTATGTGTATGTGAAGCCGGCCAATCATTGAGATTGGCTTCGTTCTCTCGATATGTTTACGATACGACTACAATAGTTTTACGTGCCAATAGGAAAGAGAGAAAAAAGATGAAAATTATATAGCGCCAATCATAGAACCTATCACTAATTTTCTGCTAATTTTCTGTAAGAAGAAATTAATAAATTACAAATAGAAAAAATAATTACAAGAAGTAATAAATTACAAAAAGAAAAAATAATCACAAAAAGTGTCAGAAGCTCAGGTTCTACTAAGTACTATCTCTATACTATCTACTATCTGAAACCATAAGAACTTACAGTCGAAACGCTTACCGCTAAGCTACGAAGCTTCTTAGCGTACCTAACAAAATAAACAATCTGTAATGTTGTACAACGTCAGTCGTCGGTTACGGTTCAAAGCTCAAGTGATCCTGACGCGAGTTTAACACTTTTTACCCAACCAACGCCGCTAAAGAAGTTTTCACTTCAAAAATTAAGTCAAGAATTGAAACTGCGAACGAATCAATTTTATACTTTTACAATCAAACCACTGATAACTGTGTTCATACTGTAATTTGAGAATGAACATTTTACAATCATACCTATAAACATTAATGGCACACTCATATAAATATGCTACTTTCTTGTTTATGACAGATTTATTAATAAATTATAACCATATTCCACAAAACATCACTTAGGAGTATCACAATCATCTACTGCCAATGTAATTTCATCAACAGAATGGTGGTTCTGGCAAGCAGTAACCGAATGCATATTGCCAGGTTAGGCAATACTCAGGTCTCAGGATGGGGAACCATTCATGTCACATACAGAATAAACTCTTCATGTTGAATCAAAATTTGAGGATATAATTTTATAACCACTATTAAGGGCTGGATGAAACCATGAAGAGGTCTAGACAATGTTAGTCTTTTAAGATCCTCTTCCATCTCCCGAGAGTAGTTCGAAATGCGAAAGTTTACAAAGAATTGGTTTTCAGGTAATTTTTTGTTCCATAACAATAAACATAAATGTTCATTACGACTTTACATATTTTTACTAACATATTGATTAAAATTCTAGGCCATTTCATGTCACCATTCAATGATGTATATTTATAGATTTGCGTCTAAACAAATCGTGGTTCGGCGGGAACTCAAGTCCCTGGATGTTCGGAAGTCGAGTGGGCCGGATGGTATACCGGCGATGGTGCTCAAGCACTGTGCCCCCGAATTGTGCCCAGTACTTACACGGCTTTTCGCGCTCTCTTACTCCGCGAGACAAGTCCCAGCCTCGTGGAAGACTGCATTCGTGCATCCTGTGCCTAAGAAAGGCGACAGGACAGACCCGTCCAATTACAGGCCTATTGCTATAACCTCCCTTCTCTCGAAGGTAATGGAGCGTGTGATTAACGCACAGCTCCTGGGATACCTTGAGGGAAACGACCTACTGAGCGACCGACAGTATGGCTTTCGCCACCGTCGCTCCACTGGTGACCTTCTTGTGTATCTCACACACCGATGGGCGCAAGCTATCGAGAGTCGGGGCGAGGCACTAGCGGTCAGCCTCGATATAGCAAAGGCCTTTGACCGGGTCTGGCACAGAGGTCTTCTTTCGAAGTTGCCACGCTACGGACTCCCCGAGGGACTTTGCGAATGGATTGCCAGCTTTTTGTCCAACAGAAGTATCCAAGCCGTCGTCGATGGCAGCTGCTCGGACCGCATGGACATAAACGCTGGTGTCCCACAAGGCTCCGTGTTGTCCCCGACGCTGTTTCTGCTGCATATCAATGACATGCTGTCTGATGGATCTATTCATTGCTATGCGGACGACAGTACCGGGGATACGTGTTACACGGGTCGTGCAAATATCCCTCAATTCGAGGTGGAGAAGAGACGCGAACAACTTGTGTCTGAAATCGAGACTACTCTCTCGGGAGTATCCGATTGGGGTCGACTTAACCTAGTCCAATTTAACCCCACTAAGACACAAGTATGTGTATTCACCGCTAAGAAAACCCCATTTATTGTAGCGCCGCAATTCCTGGGCACACCACTTTCCATCTCTTCGAGTATTGGGATCCTAGGTGTCGACATCTCAAGCGACGTTCAGTTCCGCAACCATTTGGAGGACAAGGTCAAGCTGGCCTCAAAGAAACTTGGAGTGCTCAACAGGGCGAAGCAGCACTTCACTGCGGGGCAACGACTTCTGCTTTATAAGGCACAAATTCGGCCCCACATGGAGTACTGCTGTCACCTTTTTGCCGGAGCGCCTGCATACCAGCTTGGCCCCTTCGACTCATTGCAAAGACGGGCGTTGAGGCTCGTCGACAATCCCATACTCACAGGCGATGTGGAACCTCTCAGCCTCAGAAGGGACTTTGCCTCGCTGTGTGTGTTCTACCGCCTATACAATGGTTTGTGCTCAGATGAATTGTTTGACATGATGCCCACCGCTGCATTCTATCATCGCACCACTCGCCATAGGCAGGGAATTCATCCTCACACACTGCGACCGGAAATGGTACGCACCGTGCGTTTTGAAAGGAACTTCATCCCACGCACGCTCAGGTTGTGGAATGAACTTCCTGCCGTGGTTTTCCCAAGCGACTACAATATGGGGTTCTTCAAGAAGGGTATTAGAAGGTATCTACAGGGTCGGTAGCACGATTGTGACGCCCCTGGTGTTGCAAACGTCCATAGGCCACGGTAACCACTTCCCATCAGGTGGGCCGTGTGCTTGTCTGCCGCCTAAGTGGCATAAAAAAAAAAAAAAAAACACTTTATTTATTTATTTTATGTAGGTCGTTTCTTGTCCGGAAGTTACAACGTAGTCGAATTTATGCTTCATGGTCTTCTCGTAAAACGTAACGTCTTTGCAAGATAAAGTTTGACTTCAGAAAAGAGAGAAGACGCATACTTTAATCTATTTTGAACTCCATCACTGATTGTCTGCTTCAAATCATCCGTAGACATAACATTCTATGGCTGTTTATGTGCACTCAAATAGTAAAACGGTTGTAAAGTTTAACATAAAGGAAGATTTCATATTGTCTTCTTGTGATCGTCAATACACAGACCGAGAATGGCCGTAACATTCTAGTATGGCTTTGTATGTGCACTCCAATAGTCCAACGGTCGACTTCCTGCCTGCGTCAGCGTGAGCATTCAATCGAGTCACCGCCGCTCGCCGGCACTGTGACTGATAAGGGCCGGTCGAGGTTACTCGCTCCATGGGTGCCTAATCTGTGAATCATTGCTATGTACACCGTCGATAGCGTGTGACAAATGATATAATATATAGAGCGAATGTTTTGTAAACAATAACATATCGATTCCATCTAGTCAGGTAAGAAGATGAAATACAAAATTGTGACGTACATTTGAAGCCCAAAGCCCGATAAAATGGTGTAGTCCACTTAGAGCACCCAGCCGAATAGCACCTGAGCGAATAGCACCTAGCCATGTCCATGAACAGCACCTATCAAAATTTTTGGCAGGTGCTATTCGTGGACACTAATTTATTTTTACAATGTTGTCCACGAAGAGCACCTATGACGTAGCGAGCTAGTGCTGGGATTTATAGGGTGCATGCTGACTCCTAACACGTGTTGTAGTGACCCCGATTTAGAATATAACTGATTTATTTTTAGTCGCTATTGCTGTCAGCAAACCTAATATTAGGGTTTATACCTATCCATTAACTCCCAAGAAATAACAGTGTTACATAAAACATCCGTCATTGACAACACTCTCACCGGGCATGGCTGCTTTGGGTGCATGGTTCCTGTATCATATAGTGCGCGAGCCAAAGCCGAGTGCCACCATTATCAGGATTGTACCATGGATACACCGCGTCATACACTGGTAGAATATCCAGTGGATGGAGCGGACGACTGACTTCGAAACACCTCACCTCACGCTCTGGGCCTAGAGGCTCTTCATGAATATTAATAGCTTATGAAAGTACATGGAATACTCCGGCCTTGTTTTACGAGACGAGTCTGCCGGCCCAACTTGGAGTACTATTGTCATCTCTTTGAAGGGGCACCCGAAAATCAACTGGATCCATTTGATTTGACTCGGTGCTAAAACGGACACTGTGGACACGGACACGCTCAGCTGGGACTGATCCCCCTGCTGTAATTTTCTCAAGTGACAACAATATGGGCGACTTCAAGTAGGGCAATAAATGGTTATAACAGGAATGGCAGCGTGAGTGTAACGCCCCTAGTGCATAGACTACGGCAACCGTTTCCCATCAGGTGAACCGGAATATATGGCTATTTTTTTAACATGCGGGAAATACTCACGAATACCACCCCCGCCGGAGCCGGAGGGGGAGGTTATATCGAACTCGAACCGACTAAACGGCACGTTGACTGTGTCGCAGTGCAAGGCTGAAAGTGAGGTAGCTATAGAGCATGTCCCTCGCACCCGGCTGACCCAGGGCCATCTCTCTCGTTCTGGCCCTCTTAGGGTGGGGGGACCAGAGGGTCCTCAATTCGTATCCGGTTGGGTGGGGGGGGGGGTTGACGCCACTGGCGTGGCCTACTTCTGCTGGAGTAACAAGCGGTGATGGCAATCTGGCGTTGGCTCGGTCCTCTTCTGACTTAGATACCGCCCGAAGCTCCCGTGCTCGGTGATCATCTGTGTCGTAAGTATATGGCTTGCCCACTAAGCACCTGTACAATATTGGGGATTCTACTTGATACAGATCATTCTGAATTAGAATTTCGAATGTGCTGCTCCATCAAAAGATTTTTATTATGACACGTCAATTTCAATTCACCTCGTCTGATGGTAAGCTGAAGGCAAAGTCTCGGGAAAGAGAGTGAGCATTACATACACGTACCATGTTAACAATGGTGGCACTCAGCTTGACGGCCTCATCAAATACTCTGGACCGGAATGCTGCGAAGAACGCTATTCATTTCATTCTGTCAGACCGATCTAAGAAATTCCGATTCTGATTTATTCTCAACTAGCTGTTGTCCGCGGCTACGCCCCCGTGGATGTCGATTATCGCGACCAAACACAGCCAATGTTCATTCACAAGTCTAATCTACCCCTATACCAAATTTCATCAAAATCGATCGAGTGGTTTAAGCATGAAAGCGTAACATATAGACAGACAAACACACAGAGTTACTTTCACATTTATAATATTACTAGCTTTTACCCGCGGCTCCACCCGCGTGGATGTCGGTTATGGCGACCAAATATAGCCTATGCACTTTCTCAAGGTCTAATCTACCTCTGTACTGTGGGCGTGAAAACGTAACATACAGACAGACAGAGTTACTTTCGCATTAATTATATTAGTAAGGATTATTAGTATTAGTATATTAGTCTTAGTATGGAGTATATGGATGTGTGAGGATTGTGATTATTTATTATTAAATGGTATTTTAGGCATTCCAATTTTAGAGTATAAAATTTGTATGGTCCAAATCCAAAGCTTATGCTATATAATGATCCAACATTCACTTCTATTCATAAGTGTGGAGTCCAGTACTTCCTTATATACAGCCAGTCCTGTTTTTGAGAGATTCGGGCGTTTCACAAAGTCATGCAAACCATAGGACTTGTGCACGACATTCACGGCCGATGTTCAGGAGCACAATCGTAGTGAAATCACGAATTTTTCAAGTGCGCCATTAGTTTTTGCAAAAATAAAATTCGATATCTTCCACGACAAAATCAAGAGCGACGATTTAAATAATTCGCGATTTGATTAAATTCTCCATAGAAGTACATAATGGTAGACCCATAGAGCGCACGATGGCATGTCAGTTAATTGTTATGTCAATGTCGTCTTGTTTGTTCTGCTAAAAATATATTTTCGTACATATTTCGTACGTATTTTCGTACGTTACTATATAATAGTGCGAGAGTAAATTTATGCTGCTGTATGTTATTTTCTGTGATTAGTTTTCTCTTTGAATACCGGACTCATATGCAGAAAGTCATTGCTTGGCTATTGAACACTTTATCAATTTCGGCTGAAAACCTTACTGTAATATAAATATACATCTAAGTTCAATGATCTACACCATGAATTTAATAATGTACTTCGGACTGGTGGGTATTTTACATTGCCACCTGCACAATTTTTCAATTGCATAAATGATCTTTTCATGATATTAATGTTGTCGGTATAATAAGAATAACAATAAAACAGTACGCTATTGCAATTGATTTTAATTTCTTTGTGTTGATTAGATTCCTTTCCTCCATCAACACATTGACAATGCGGAGGCCTGCGGTGGCGAGCGATTTTTTATCGTATCTCATTTTTACCTATTATTTATTCTATGGGATAAGCGGTTGTATGGTAAGTTCGTCACTTTCACATTATGTAGAATGGCTACAGAGGTGCCTTGCTAGCCTCTCCTGCTCACCGACGCTGGAATTCACCGGGCATGGCTGCTTTGCCTGCATAACCATTCAGCATATACCGTCACGCCTTGTAACGACATATACCACCACTGTCAGGGTTAAGTACAGAACCCTCAGTGCGCGAGAAACACGCCATTTAGTTCCTCGCATCTTAATAAACTATTCCGTTATTATAATCTTCCATAAACAACCTTTAAACAGGGATATGAGCCTGTATAAGCTTTATTGTAGTTTACCTACACAAACCTTGTGTCATAATGATGTTTAGTTTTTTTGCGTGCGGGAAATCCCCACGGTTTGCGGATACCGGAGCCGGAGGGGGCGGGCATGTCGGACTCGAACCGACTAAACCGCACACCGTCTGTAGGTTGTCGTGCTAGGCCGAAGGTGAGATTGTCTTCGACATATTCCTCGTACCTCGAATGACCCTGGGCCATCCCTTTTGGTCTGGCTCTCCTCGGGAGGGGAACCACGCAGTCCCCAACTCGCCCCGGTACTAGGAAGCGCGTATAGCGCGATGCACGCGATGTCGTGGTTTGCTAGGGTGACAGGCGGCTCTACCCGGCTCTAGCCTCAGGCTTGCGCTCACGGGGGGCGGAAAGTTCTACCTCCTTCTTCCATTTACGTCTTCAATTATATTATTATTATTATTTGGGGTATGTGTTTGAAGCCCTACCAAGATCTTCATGGCTAGCGTACCATTTACAGTGCGTACAGTGACAGTGAGTGAGGTGGCAGGGGGTAATATCTGGATCTACTGAACCGACTTTGAAAATATTTTCACCAGTAGAAAGTCAGATTATTTTTGAGTATGATAGGCTAGGTAGATACTATCACGTTATATATGGGAGCAGATCAGTAATCATAAATATCAATAAACGCTGTAGACTAAAACCATTAAATTACGGGTATATTATATGGATTACAGAAAGTCATAGGGTCAAATTTCCACGCAAGAGGAGCCCCAGGCTACATTTATTACTTAATAGAATTCCTAGGACCTGTGTTCTATACGATGCAATATTTATATCAACGCTTGTTCAAAATAGCTAAGTGACCATTGATAGGATACTCCTTTCTGAATATGTTAGACTCTTTTATTGAGGTTCGTAGAGAAAACTTAAAACGTGGTTGAATTCTCTTTGCTTTATATTATAATGTCATCAATGTTATTCTGTCATTGTTTTATGACGGCTTTATAGTAATAAAAATTATTATCGGAGGGTCCCCTGAAATCCAACCAGACGTCCTGATCGTCCACCTGAATCTTGTGGGGGGCGGACATACGGAAACAAATATATTGGCGTGGCTAACGTGGCTCTGGTACACTTGACATTGGCAAAATTGTGGCGATTTGCTGCAGAGGTCAGTTTGAAGAAGTTGAAGTTATTATAAGAGGCCTCAGTTATATTCTGCGCGTTTTCTTGATATATGTTAATCAGCTTCATTACAAGTAAAGTGGAACAGTTTCTGAAACCGGATCGCTTCGCTGGATCAGACGGCAGGTGCAGATAACAAACTCTAGTTGCTGACGAGTCATATTCCACAACGTGTATATAGCTCAGTGACTGCATGACATATGCCATGGTGATGATAGCTATAGATGAATTGTATGCTGAGGCTAAAAACCATATCACAGCAATTAACGATGTCCATCCGAGTGCAATCAATTCTTACTTAAAAGCTCTCAAATGTCTATCGATGACGAAACAAATATGAAAAGTCAATCTTTTGGAATCTTTTCACCACAAATGCGCTAGCACCCAGAAAACCTCACACTGTCTCGACGTGGCATATTATAAGGGGTCGCAGAAAACAATTCACAATACTTCAACTTACCAGCACACAGCAAGCACAGTGCGCCTCTGAATCGGACTAAAAATGACTACCATACTTTTGGAAAGACCAAACGGCTGCGACTACAGTTGCATAATGTTCATAGTAGATATAATTATGAATTATTATTATTTTAGGTGATCTAAGTAATTATAAGAGAAGACAATAAATATAAATACTATGAATTGGAATAATGTTCTTTTATTTTCATTTTTAGGGTTCCGTACCCAAAGGGTAAAAACGGAACCCTATTACTTAAGTATCACAACTATAAGTATACTATAGTTATAGTTGTGATATATATATATATAGTATTTGTTGTTATATATAACAACAAAAAATACTAAAAACAATAATAATGATAATTAGGGCTCCCATACAAAAAATGTGTTATTTTAGCCCTTTTTCATGCTCATTTTCAGTCGCCGAGCTAGATTCTCAAGAACCGTAATAGCTAGACAGTTGAAATTTGCTCAGATTATGTATTTATACTGTGGCTACAACAACAAATAATATTCCATACAACAAAAGTATTTTTTTTTAATTGTTTTTCGCTGGATATTTATAATGGCTACACGTAGACGCTAGAAATAATTAAAAATTACTAAGGTTATATATTTCCTTTTAGCCTTTTTTCTGGTACGGAACCCTTCGTGCGCGAATCCGACTCGCACTTGGCCGGTTTTTTTGGCTAATCACATAGTTATTTATGACTAAATTCAAAGAATTACAAGAATAATTATAAGCACTATATGTTGAATCGGCACCCCCTCACGCTTCTCCTTAACAGGGCTAACGATTAGGTGGTCATGCCATGTTGGACTCGAACCGATCGGATCGGATTAGAGGTGTTTTCTTACACCGGCATGTGGCAGGGCACGGCGTGATTGCGGCGGTAAGGCCTGTCATGGGGGAGTGGCTAGAGAGGCCACACGGTAGACTCTCGTACCGTCAGACGCAGATCATTACCGGATACGGTAGCTTCGGGCGGTATCTGCATCTGATGGGCATAGAGCCAACGCCCGAGTGCCATCACTGCGACGCGAGCGTGTACTCGGGGCTGCCAAACTCTCACCGAGTGTCCGGCGTTTGAGACGCCGAGGCAGGAGCTTGTGGCGGCCCTGGGGGTGAGAGTGCTCACGCTCTTCACCCTGCTCGCGGTGATAGTCCGCTGCGCGGATGCGTAGGCGGCCAGCGCCACCTTCTGCGAGCAGATCATGCTCGTGAAGGAGTCAGCAGTGCAGACGCGGCGTGACGAGCGAGACAGACTCGCGGACATCGCTGCCCGCGTTCGTATGCGGCTCGGGCGTCGAAAGGGCGCAGACCGATCTCCGCCCCCCATGAGCGCGGGCCTAAGGGTGACGGATGGAGCCGCCCGTCACCCTAGCAGAAGAAGGCCACGGCGGCGCACGTCGTCCTTCGCCAAACCGGAGGCGAGTCGGGGACCGCGTGGTGCCCCCTCCCGAGGAGGGCCAGACCCAGAGGTATGGCCCTGGGTCAGCCGGAGTGCGAGAGATTTGTCGCCTGACAACCTCACCTTCGGCCTAGCACAATGACAGACACAGACACTGACGACACACTAGACACAGACGGCGTGCGGTTTAGTCAGTTCGAGTCCGACATAACCTCGCCCTCCGCCTCCGGAGGGGGGTAACCATGGGGATTCCCGCGCGTAAAAAAAAGCCTCCCTGGGTACGCATGCACTATTATCTGTAATTCTGTTGCTTCTGCTAGGCCCTAGCAGCCTTGCTTTTGGTTGCTTTAGCCATTGCCGTAGCTGCTAGGGCAATGGCTAAAGCAACCAATTTGTACCCAAAACTTTCACTTTAAGGCTTGGACTTAGTACCTACTACAAATCGTCTTTTCATTGATTTGGTTTAGATTAGGAAGGGGTGTTTAACAGTCAAGTCACACAATAGCGACTAATAATATCAGTTATATTCTAAATCGGGGTCACTACAACACGTGTCAGGAGTCAGCATGCACCCTATACATCCCAGCCCTAGCTCGCTGCGTCATAGGTGCTCTTCGTGGACAACATTGTAAAAATAAATTAGTGTCCACGAATAGCACCTGCCAAAAATTTTGATAGGTGCTGTTCATGGACATGGCTAGGTGCTATTCGCTCAGGTGCTATTCGGCTGGGTGCTCTAAGTGGACTACACCGATAAAATTAAAATAGACCCACTAAACCCACTGCAAAAAGATCATTAACATCGGTTCATGAAGAAAAAAAGGGAAGCTAAATATAAAACGTTCAGATGAATTGAGGACCTTTCCCTTCCCCGAGGAGGGTCAGACCGAGAGTGATGGCCCTGGGTCAGCCGGGGTGCGTGGGGTATGTCGCATGACAACCTCACCTTCGGCCTAGCACTACGACCCAGAGACGGCGTGCCGTTTAGTCGGTTCGAGTCTGATATAACCTCCCCCTCCGGCTCCGGAGGGGTGGGGGGGGATACGTGGGGATTTCCCGCATGTAAAAAAAAAAAAAAAAGAAGGTCCTCTTTTTCCCTACAACAATTCTTATTATTCTTATAACTATAGCGGTTCTTATGTTCAGTTTAGTTTTGTAATCTTGGTACCTACCTACCAGATATAAATTTCATATTATGTAAGGTTGTCTTTTCATAATTCCAGATAGTTACTCGGTGAATATCATCAGTTGAGTAACTAACAAGTGTAATAGGTAAACAATCTGCAGTAAAATCCATAATTAAGTAACTGCTAAGTATCGAAGAACCTAATTCCTTCACTTCTACGAAATTTCTAACTTCAGTGTAGCGAAACAAACCAGGAAGTTACTAGCTTTCACATAGCGCAATTCTATTATGGGTTCTATGAATCCCGACTACCATTTACGGGCTTCGCTGAATTACTGTTGCGAACTTAGTGTAGTTACACTGAACTTAAACATAATTAAGTTCGTATTGCACCAGAACGAGAATGAAACATGTATGCCTATAATATCACAATTTTCCATATTATTAATATTTTAAAGAACTATCTACTGCATATAACTACGTTTTTTTACATATTCAAACCTCTAGCGCTAACAGCACAAATTTTCAGTACATTTTCAAATTTGTACGTCCTAAAGTTATGATTTTATGAACTTTATTTTACAAAAAATGGAAAGTTTTTCACCTAAATGTATTTTATACTTAGAGGCAAAAATAGCAATGGAATTCAAGATGCCAATGGACAGCTTGATCGATTGCTGTATGTCACTAATATTGTTTGTTGTACACTGCAGATGCAACATGAACAGCAGGTCGCTGCTAACCATACCTAAGATAAGATAAGATACCTAACCACCCTAAGGTTATCAAAGTACTATTTCCAATAAGTAACTATATTTTTTATACCTACATGTTATTGGAACACCTTCACATGTGATGAGTGATGCAAATATACATCTGATATTTATTCATTAGAATAATCCATTTTACAAAAAATGATTACGAGTTGCCAGAAATATGATTTTATTGCGTTAGTCATTACTAGTATTCTTTAGTGTGATTTTAGCACAAAATCAGTTTTGTTTACCGTTATTGTAATGATAAGTGAGAGTTCAAAATAGATGTGTTAAATATTATTCACGCCAAAATCAAGCATTCGTAAATTCGGCAATTAAGCTTGCATGCTGAGTTGGTTTCATTATAACAGATTGTCAGTGGTACTCATAACATGGTTTTTCATAATTTTACTGAATTACAGATAAAATCGATTAAAACGTAAAGTACCAACGTTTAGGTTTTGTAGAGATCGCAATAATCTTTATGCCTATTCTCAAGTTAGATGACTTCCAAAGATAAAGCTCCCAATCTACATTTTTTTAATACCATGGAGGTGGCAGACAAGCACATGGCCCACCTGATGGAAAGTGGTTACCGTCGCCTATGGAAGTGTGCAACACCAGGCGAGTCAAACTCGTGCTCCCGACCCTGTAAACACAAAAGAGTTTCTGTGCCGTCAGTGTAGAAGACAAAGCAGGGATAGCCTTTGATCTTCCCACTGACAGCAAAAAACTCTCCAGTGAGCTCTGGCTACTCACTGCCGGGACACAACACGAGGTTATTATGGCCGCTCTGTAGGGTGGAGGTACTTCCCCAGTCAGACAGCTCAATTGGAAGGAAATACCGTCGTGTCTTACCTCCTTGAACTAAAAATCCTAGAATGGTCGTCTTCAGTTTGAAGGTATAAATGATTTTTCATGACACGCTTAAAGGAATCCGGATCCTTTAAACGTGTTCGTACGGAAATCATGTTCGTTTTCTGGTAAAGAAAGCTGGAAGTAATTCTTTGTGCTGTGGCAAAATAAAAAAGCGTTAAGTAGTTCGAGATCGAATTGTTTGCTGTTAAGGGACAACCATATTGTACGCTTTCCACGTGTTTTTTATAGTATTAATTAGATTTAGAAATATAAATTTAATTGCCAACTAGTAGACACTCCAAAAAACATTACAAAAAGCGAATCACATATAGCTATGAATGATTCAACATTTTAGTTAATATACAGTTGAACTTTATTCACATGTCTACAAACAGTAAACTTAAATAACAATCAAATAATTCCGTCAATAAAATCCAAAGCGACTCTAAAAGAATAAAAAGAATACAGCAAGCATGACAGAACAACACAGGAGCTGCTAAGGCACACAGTTCCATCGCAGATCCTTTTAATGTTTCCTTAGATAAAGACTTCTTCTGACGTTTAAATCTCTCGGGGGTAGCGGCCCTTTGAGGAAAACGACTCCATATTTAGCGAAAAAGGGCGTAGAGAAAACAAAAACAGATTGTGCTGGGTGAAAATTACAGACAATTTATCTTGTTTAAGGTTCAATCTAAAGTGAACAATGTTTGGATATCAAGATTCAAAGTGACTGAAGCTGGACCGGTTATGCCACATAAGAAAAGAGTGTTGGTGCAGTGAAGAATTAAGTATATTGAAAATGCATATGTACCTGTTATGGGATGAATTTTAGCAACCCAGTATGGCCAAGAGTAATAACGACGATGCCTAATAGTGTACAGGAAACATTACCAATGTGAATTATTATCTTACAGACATGATTAAAGAATATAGGTACCTAATTATGGTTAGTTGATGATCAGTTATCCATAGTACGAAACAATGGCTCATTGGTATTTAAATAGCCTGCTTGACCCATAAATTGTGGGGATGTCAGTTAAGATTCGTCTATCTAAGATGTTGTAAACGTGGCTCTATCAATCATTCATATACTCGTACGTCATAATCTGTAGAATCATGCGTTTTATAGCATCCAATGGGCCGGCTTGTAGGAGTTATTACCAACTCACGTACCTAACACTACGGTTCGTAGGAATTTCCCGGCTTTCATCTCTTCTTACCTCATTGACATGCGAGCGCCTATCCCGATTGGCTTGGATCCTGAAGATTTAGTTAGCTTTAACGTCACCTTTCCTCTAAGCTGGTCACACTTCGAGACAATATTTATGTAAATATACGTTCACAGGTAGAAACTTAGCATTAGGTGGGTATGAGCATAGCTGATACTATAGAAATTACTTCACTTTCTTAAAATAAATCAAAGGTATTTTTTCAATCAACGTGTTGTTCTAAAACCGTTCGAACACCAGTGCACTACCAAAACATTAATAGACATCAAGGTGCATTAAACTATTCGAAACAGAAGTAAATTCTAAAAATAACAGGTATATTTAGTAACAAGGTTTCAGTACTCCGATATCAAGTAATGACCGCGTAATATACTTATGTAAGGCCAGTAATGTATGGCTTCAGTGAAGAGGCGTGGAATTGTTTACATGCATATTCTAGCAAAATCTTTGCATAAGGAATTTATTCTCAACGTGAACAATGTGCTGCGTGATGCGTTTACAAATTTAAACCCGTAATACCGATCCCATGGCGCATCGGTGGTGAATGAATTCTCAGTAACAACCTTACCCAGATCGGTACGAGATAGGAGTTGTGAGGTTTTCGAGCTTGCGAGGATATTATCCTAGTCCAACAACCTATATAAAATATTCCAAGGTTGGCCTGGTGCTCCTGGACATAGAAGGTCGACAGATTAAAAGGTAAATGGAAGTGGAGAACCTGTGTCTCGCAAAAGCGATGAAGGTTCTAAAAATGATGCGATTGGACAACACTATATGCTTCGTCAATCAGGACTGCTATCTATCCTAAGATTAGCAAAATATGTTGACACAGTTTTATCGCAATCGGATCGGAATAAATAAACTAGAATTTAGATGATATATCGCTTCGGGTTGATATTTGATCATCGTCATAAATATAGATGGCGCTATTTTATTGACTAATCTGCAGTTCTTCTAGGTCTATGTTTTATAACGGTTAGACTAATTGGAAAAAATAATACCAGACAAGTCTAACTTTCAGTAAGTTTAATAGGATGAATATTCCCAATAGTACTACTGGTAAGACTAGACGGTTGTACTATTAGGAATAGGCTGTGATGTACTGTATACCCCGGTAGATGTAGATATGTAGGCACTGCAATTGCCTGTAGAAACTATCGAATGAAATTACCACACGAATAGTTGCATGATGGTGTGTGGGTGCACGAAGACGTTTATTTGCTGTATTTGCATCGGCATTACCTATGTCTGGAAATCCACCTACGCTGTCTCGCTTAAACCTTTTATAAACGAATCGTGTAGCAAATAATCTCTATTGCATGTATGGTAAATTCGTTTATAATCTAGGTACTATTAACTACTAATATAATAAAATATTCATTGCACAATATAGATAGCTGACTTATAATTTTTTTTAAGAATATTTGTTACTGAAATTAATACCTAACACATATTCTCTCTAACCTGGAGAGGTTAAATGTTAAATAAAATATTCCACAACATTTCACACAGCGCTATCAAGACCCATGGTATGCACAACTAGCTTCTGTTTTGGAATCTAGAATGTGGATAAACATACATAGATACTTTTTTTTGTAAATACATACATATTATACATAGAAACACCCAGACCAATGCAAATATACATATCCATGCATACAAATATTTGCACCGAGCTGGGATCGAACCCGCGCCTCCTGCGTAGCGGCCGCATTCACTACCGCCACGCCACGGAGGCTGTCAAACATCATCGAACGTCAAAAATAGATATTTTGTTATAATATTCCTGGAAGATGAACAAAAGTGAATTAAGACTTTTTTTTTACGTGCGGGAAATCCCCACGGATACCTTCGGAGCCGAAGGGGGAGGTTATGTCGGACTCGAACCGACTAAACCGCACGCCGTCTGTGGGTCGATGTGCTAGGCCGAAGGTGAGGTTGTCTTGTGACATATCCCTCGCAACCCGGCTGACCCAGGGCCATTCCTCTCGGTCTGGCCCTCCTCGGGAGGGGGGACCACACGGTCCCCGACTCGCCCCCGGTATGGGGGGGGCGCGCATCGTCCATTCGTCCTACGATGCGCGCCACCGCCGTGGCCTGCTTCTGCTAGAGTGACGAGCGGCTCCACCCGTCACCCTCAGGCCCGCGCTCATGGAGGGTGGAGGTCGGTTTGCGCCCTCCGACGCCCGAGCCGCCTTCGAACGCGGCCAGCGATGTCCGCGAGTCTTTCTCGCTCGATGGGCCGCCCCGCTCTGCTGTCTCCTTCACGAGCATGACCTGCTCGCAGAAGGAGGCGCTGGCCGCCCACGCATCCGCGCAGCGGACCATCGCCGCGAGCAGGGTGGAGAGCGTGAGCACTCTCACCCCCAGGGCCGTCACAAGCTCCCGCCTCGGCGCTTCAAACGCCGGACGCTCGGTGAGCGTGTGCAGCCCCGAGTCCACGCTCGTGTCTTAGTGATGGCACTCGGGCGTTGGCTCTATGCCCATCAGAAGTGAATTAAGACTCGTATTGAAAATAACAAAATACTCACATTTGCTACAATATTTCTTTAAATGTCTATAATTAATTTTGAAACAATATCATCAATCATGTTATCTTGTACATCTCCGCAACCAAATTCTAATTATGGTTACTCTTCCGGCACCGACACCATAAATAGCATTTGGCGACATGAATAATTAACGTGAGAGAAGTTACAAATAAATACCATTGTGTACAACATAACATACGTTGAGTGATAATAATTATAATTATCACCTTGATCACGAATGTAGTATTCGTGAACATAATGACAGCAAAAGTGTAAAAGTGTTCCAATGTGCTATTTTTAAACACCTTAAATAGTTTGCTAATTAAAGCGTCATTCGGTTAAATTGGACCTGAAGATACCATTCTCGTTGAGCGTGGCTTTAAAATAACAGGTCTGTTAAATGGTGAAACCTTTAATTAGGTGCTTTTGTAAAGTGCTTCATACATTGAAAGAGGTAAATGATCCAATTAGGCTCTCTTTAGAGTTGGTATTTCACTAATTACGTGGACTCATTACTCGTTCTTATGGTATAGATTACATATACCTATAGCATATACCTATAGATTACAATAATAACGTGTGTAATTCATAGCTTACCTACTTAGCTTAGCTACCAGATCACACACATGTAATATCTATTGTGTTTGAGAATTAGGTTAAATGAAATTTGATTGATGATATTATTTACCGCCTGAAAATCATTTTTAGCGATGCGTCTTACGCTGGATTACGTTAGGTACTTATAATAAGTTTCCAATTGATGGGAGAGGCTGTGAAAAAGTTTAAGAGTGATGATAGGAAGTTTAAATTAGGTATCAAAGAAAAATCTGACAGGAATGTATACGAAGGCATACGAAACTTGACAAGTAATTCACTAGACGATTTGCTAGTCGCAATTTAAAGGACTAATTTATTTGAATGTAATTTTTCAAATCGATTAAGATAGGAAAAATATTGAATCGGTCTGGGCGGGGTTAGAACCCGCGATATTTGCCTTATAGGGGCAATGCTTTAACCAGCTACCAGACCTCGCCCGAACCAACCCAAATTTCTCCTTTATCTGTCTTTGAAACGACAGGGGAGGCGCCTTCCGATATTCTCACGAACTTTTAGCACCAATGAATGATTTAGTAAAAATTCTTCATATAACAAAACACATCATTCACTACATCGTATTTAATACGGAACATGAGATTTATTTTTTGTAGAAAATCAGTGTCAGCAAAATCCTTGTGTGGAATAAGTCAGTTACTACACAAGCGATTACTTATGCAGTGCGCTATCCTCACACTTTATCCTAATAAACTATTAGGGGTTAAAGTATGAAATTGCCGATTTGTACTGACAAATTGAAATTCGTTTTTTTTTTTAATTTAACGTATTTATTTAATCAAAATAATTACCATTATTATCTATACATTGCTGCCATCTAGTAGGAAGGTCATTTATGCCTTTGCGATAGAACTCTGGTGATCTAGATTCGACAAACTGTGTGAAAGCATTTTGTACTGCCTCCAGAGAAGAAAACTTTTTATCACATAGAAAATTGTCCAAATCACGAAAAAAATGGTAGTCTGTTGGAGCAAGGTCTGGCGAATACGGAGGGTGACGGATAGTTTCTAATTGCAGTTCCTGTAGAGTTAAAACGGTTTCTCGTGCTGTATGAGGTCTCGCGTTATCATGGAGCAATAATGGTGAAGATCGATTCATGAGTCGGGGCTGTTTCACTGCTAGTTTTGCTATCATTGTTCGGAGTTCGGCACAGTAGACATCTGCCGTTATTGCTTGACCAGATCGTAGAAAGCTATAGTGAATAACACCATGCTGAGACCACCAAACAGTTACCATTACCTTTTTATTGGTAAGCTTTGCTTTAGGACACTGTTGTGGCGTTTCACCTGGGGTCAGCCATTGCATTTTTCGCTTACGGTTATCGTAAAGAATCCACTTTTCATCACATGTCACAATTCGATCCAATATTCCTTCATTTCTGTATCGATTCAACAAGGCAACACAAGTTTCAACACGCATTTCTTTCTGCAGATCAGTCAAATCATGAGGTACCCATTTTTCACATTTTTTTATTTTATTGATTTGACGCAAATGAGTCAATATTGTTGGTAAGGTAACGTTAAACCATGCAGCTAATTCCTGGGTAGTTTGGCTCGGATCGGCTTCCACCATGTCTTTCAATTCATTGTTTTTCACCTGTGTGGACGGCCTTCCTCGTGGTTCGTTCTTCAAATCAAAGTTTCCATCACGAAAGCGTTTACACCAAAATCGCACGGTGCGTTCATTAGCAGTCCCCTCTCCAAACGCAACATTGATATTGCGAGCTGTTTCTGCCGCGTTAATTCCGCGTCGGAACTCGTATTCAAAAATCACTCGAATTTTCGAAGTATCCATCTTTCTTGTCTAAGCTGAATAAAAAAAACAACTGAAAGTCGATAATCGAATGTTGCACATTTTTAAATGAAGAACTACATAGGTACCATGTGGAAAAAGTTTCACTCAAAAATCTCAAACCATGAAGGTTCTATGTCAATTCGAAGTACCTATTACAATGAAACGGCAATTTCATACTTTAACCCCTATTATTATAGTGATATACTGATTTGCTTTAGGTATCTTTTTCAAAAAGGATCTAACTATTTTGAAGCTATTCTGTCGCGTAACTTAGAAATAGGCTCTTAATTTACTCTGTAACGCTACTATCTATTTCCACACATCTATAAATATCTATGCTAATCTGTGTGTACTAAGCCGTATTTGTGAACCTGCTGAAGCAGTACTGATACGATTTAACAAGGAATACCCACTTTGCAAGTAATGTGGATAGATTTACTCTGTTCTGTTACTTTCAACGTTACACAAATAGTTCTATGAGAATTTCTGCTCAGTTGTGATATCACAAGGTGTCTTCATTTAATTGGCTAAAATAGTTTATGACATTTGCGTTCTAACGACGCAGCTTCTGATAGCTATCCGGTTTCCCAATATTCTGGCGGCAATTCCCTTGCCTTAGTTTCTTCCATTCTAGTGTCTGAACTTAAGTAATAAAAATCTCTTAATCGTTCAAATATAGCTATGAACAAGCACGAATCCCGCAAATTTACAAATGGCGAACCACGATCAATATCTACATCGTCTATCTATTCACAGGCAGTCGTTTTAATTAACACTACGATCCACTGCATTAATTAGTATAATTACACGTCTCCTATACATGCTTTATAGCGTAATTGAATTGTGCGACTTTGGTATAGAAAGTTAAGGAACATTGCTAAACTAGGCAGGGTGTAATTTAGTTAAGTGGGTATCTGTTAATCACTGTTGGGTTTTAAAATGTATAAGGTGAATTTTAATAATGAAAGTAATTAGTGATCAAATCAAACTGAACTGGACTTTGGCATTTTATTCATGGGTATCTGAATTATTTAAAGAATAACAATCTCAAGAACAAGCAACCAAGAATAAAAAAACACAATTGCGTCGACGAAAATGTAAATAGATTGCAGTGATTCATATATTCATCATATATTTTTACAATTAGGAAATGAACTGATGAACAGTGTGTCTAACAATGTGTAAGTGCAGCTAATCTAGACGTGATCCACAGCTAATAATTATGGTTAGCTGCTAACTGTATGCTTAGAGTCATCTAAACCCTTAGTCATTGAAAGTAATAATTGTCTGGTTCAATCAATACACTACCCAACTTGCTTGTTTACCTAATTTCAAAGATTTTAAAAACGGATATTATCCCTTGATCACTTCGCTTGTTATGAATTTCTTATAACTGTCGAAATGTTTTCTATTCAATTGCTAATTCTAAACACGACTAGGTACTAGATAGATTGGAATCAACCTGTAGCTCATCTTTATAATAAATGGGAAGAGGTTTCAATCAATATTTAAAATATGTAATAGCTGAACACATTTGACTTCAATAATGGATTTTATTTAATGAATTTAATACATTTTCAGAGAGCATGAACTTCAGTTGTTAGTAAAAAAGAAGAAACAGCGAGGAAAGGAATCTTTGATACTTAGTCATTAAATCGCCTGAAATACAAACACAGAGACACAACAAACCTCAAGCTGAGTGTAAACTGAGCTGACCTCAAGTGAAAGGATAACAATAACACACAGTAAAAGGTCAAGTGTGTCTTGATTACAACATCTACAACACCTTTCCTAAGATTTCTTCATCCGTTTTATAAGAACTGAATACAATGAGCTCTTCAAGCAAAAGAGATAATAACATTTCTAGAAAACTAAATAGTACTATTATCTTCGCCACATTGGGACTAAACGTTGAGAATAGCATGACTAAAGTCAGATTTGAAAACCTAGCACTAAAATGGCAACAAAATTTCGACAAATATAAATTTCCTAACTTGCCACAGGTCGAGTGATCATTAGTGATCATTATTAAAAAGAGAAGGCCGAGCATGCAAGAGCTGACACAAGGCTGAATAATATGATCAAGCATCAAATCAGTTTCATTTGTGAATTTTAGACATGTTACTAATTCTACCCCTTTCTAAAAAGATTCCAACCCAGTTTCACATAAAAGTATGTTAACAAATGATCTACTAAGTAAATATTTAGTGTAGCTACCTACATATAGTTTCTCGTAAAGCAATATATATGTCGCTGCCAACTAGCTTGATCATCCGTTCAATAACGGCCTAGGCTGTTTACTGAACCTGAACGGTGAAATAATATCAGTAAATTAACCTTCTTAGGCAAGGATAGATAGTCGGCAGAACATAATTCGTAAATAGCTGAAAAGTCTATGTACAGATATCAGTCCCATAGTCATAAAATCGGAGCTGCCGTACGAAGGATTGTAATATTTAGTACTTACATAATCTACCGAAGCTAAGGGAAAGGCGCTTTCTTAATTTTTGCATTTTGCTCATTGCGCCGCCCCTTTTTTCTCTCATCGTCACGCCTGTGAACAAAAATATATATAAATTAGTGACAATGTAATTATAAAAATATATGCCATAAGGCTACAGTATACCTAAATCAATTGGAAAATGTAAATTATGGTGAGACATATTCCTCGCACCCCGGCTGACCCAGGGCCATTCCTCTCGGTCTGACCCTCCTCGGGAGGGGGGACCACGTGGTCCCCGAGGTGGTTTTGAGACCGTACCAAAACAGTCATGGCTAACAATAACTGCGTTTTGAATAAGCCGTAAAACTAAAAAAGTTTTCATAGTTAATTGTTGTGTACTGTGTGGTTAAGCTGTATTGAATTACAGTGTTACGGTGCGTGTAGTAGAAACGTTGACGTCTGTATTAGAAATATCTAGATGGATAAAATACTTCTTAACCCTATCACCATGCAACCACTTACGATGTAGGTACATTTTCTATAACACAAGGTAACAAGCAAGTAAGTATCCACCCGACACACTTTATGGTAGGTAAGCGGATACCCTGGGCTGCAAGTTAAGCTTAATACTCGTACCACCTGCAGAGGGGCAATAGACAGAGGAAAGAAGTAAATAACATCTTTGATACTTTCATAATCCGTACAAAATGCATCATACAGATGCTTAAAATGAGCTCAAATAAGAGCACGAGTTTCCTGGACTAGTCGGAAATAACAGAGAAATCATGGCTTATTTATAACAATCGCTGTCACTTCAAATCCATACTAATATTATAAATGCGAAAGGAACTCTGTCTGTCTATGTTTGTGTTTATGTTTTCTATTAGAGACATCGGTACTGGAATGCATATTCATCAGTGGCGAAGGGTGACATTTTTCAAAAGAGAAGCCGGTGGAAAAATCTGACCTATATGATTCCCTGTGTCACACCTCGGAAGCTCTCGGAAAAATGTATGAAACAATCGCAATGTAATTACTACAAACATAGCTCGTGTACATGCACGGTAGTGTTGATATGTGAGAAAATTAGAAATGTCATGGATGGCACTATTTGAAATTTGAGCTAATTTTCGAGTGAGATAGCGTGATTTTTCTCACTCTATCCCTTGGTGTCGTGATTTACGTCACATCCGACGGAGGTGACAATCCTGCTGTTACAAAAAGTCATATTAATGATTTTGACATTTAAACGTATTTCCATCTTTTTCTTCGCTTCGGTAGAAAAGAATATGACGATACATTTTCGTCCTGTCAAACAACAGAATTGGCACAAATAACAAAACAATACTACAACACGACTTTGATATGTTTATAGAGTAATTAAAACCGATTGTGTTTATAAAAACTAGCTGTTGCTCACGGTTTCGCCCGCGTGAAATTTTTCATTAATTATAAATAGTCTCCGTTCTGTTCGGTCTATAGGACACATTTCTTAACTGATTGTCACCAAACTTGGCATACATGTTCTTTGATTTAAAACATCATTTTTGCCTAGAGTTTTTTTAATCGAAGGAGAAAAGTGGTGCCATTTCTGTCGCGTTATTTATGAACGGATATTGATGATTTTTGGCTGAAATAGCCGAACATGATTCCTTACAGGTAGTTGTGGAAAAAAAACATGAGAAAAGGGGGAGATGTTTGTTGTGGCTATTTTAAGAACGGATTGTCAATATTTATTGGTGAAATATCCAGAGAGCTATAAAATAAAGATACGTATCGTATAAAAGAAATATAAGTGAGGATACCAGATTTGATCTCCAGATGCCAAAAAATGATCTGGAACTCTTTACAGAACTACTAGTATTTATCCCTAAGTAATTAATGCTCCATTGCCAAGGGATAGAACATTTCTTAATTAATGGTGTTTTTATTACTTACCAAGGTTTCTGAACCTCAACTGAATAACACGGATTTTATGCCCGGTTTTTATAATAACTATCCTAATACTTATTTAGAATTGTCAACGGCGAGTAGGAAATTAGAAAAATGGCAGTTGAGCACACTTTAATTTAATAGTGTTAATTTATTTAAGTATCAATTATAATTTATACTAAACGGAAGTTCACGGAAAGATATCTATTTATATTTATTAGAAACAAATGGTTTTAACCGCTCTATACCTTATAAAATTTAAGAATCATTATTTTGACAGCTCACGCCTATTAAGTGTGGCATTTTTTTCGATTTGAATGTATCACAATTAATGTCGTCCATCATGGATTCCGTCATTGCCAGGTACCGCCCATTTTTTAACCCTAGAATGTATACTAATCTAAATCTGCATCATATGCTTTTGAGTTATAATCTTCATAATGTAAAAATAATAATAATTAAGAACTGGGTATTCTATACTTTATTTTATAGACCGTGTTAATTTTCAATGTTGGCGCACCTTCTGGGTAAAATTTAATTCCGGTTTACAACTATCCAATGTAAGTAAATACTCACTTAAATAAATAAATAAAATCATAGTTTTCGAATAGTAAAAATCATGTTAATATTTTAATATTTACTTATTTAATGCCACTAAAGTGCAGTTTCTAAATAATACACCTATAATCACTATCGGTCCACCATAATGTCACTTAACACGCTAGTTTTAAAGTTATTTTCTAAAGAACCCGGAGTATATGAAAATTCGATTAAGATAGGAAAAAGTGAATTGCTCAGGTGGGACTCGAACCCACGATCTTTCCCTTACAGGGGAATTCTCTGATCACTGAGCCACCGAGCCACACCTGAAGCTATCCAAATTCTCCTATACTACCGTCTTAGGGCGACGATGGGAGCCATCTACCTACATTCATACGAAATATCGGATACAATGAATGATGTTGCAATCATTTTTAGACATTGTTATTTCGATGACTCCGTCCAAATTATTGAATGAATGAATATTAATCGATTTGAAAAGTTAGCATAGTAAATGCTTCAAAATTTCTATCAATTATATGAAAATCATTATAATTTATAAGATTTTTCACGAATTTATTCCTGGGCGAACCTGGCATCCAGTTCATTAGTTTTTTTTATACTGTTCATTGATGACCCTTGGTGGAACTTGTTGTTACACATAATGAGAACACTTGTACTTTTTCTTCAGTATTTATTACCAGTTTCGCAATGTTTATGAACATTTCTAGTCTTAAACACCTCTAGTGTTTAAGATTAGAAACATTTCAAAAACATCAATGTAAACTTTTGAAGTTACCATAAGGCGAAACCGGTCAGGTTCAATAATAAATACTGTGGAAAAAGTACAAACGTTCTTACTATGTGTAGTTCATTAGTTATTTATACAAAAAGGCAAGGTGCATTTGAGGGTTAAATTTCACTATAGTCATGAGAGGACGCCTTAAAAACCGAAGCTAGCCGAACTTTTCACTATTCTTCCCGAAGTGCGGTTCCTACACATTTTACTGGCGACAACCTTTGTTTTAGGCGCCCATGAAAGCGCCCATGATTTTGACGTGCGGGGAGAGGAAATGAAATCGGTGGGAGGGGGTGAGCTTCCATTCTGTACGCTAGTACTATTATCTATTCTGTGCCTGTGTCTTTTGTAACATCTCTACCACGGCTTCTCTTTGTAGAGCAAGCCGACAGGAACGGGTTATATGGACACCCCGCCACTGATATTCATACTGACAACTGGCCGTAAATGGCTATGCTACTATGGCAAAATAATAGTTCTTTATTTATTGTTATTTCATGCATTTCATAGATACATATTGAAAATTGGACAAGAAAGAAACATTTAAGAGTGCGACGTAGGTTTACGTCACTCTGCTGACGCAATTGCGTACCTACCTTGAAATTTAGTTGGATGCAACTTAACTATGAAAAGCTATGTTAGTTTTATAACTGGGGTATGCACCCTAACTGTAAACGTAACTCTACAGGAATCACGCAAAATTAACTGTATGTTTAGGTTTTACATGTTTAAAAATAATATTAATCTACCTTATCTCAAAGTGTTTTTCAGAGTAATAGATTGGTTTAATGCAAAAAGTACCAGCCTCGTACCGTTTCTGTTTTATGTCTTTGAGGATAAATGAGAATGATGAAGACACTTTCAACTCCAATCCTATCAGCGTCAAGTTTAAGGAAACCAAAAAGCAGCAGCAATGTCAATTTTAAAAAACAAGTAAAGATAATTCCATGTCCAAGCAGCAAGCAATCCTTTAACAACTTGCATGTGCCTATACAAAAATGTACAGATGCATACTAATTTAATGTACGCTTCTTGGTCATTCGTAGTTGAAAACTCAGAAATACTATAACAGTTAGTGACCGTTTAACTTTTCAGTAGAATTTTATCAAAGCTAAGAATCAATGTACGATTGGATTTGTTTACAACTGCTAATGTAGCATGTAGTTTCAAACAAAACTTTGCTACTACAGAGTCCGGATGTTATCGCACCAATTTCACGACAACTACTACAGAATTATACCTACTATGTCGTAATCCGACAAACTCTTCCAACTTTGACGTAGGAGGACCTTTTGTTTTATAATGAGGGGCGCATGCTCATTGAGAGAGTGCCAACTACGGATGTTCCGCGCTGCACTCCCAAACGCCGCCACGTTTCGAGATCTTTTTAATAAACAACATTGTCAACAAACTTTGTGCATTCATTTTCGAGCCAAAGCTTTTTATGTGGTTAAGCAAATAGTTGGTATACGGGAATGATTCAATCAACAATGCAATACAGCGATTAATTTCTATATTATACATACATTGCGAAAGATTGATTAGTTCTTTAGAAATAAAAATAATTCCAAGGGTGAGGGCATCCATCAATGACATTATTATCTAGTTTACTTTAGTGATTTAGTTCAATAGCCTTCTCTCGTACGATAGACCAGTCAGTTTTATCTAAATGACAGAGTGCTCATACGACCCCACTGCACTGACCTAGATAACCGATTCAATTTAGGTATCTACCCTCTCAAACAACATTCAATAATAAAGTCGAATTTTAAGAACTTGGCAAGTGGATATTTTTAGATTAATTTTCAACTAGCTGCATTTGCATGAATAAAATAGAACGTACGAATCACGGTATTACCCTAGAGACAATCATCAGCTTGAACGCAGATACAATTTACTATCTAAATTTTATCATGTCCCACATGCACTAACAGTACAGCGCATGTGGGACATGATAAAATTTACCTGTCGGCATATACGACTAAGTATGTTGGTACGGTTTTGATACATTATTACGCCATGTTGATTTACGATCTTATCATCAGGTGATAAAGTACAATAATGAATGACAAATAGGGTTAAATTCGGCGTCAGTCAACAGCGTAGGGCTAAACAAGCTGCTCAAACATAACCAGAATGGACAAACATTTACGGTGTCAACGCTATCTAATCTGAAAAGCGTCAGGAACAATATGTATAGCGTGGGCTAAACATACATAACAGAAATATATAGGTACGTCACGCAAATATAATATACTAATAGCACCTCGTCGTAACAACTACTTCTAAAAATTAGTAGAAGATTAATAAACTTGATGGATAAAATAATTGATCCTTATTCTTATTCTGGGTATACAACAAATATAAATTCAGAAGTTTAAACTAAAGTGAAGGAAGAAAAGAAGAAGAATACTTATTATAGAGCACATTGGGAGATGCCTATGACCAGCAGCTCACTGCAATAATAGCAATCAATTGGATATATGGATATTTTTCTAACTTCATGTAATGAGTGTAATGACACATCATATTTCACTTGACAAAAAGTTAATTAACAAAATACTAAATATACCCCATATAGTAGGTAAGAAAGAAGTTGCAATTCCAATAGCGTATTTAAAAAATAGTTAAAACTACTTTATTTCGGATTGGTGATTGATTGTTGTTAACAAAATTTACAAGTGTAAACATAGAGTGATATATAAATAAATGTTTTATTTCTCAACAAATGTTTACATTCCATTTTTAAAGTTTTTCATAATATATTATGTGTTGAAAAGATGGTGTCAATTAAATATTGACCAAACTTTATCGGCACATTATTATAAGACCCTATCTCTCAAACTGAGTAAAACTTGTATCTTAAGAGACAGTGTACGATACTATTATCCTCTGCTTAATGTATTAAAAGATAATCCCCACACTTGTATAATATTTCATTTAACAGGAACATTTTATCTGCCAATCGTTGGCTATTATCCGTTATTAATGATGTTAAAAGCTCTGGACGTTTCGGCAAAACTCATTTCTGAACGAATTTGCGAGTCATAAATCAACGGTAGCGTAAGTGCTGCACTTTAGATACATTTAGTGCAACATCCTGGGAAGAGAATTAGGTCAGGACATGATAGTGAGCCCTGTGATCGCTGAAAAGTCGTACATATTCACATGAAACTACTTATGAAGAGACCTAATTTTACAATCGCCTAAATATTAAGCTTTAGATCTCTTAGTTCAACAAAGACGTTGTCGTATCGTTTAGCATGAATAACTTATAAATATTCTAGGACATATTATATAGCGACACCTATATACAAACCAAGCATTGCTTGTAATATTGATTTTAGAATGTAAATAACTAACTATCTTCTTTCCCGTCTACAAATATTTGTCCTTAGCGGAAATCAAACCCGACCCTTGACTTACTAATCGAACTACTGCGACGCCACACATGTTGTCATTGACAAAAACGGTATCTAATGTTTGCTCGCATTACAAAGGCGAGTAAACACATCGTAAGCTTTGCGATTATTGCTCGCATGCTACTCACAGGAAGACGTATAATTTCTACGATTCGCATGTAAATATAAACTGCCGGAATGGCTGTCATCTATAGTCGAGTTTCTGGGCATTTCGGAAGTGACATGAGTTACGTAACCACATAAAACTCCCTTCCGTACCGCTGCGTATACTTGCCACATGTGCGGATAAAACACTGCGAATTCATAGTCTCACTTCACTAGCCTAGTAACCAATGTATTTAGAAATTCTTAGAAGGATTATGTTTAAGATACGATTATACATAATGACTAGCTGTCGCCCGCGGCTTCGCCCGCGTGGATGTCGGTTATCGCGAATCGGGGTATGAAAAATAGATGTTAGCCGATTCTCAGACCTACTCGATATGCCCACAAAATTTAATCAAAATCGGTCAAGCCGTTTCGGAGGAGTATGGCAACGAAAACTGTGACACGAGAATTTTATATATTAGATAGCAAACTTTATTTACATAAGTCAGTCGTAAACTTTCTTTAGGTCCGTAAAATTTATTTCCCAGAAAGAGTGACGCATCTGTGACATGTGACAATGTTCAAACATGTGACAGGGGTCTAAAAGGATTATGAAGAATTCGATGATGATTGATTCTTGGTTATTTGTTTATGATCCTTTTTTTAAGATTAAGATCGGTTTTTGTGAGTGTGTAAATAAAATATAATGCGTTGACAACAGTTCCGCATGCCGGGACTGTCCAATGAACTCATTCCTGGCGCCCACGCCGTGACGTTCACGCCCGTCCGCATTTACTGCGCGACAAATATCAGAATATAGCCCTACAGATAAACTTTATTTCCGTGAAAACGTATTTCGTACAATAATAGCTTAAACTCATAATAATACTGGGTATCAATAATTATTACAATTTGTTTTGTAAAAGTCAGTATATATATGACTTTCAAAATGTATTTATTGGCTTTGTTAATAAAAAGAAATCCACAATCTTTTAGCTATGGCCATTTTGAAAGTATTGCAATATTGAATATTGCTTATAGCAACGTCACCAGAATTACAGGTGAAAGCAATATTTCACATCTTTAGAATGTCAATAGTTTCAATAAACAGTTCTAATTCAGCTCACAAGTCTTGACCTAAACCAACTAAAACTAACATAAATTGCAAGTCGAGGATTTAGATTTTTAGATTTCATCTCTCTTAATACAGTATATATTTTGAAAAAAAAAACATTCACTATGACGACAACATGTGTACATTCATAGCCATATAAGAAAATAACGTAACGCGTTGAAGACAAGCGTGGGTGACTGACTACACCTACATGTAGACCGTGAAGTTTTATTTATGTCACAATGTTGACACATAAACTAAATATTGATATCGGAACATCGGCAAACAACACTCAGTCGTATGCCCGATAAGCTCTACATATTGATTCACATTCAATATTATTAATACTACGGCTGTTGGGGCTTATAACATTATCAACAACATGGCTATGCCTTATCTTATAACCTGGTGAGTTACACTTAAGTACTAGAAATATTTACGCTATGCGATTGATAAATAGATAATAGTATTTCCTAGTAAATTATTATGAATGCTCTGTTGTTTATTTTTAATTTGTTTTCCTCAAGACTTTACATTGTTCCAAAACAATCGGCGATACTAGCCATAAATGCCTCACACGGAAGTAGGCTGGCTAGTGGACACGTTTGATGCTAAAGGCAACATGGGAAACAGAATATATAATAGCTTCGCGAGATGGATATGTCGGCATGAACTTTATTCCTAGGAAACACGACCCGTACAATGTACTGACTAGAATATTTTAAATGTAACAAAATGTTTACTCCTTCCTGCGGAAAACCATTCCTAGACTTCCTAAATGAACATGTAGACATATAGATGCTATCATACACTGTCACTGTCAAGCTTCCTCCAAGACCCACGTCATGTGATTGTTTGAATATCATTATTGTGTAAACTCGGACAGACATATTTACAAACAAACATGACTAGACCGCATTACAAACGTGGGGTGCAAGAACTCTTCATTAGATATCGCCAACTATATATAAGCAGCCTTCAAGTGCTGGTCACATTAAAACTAGAGTCAACGAGTGTAACAAAAGCTAGTGGGCAAAGCTAGGCGGTTATCGGTGCTCGAATGTGCGAAAGTCGTTCGTCGACCTTGCAGTGAGCGTCGCGGGTCGTATTGCCGAGCCCGGCCGCGTGCCATTCCGCCTACTAAACACAATTGTACACAGCACACTTCCCAAGATATATGAACACTGTGGAATTATATAAAACATTAACATTATATACGAAGATTAACTTTCCAAACCAGCTTCAATTAAAAGACGTATCTCACAAAGAAAACACTGCATAACTAAAATTAACACACACACGCCTTCATATCAAAATGTTTAATGTCATTACGACACGCAAAGTGAACTCGATCAATCAACAACTTCAGAGCGTTATTATTCAAACATAAGGAGTAATTATCTTCGCCGTCATTATCTTAACCATGACAATACGTTGAAGGAAGACGTACCTACTGAAGTAACTGTGAAATGGAAAAATTTATTGCACAAATGGCTATTTTAAATCATTTTCATGTGACATTAAAAGTAATTACGTATTATATATGCGTCTGCCCTTGGTCTTGGTCACTTATTTCTGAAATGAACTGAATATAAAAATAGAATACCACGACCGTGATCCCTCTGTAGATAACTACATTATAAAAAATAGATACAGTATTCTCACCTTTTGGCATTGTACTATTTATATCACATCTAAAAACACACAGATATATATATTTATTAACATCATAGAATATCTGGGCAGTTAAATATAAATTAAGAAACCAACTAAGGTTTCTTTCTAATTCCGGAGTGACGCAAGCGGATTAACAACATCATCCCACAGGAATCTAAGGGTGAACTATCATGACACTTTCATTATTATATATAGTGGGATAGTACACTATTGTGAAAGATTTAGCGCCAGTTATACTGCCGTAAGAGCTTTTGAAACTTGGCCAAGAATACGATTTCAGTAAGATGTAACATTACATTAGACTATATATTACTAAGTCATCCTATATTTAAAACCGACGTAGTTATAACTGCTCCTTCTCAGCGTCCTGATCATGGCAGGTCTGCTATGGTTTGGTGCATTTTCTAAGTAGCAACATTCTTTTAGTCTGAGCTGAGATAATAACAAAGTGAATAAGTATGTCAATAACAAATAGAACTAAAATGTTAACCATTATTATGTCGGACTCGAATCGACTAAACCGCACGCCGTCTTTGGGTCGTATTGCTAGGCCGAAGGTGAGGTTGTCATGCGACATATCCCTCGCACCCCGGCTGACCCAGGGCCATCCTTCTCGGTCTGGCCCACCTCGGGAGGGGGGAACCACGCGGTCCCCAACTCAACCCCGGTGTGGGGAGAAATGTTCAAAGTCAATCTAAAGCCATGTGTATTTTGGTGATTTTATTTTTCTATCTTATAAAATGTTACTGAGATATTTTTCCAGTGCAGCAGGTTTTGTATTAGCTCTTTTTAATGTAATAGTCAGTAGCTCACAACTGACAAAGAGCCCGTAGTCTGTAGTCATCTGTGATATTTGTCAATAATTCTATCATATTAACTGTAGTAAGTAGGTACTGTTTTTTAAGACTGGGTTTACTATGAAAACATATTTATTTGATTCTGAAATTTATAAACACATACTAATAGCCAGTCTCTCTCTATAAACTTCTACGTCTTGTGAATCACCGGATCGATAAACAGTTGGGGGAAACCGAAATCCCCTGTAATGTTACACAATGTAAGCAATATAAATTAAATTAATAACGCCAACGATTAGAAATCGGTAAATAATAAACGACGTAAACGTTGTTTGCACCGTTTCTAATATTTCATTTAACAATGAAATGCCTCAATTAATTCAAAGGAAACAACAACACAATTTTTCCACAAAAACAAAGGCTTGAGGCTAAATCTAGGTCATAGCAAATAAGTTCCACTTAGCCAGCGCTAAGTGATGAAGCATTGAATTCTGAATTGATGTAATGTAACATTGGAGTACCAATGACTCATACTTTAGAAACCCGGTTATTATTCCCCTTCAATCACTCAATAACTTTGTTTATTCCTCAAACATTACTCATTAATCAGAGGCACGTTATGCGGAAGGAAAAGTATTGTTACAAAGCTGTTATGTAAATTCCGATCACCTACTTACTCTCTTTGAAAACCTTTTCTAGATTCTGGACAGTTCAGCGAAAAGTGAGGCAAATTAAGCATTGTTTACAATACATATTATAGACCATGATGTCATTTTTATTGGTCTATCTTGTTTTTAATGGGATCCAACCTGAGAGGAAACCTCAGCCAGGATCCTGTCCGTCATTCAGTAGCCGGCTTGAACCAAAGATTTTGACACCAAATATCTTGGTGAATGGTATTGGTGCGCCCTATACTCAATCATATTTCATGAATATAGTGGCGAATAATAATAATTAACCACAATTGTTATTGACCAAACTCGAAAGTGCTGGCCACAAAGTTGTGAATGAATTAAAGCATGACTTTGACAGATATCAGATTATAAAATCACAGAACTACTTCGAAACGCCGTACAATACAAAAGTATCTGATAATTTACTCTTAACCATCTATGAAATTTCGTGCACATTCGACGAATCGTATAAACAAAATTATCACAACCAGTTGTTGCCGGATTTTACTAGTAACAGACACACTAAACCAGACAGAAAATTAGATGACTATTAACCTTGGGTATATGTTTATTTTATTTTAAAACAATCATGTGGGAAATAGTATTTAAACAAAATCGTATAGATACCTAATGTTGAAAAAACACATCGAGTTTATATATTGTTTCCGAATGTAGAAAACATTTTAACGTACATGAGTTTAAAAAAAAACCTAGTACTGTTATTCATAAACACGTTTTGCAAGTTGCAAACCAACTGACTTTTGCATGCAATATCCATCCTTATATAAAATCAAAAGAAAAGAGAAAATAATATCTCTTCGACGATTTGCTCAATACCATATTTATATAAGTCCCATATGAGTTTCATAACGCCTTCACAGGTGATTATCTAGATACTGAATGCCTGAATTTCCCTGAAGGGGTGTACAGAAGCTAACATTTAACTTTCATTAGTTACTAAGTAGATTACAGCAATATCTAAAATAATTGACCTAGAATGTGAGTGGAAAAATAAGCAGTTTAAGTGTCAAGAGCAGCCCGAGACTACAATGGAGAAGGACGATAAGCCGCAAAATAAAAACAATTGCTATTCATTAATCTATAAAGCTCCCCATTAGGGACAAGGTGACAAGCGTACAATAGAGAAGCAATAACGCCAAACGACCCATTCTTGGCCGAGGAACCATAACTATAATGGAAGATAAAAGGAGGTACTACGAAACAAAATCAGTACGCCTCGTCAAATACGCGGGTAGAATATTAATTTGATTCAATTTTAATTTGTGATTGCATTGCAGGTGTATTGGGGCCTCAACCTTCCATTTAATTTAACTCGGCTACGCTTCAATCGATACCTGATAAGAATTGGTTAGAGAATATGCTAATTCTCAAGTACGTATAGAAACGACTACGTGGTCAATGACCGCCGAATTATTTTCAAGGAACGTCACAACTAATATGTTACTAATGGCCGTTTGCACTAAACTTAAGAGCATCTTAACCTGATGCCTAAAGTATATAAGACACTCTTAACAAGAAAATGCATTGCACCAACCCTAAGATCCTCCTAAACACGCTAAGTCAATCTTAATTCTTATGACACCGAATAAGTACGTCATAACGTTTTAAGAATCTCCTAACCCTATTTTTTTGACAGTTGTCAATCAATGTCCGGTACTGTTATGTACTGTTTGGAACATGACATTAAACTAAATAAATAAATAATCTAAATTTATTTATTATTATTTTTAAATAAATTTAAATACAACGTGACTTACGCGACTTGACTGACGAGACGAGATCGTTTTTTTTTAATTATTATTTATTGGAGCTTGGCACAAAGCCGTCAGCCTAAACCTTAAATATCTTCAATACAATATTTTTTCATACGATGACGATGAGTGATGATTTCTGCTTCAGTAAAGTTTGCTGAAACCTCCCCCAAGAGATTTGGAACGAACACGAAATGTCACAATTCACTGTAATATCCCACTTTCCTACACTTGTGTGAATTGTCCAAGACGTTATGTCTAAAAATCCAACATTTTTACACATAAAAACTCGAATTCACACCAATTTCAAAATCAAAATAATACTGCGATGTGCGCTTACCCGCGTTCGCGCCAAAATTCCGACGAGATCGTTAAAGAAATCATAGACAATCGCTCAATTATCATAGACATTTGGCTAATTCATTCGTTCATTTACACCTTCATTCGCTTTACTAGGCTTATCTTAAGTTAGGAATGCCCTTTCGTAAATATGTTGGTGCAATTGAAAATAAAGTTAAGATTATCTTAGTCTTAGGAGTCACTTTACAAGGATTAACATAAGTAGAGTTTAGTGCAAACGGGCATTAGACTGGCATTGGAGTGATTCCAGACTTAAGTGTTTTTTGAAGATGATCATTGATTATTTTCAGAGACTAAAATGTTCAATGTTGAGCTTTATTTGCCCAGTTTACAACGAATACGGCATAGGTTACTTTTTATGGCGAAAATAGGTTGCAGGAACGGGATCAAAAGCAACAGCTAGTAATAAATAAAACGTCAATGAAAGTTCTCAAACAGGCAGTCATCGATTGAAAGCATCGATTGAAAGTGTTTTATGCCATTATAGATGCCACTCCATTGAATTATGGTGTCATAACCAATTACGCTAATGTGCAAAATGCTCATTTTCTAAAATATAGCAGTAAAACATAAATCCCGCTTATTACGTTTAGTTGTTTCACATGTCAGTGTCAGGCTGTACCAAATGTTCAGCAAATTTCAGTGAATTCAAGTGATATGTTAGACAATTGCCCGGTTATGATGTCAGGACAAGAGTCAGTCTAAACATGGTAATAGGTTTTCAGTTTAAACACGTTTTGATTTGTAAATTCGATATAGAATTCTGTTTGGCTTCGTCTAAGCGTGACCAACGGAAATGGCAACATATTATTCATTTTATAGATATGTTTTATAGTAACCATAACGTTTACATATTTGGTATTTTAGAAGATGGGTACCATCAGGTAGGTAATATCTTCTAGTCAGAATTATATGTTACTAGCTTTTGCCCGCGACTCCGCCCGCGCGGATGTCGGTTATCAAGACCAAACATAGCCTATGTCCTTCCGCAAGGTCTAATCTACCCCTACACCAAATTTCATCAAAATCGGTTCAGTGGTTTAGGCGTGAAAGCGTAACATACAGACAGACAGACAGACAGAGTTACTTTCGCATTTATAATATTAGTATGGATTGAAGGAGAAACAGATGAGGCCTTAACTGATATGTGACATTCATTTGCCTAACCTTTCTAAACAGAAACAGCATTAATTACACTGGACGCCTGCATCCACACTACATACATTAAAAACATATCTACATAATTAGCCAATAAGATAGAGTATACATAGATACTGCACATTATACTGTAGATATATTTTTACGCAATAAATGAGTCTATTGAAGCGTGAGATGCGAGTACAGTCAATGCGACCTCGAACCCGTGACCCTGCATACAATGCGACCAATTGTAATGCAAATGCGGATTTAAACCGTTGTGCCAGCTCGTGGTCTGGTACCAATTGTTGTTGATGTTCGCATCGCGCATACCTTAACCCATTCCACGTGGAAAATGACGGAAACTGGGATAGAATACCTCATCACAGCTATAAAATATTAACTGAATATATATGAATACAATATCGTAACTATTGATGATAATCATAATATTGATAGTTGCCTTTCAAACTTAATGTCAATATTTTGGTTACTTTCACAGTATCTAATCTAAATGTTTGACTAAGTGGGCATATTTTATGCTAAACATTCTACAAAATAGTAGTTCTGTGAACAGTAGACCTCGCGAGCACCTCTTGCCACATTTTTCTGGGACCCTTAATCAAATCTGGTATATTTAAAAAAACGATACGTATCTTCTTATTTTAAACAGCCCTGCATGTTTAACTATAAAATGATGACGATTCCTTTCCCCTTTTATCTCCATTTGTTTTTTTTTTTATAACGAAGTTCACATTTACCGGTCAGGATTTATTTTCACAACATCCAGTAGGGAATCTTATACTTGATGTTTCAGCCAAAAATCATCAAGATCTCTTCATAAATATCGCGACGGCAAACTTCCCCTTTTCTCCTCCATTTTAACTCCTATCAAAAAAGATCTCGACAAAAGTTGAATTTTAAATCAAAGAACATGTGTTCCAAGTTTGATGGAAATCAGGTAAGAAATGCGCGTTCTAGAACAGAACTGACAAACCGACATAGATACAAAAGCAAAATCTGACTTCATCGAAACTGACTCTCTCTCGCTTCGCTCGCTCGTTCAATTACAAGCGAACCGCGTTCTCTATTGCAAATACATATCATAATCTTCAGTGAATTGGAAGCAGACCTGCAATACAGAGAGTATTCTTGTTATATTATATCATGTAGGTAAGGCGTATTATTTTCATGGAAACAATATTTTGGTAAAACTGGAGATTTTTGTCATACTCAGCATCGATGAGAAATGGAATTCATATATAACTGCTACACCTTCTCCTCACTTAGACGGTGAATCGAGAAATCCATCAGTGAAACCGAAAAGATTTCTGTAATTTTGTAAACACTCGCATAATTCCATAGCCAAATAATATTTCTTTCATCAAAAACATTTCAGCCCGTTACAGAGCGAAAGAATGACAAATAAATTTATTATTGTAATTACGTAATAGAAGAAACTTATCTTTAAAATACTAAAAGCGGAACTTTGGATGATATATAAATAAAAGTGAAGATTTACGACCAAAGGAGACGAGACGCGCCTCTAGAAAGGCAAGAAAGCGAAACAACGCACACATTGTGTCGTTAGCCGAGATTATTAATTATCACGCAAACTAAATTAGTACATATATGCGATTCTCGTTACTAAGGCATTTTCTAAAGCATACCATAACAGATTTGCGTACTATCATTATGATAAGATAGTTATACTACTCGATGCATATTAAGTATGCAAGTGACGATGACGATATCGATAAAAATAAGGAGGGAAGTATGTCATAGCGGGCTATGACGTTCGGAATTGAATCATTTATTTTTATTACAAACCACAGGTTCTTCGCTGTTGTTATTATGTTTTACTATTTAGTAGTGACCTATCGTGTAGATGTCATATCGCATGCGGACGAGATAAGTGAATTGGTATTTGTTACCTAGATCAAACCTACAGTGTGTTCGAAGAATAGAGTAGAAATAATTGTTTGATGTATGTTACACAAAACTAATTTATACTGGTTTCATTTCATCACTTTCCATTAAAGCTTCATATCAGTTTCAAATGTTTCAATATCATACTAACAAATTCATAACCAATGTCGAACTTCTATTTATTGCATCACATTTTGACCTAATAGCTGAAAATAAATAGCAAGTGGATGTATTAGTATTATATGCTATATTATCAGCATAATTAGACTGTACCTGTAGTTGTGTAAACGAACTTGTGAACAAATCATCTCATAGAAATATCGCGTCGATTTACGGCACATTTTCTTGCGTGTCTCGATTCTCGAACTTCTCGATCTATAAACTTACATGGCTTCTCGAATGCAGCATTTATTTCGTGACTTCAACAGATATAATACTATATTGACGCAAGTGGTACAATAGTTTCCATATTATTGTCCGTTGCCGGAGGTTCGACGAGGCGTGGTCGAGTCGACGCCGGGCCGTGCCCATCCAACCGTTCGGTTCTCTCCCAACGGATTTAAGTTTTATGGGAATACTACGTTTTGACAATCAAAGGAGATCATTCGTCTTGCATTTATTCAGTCTATAATCGCACAGTATACACGTAATTTAAATAACTATACTGTGATAATAGTTTTAATATAATTCCCTAACCGTCAACCTAGTAGATTACTTTTGTTTAGTTCAATTGTAGAATTTTCTTATTCAAATTTAGGTGTGGTACAACATTATTTGGAATAAAAACAAGACAACATATAAAAATTCCCGCAAAAATACGCAGATACAACTCTCGTTTGATATCTTGATCCTTTTTGAAGTTGGGAAAACGAAATAAAACAAAGGCAAGCAGATATTCAAGAAGCGACCCTACTTTACATAAACCTCATAAAACTAGGGTTATAAAGAGTGCGGAATAGTTTGAACCTGAAAGCGATGGAATATTATCAGGACATTTCAATAATGGTCTCCATATTATGTAGTAATGTTTTCACCACTTTTGTAGAATGTATGTAGGTAAGATAAATTATATTGTACGTACAAGTTTATAGACGATCAATATGAATTAAAACAGACGATTACTGGTGGAGGTAGAGCTAACTGTACTAAGATGAAGCACGTACACGAGCAAGTTTTTACTGCCTGTCTTGAAAATTACCTTTAATTGCGTTTAATAACTTCCTGGACTAACGTAAACGCGTGTCATGGACGATCTCACCACACGAACTAACACGTCAGGGTGACTACGCATGATTTGCTACGACCTCGCAAGGCCTAATAGAAGTAACCGACAATTTTTAATTTACCTTTCGCGTCTTAGAAGAGAAAAGCAAAATATTAGAAATTTCAGAAACTTAATGACTTTTAAACGTGAATAAAAGAGTGTTAAAGAAAACTTTTATAAACCTGTCTAGTTTAAAGCACTAAATAGCACAAAGCTGGTTCGAGTACTTATATAAAACTAAGGAATGTCAGCGATTATACAAGCCATTTAAAATCCCATTACGTTATTCTTGTCGTAAAGTAGGTAGTCGTGCATAATAAAACCGTCAAATAAACTAAAACAAAGGAATTTAGCGGAAACCAAAGGTTTACTTAGCATTATAAGAGGCCGATTGAATTCAATGCGCATTTTGCATGTAAAATGTATAATGTATATTCTGTAATATACTCTGTGAACAATATACAAGTACGGTAGGTTGTCTCTAAATTCCATGTGATTTTTTAGAAGATTTTATAGTGAAATTGAAATTGACAATGGATTTTACAAGAGGCTAAATTTTGAACCTTACAATGAAATATAATGAAAATTAAAAGATAGCCCGAAAGCCGTTGATGAAAAAAAAAATATTTTGAGTTACCCTTCATGAAACGGCAAACTTTTGAAGAATGCAAAAGTTCAGCAGTATTCTTTAAGTAAGCTATATTAAATGTTAAGGGGCGGCGGAAAGAAAGGTAATGAAAAAAATAATAAGACAACCAACAAAGATGAACAGTGATATACATAAGCAGGCACATGTGTGTCGAATGCAAGCAACTTCTTGCTACCGGCCATTGGGTAAAAACTAGTCGTGCCGGGAACCCTGCAAGGCGGCATTCATTGGGAACAGTATGTGAGAAACTTTAGCAGCATCAGCGACAATATATTGACATTCTCTTATACACGCGTAACCTTCGTGATACAGAAGTGTTTCTTCTTTCTCGCTAGCATTACCGTATAAATATTGATTAGTTAATGGTAACAAGGCGGATACAATATTTAAACTTGGTGAAATTTAAATAAATCTTTTCCTGTTTGTTTATAATTTATGTGAACCTGATAAGCGATAAACAGCGGAAATATATAATGCATCGGACTTACGATCACGAAATTCCGGATTCAAACCTCTGTCAATACACTAACGATAATATGAGCATCCTTAACAAGCAATTTAGTTTAGTTGAAGGCATTTCCGAAAATTCTAGTTAACTTGCGTTGATATCAGTCGTATATAAAGAATATAAAAGATTTTATTGAATTACAGCCTGCAGTTCAGGATTTATTGGTTGTTTCATATTCCCGGTCATCGACCCTAAATGCCGCGTCAGGCCGGCCGATCGCACCTGCGCTGCGACATACTGCCGGATAAGGCGGATGCCTTCAAGGCCGCAAGCTTAAGCCTCTGACTCAGACTCAACCAACTTTTATAGATCTCGTAGGACGAGTTTCGTCCATTTCCGGAGTCAACATCGTCAGGCAATAACGTATAAAAAATGTGCAAGTTTTAGATTTTTTTGAGAGATATCATCACAATAATGATTTGAGGGAATGATGTTTGTTTGCCAAAAAAAGAAAGTTTACTTTCACGAATATTGGTACCAGCTGTACCACTGACCAGTAACAAAACACTGCTAAATAATTTATTCAGTTTCTATGCTAACAAAGTGCTAGACGATAATAGCCAAACACAATGATTAAGTACTATGGAATGAGTAAATGTCTGCAAGTTAGTAAATGCATAATTAGATTTATGAGCAAAAACTGCAAAATTTAACCTTCATGAAACTGGTATTAGTCTAGCTGTTGAAATCTAAACAGCGCTCTAAAAGCGATGCTACTACAACTATGATACGTTAATAACAAATCAGTGCTATTCTAAAACAACATACATTGCAAATTAGACCATTAATCAAGGCCAAATCGGCCTCTACATTTCAAATGTTACATAACATGTAAAGTTTATTACTTATACAAACTTATACATAGGTATAAACAAAACAAATGCATGCTTGTTTTAAGTATAAGCAAGTTACATGCAGTTTGACGCGTAATACATGTAATAAGATAAATACGCTGCGAGTGTTTGAAGTGCGCTACACTCTACATTTAAGGGCTATATAAATATACGTTCTTGTATCGACAGATATATTTTAGTGCAAGCCAGTGTTAAAACAAAAGTAATACAATGATTGTTATGTATTATGATTGAGTTAAAACAAGCATATTCGTTCATCACACATGTGACAATACGTGAGAAGTCGTTACATTCATTGTGTAGTTGTCTAACGATAACAAAAGTCACTAAATATTTTATATCGTAGTTTTAAAACTTGTAGAATTACCTTCGGAAATCGTAGGCAGCACGTTGACAAAGTTAACAATTCCGACGCCTGTTAGCTGACTCATTCACCAAAACTGACTTTATAACGAGCACTCAAAAGTAACATACACAACGGTGATTTGGAAGAAAAACAAACAAAGTCGAAACAGTAACACACTTGACACCTTATCACGTAGCCTACATAGATAAAAGTAGCGAAAAGTTTCGGCACTTAATTATTTACAATCATATCAGAAGTGTTCCACTAAGAGGAAAAGTACAGTAAAATTAGAAACTGTTATAGTGTATGACCACTAAGCACACTTTTTCCATAACAAGTAAGAGAAATGGTAAGCTATCACATGAGAGCGGCCTAGATGTTTTTGAAATGTGAAGTCGTCAAAGATGCGCGTACGCCGTGCTCACTGAACGAAGTGCCGGTGCTTACTGGCCGGCCAGACAGACAAGTAAAGCCAACGCCCGTTCACCAGTTCACCTACTCTTATCTTGCGATGACTGTGTATGTAGTACTTTGTTCCACGCTCCGCTAACTTGACTGGTTGCTTATAAAACTTATATGTAGTTTTGTATCGAATGCTTGCACTGCCTCCGATATGGTCCGAGAAAGGTACGAAATTATGATTTACAATCAATAGACAACTCTTTATTGTACTGCAACATTAGATTACAAGAGATTATAGGATAGACCTACAGTAATCATAGTTAAATGCACAATGGGCGGCATTACTTTACCTCGTTTTATTTTATGGACTGTATTAATCAGGTTGTCGATAAAAATATAGGAGTTTATTCGTAAGATAAATTGCTAGATTAAGGGCATTGCGAATTGATTAAACATTTATGACATCTGAACTTTTTGTAGGAACTGGTCAAAAATGTGTAGCATTTTGGAACAAATTTCTAATTTTTTATTACTTGTTATTAAAAGCGCTAACTCCTCGCTTGTTTGAACTCAATCAACTACACTGCAGCTAGAGTACTGATAACAGTGCGTGGTAATATATATTACTTGAAGATCGAAAAAAATAATGGAAAGCTTTACATATGTAATTGTTGTTTTGAGCATTTACGTTTGAAATGCAATCGTTCATTAAATAATTCGATAACATTTGGAAACTCTAATGAAGGATTGACTACAGCTAATATAGGTGTAAGAGTTCTTATTTCTAATTACACAAATATCCTAAAAGGTATAATTCCGAAGCCGACCGCATACGCCAACTGCCGACGCACACAGCAGAAACATAATTCATTGCGGCTTCTCAATGGGGACCATTCTCCGGTTCGAAGTTTATATAATGTAATGTAATGCAATAATTTATGTGTAGAATGTTGTAGAATATTTTTTCATCAACTGTCAAACAAATATTAGTAACGGTCGTGGGTGAGATAAAAATGTAGTCAAACATGCATGAGGTCAAAATATGACCAGACAGCCTCTTCATTAAATACCACTATCTTAGCTATAAATAACTTGCATATAATAATAGCTAGTACGAGGTCACAAAGTGGACTGGCCAACAGATTAAATGCAAA
Organism: Eilema caniola; assembly: GCA_949126895.1. Taxonomy (NCBI): domain Eukaryota; kingdom Metazoa; phylum Arthropoda; class Insecta; order Lepidoptera; family Erebidae; genus Eilema; species Eilema caniola. Next base: position 18,231,201 of record OX421476.1, on the reverse strand, counting down.
TGTAAGACAATAAGGAAGACGCATAACGCGAAGCGTAATTGGCGTCCAGTAATTTTTAATGTCATCATTGTGATGACGAATGGTTTAGGAAGTGAAAGTGCGCGGTGGCGGTTACAGTTATATTATTTCCTTCGATTCATTTTTTTTAGAAACGTCGTATACGTCAATATTATATACGTAAAACAGGATGTACACAAAGAGAAATTCAATGGAAACGTACGAAATAATTACATCAATCAAAAGTTGTATTTCATTAGCAAGTACCTAAATTTAAATTTAAATGTAACAATGAAGATCTTGACGCTCTGCAAGCAGTAATTAAAGAAACTTAGGCCAGAGTTCATCACTAGGTCGCCACGTTTTGCCCATTGAAATTCCTTGCGTGAAAATTGGATACATAACCTAGATTAATTTGATTGAATGCGGTTACTTTTATTGCGCTCTAAGCATTTAAAAGCCTTCAAAACAAATACAACTTTGTGTCTCAAACCTTAGTAACTTGAGATATGGGGGTGACCAAATCACTATTTTGGCCAATAAACTTAGCTCTGCTGTTTTTTGTTTAGGAAAAAGAGACTCCCTCAGGGAACGATTTAAGGATATTGATATTTTAATTAAAGCTTCCCAATGTATATTTAAAAACATTATGTATGTCAGGAAAAATATATAACATTTTACAAAAGTAAGTGATATTACAGACAGAAATTTGCATAATAAACATAAACTGCTACTTCGGTTTTATCGGCTTAGCAAAGTTAGCGATTCTTTTAAGGGGGAAGGTATATGCTTTTATAATAAATTGCCTGAATCGGTCCTAAGTATGCCTGAAAATAAATTTAAAACCTACGTAAATACCATTATATGAAAAAAAAAGCGTACTATAGGACATTTATGACTATCTTAAAGACAAAAACGTCTGGCTTGAGTATAATGCAGGCACTTCCTTAAATCCGGTAGTTACGGCATAATACTGAACTTTTGTTATATTTTAACTTAGGTTAATTATTTTAAATATTTTAAGTTTTTTTTTATACTTTTGTTCATTTAGACACCAGACAAATGTAGATTCGTCCACATTTAGCCTCAAGGATATAAATATTGTGAGTTAACGTCTGAAAAAATGCCGCTATAGTTTGTTGCACCGTTTCTTCTCCACCAGAGCCTAAGAAGCCGTGGTAAACTTAGGTTAAGTAGAATTTATTATTGACGTCAATAAGAAACAACCATGTTGTCTTAGATTGAATAAAAATCTTTGACTTTGACTTTGATATATGAACCTAACTAGAACCTGGTAGAGATAATACCGAACCAAAAACATTAGTTTTATTTTTGTCCTAAATAGGATGGATAATTTTGAGCAATTCACACACATCGTCTTAATTATGCACAACAAGAAACTGTTTAACAGAAACCAAATCCGAGTACAAACGATTGTAAACACTTTCCCCTTTACTATTTATTTAAATACAATGTATTGCATAAGTATGAATGTACGATACGTGTAAGTTAATGCGAAACTAAGCTCATTTCTAAGATTAGCGCTCTTAACGATATGAGATTTTGTATGAGGATTCATTTAAAGCTATAGATTAAGTCTTAAAAAGATTAAAATAGAAAGGCCAAAACATAGATATGATCATTTTACAATAAAACTTAAATACTTATAATTAATTGCTAAAATGAAATATTCTTATAACTTTATGTCATCCAATTTTTCATTCTAGCGCTCGTTTCAGGTGTTTTAACATCTCCTCCACCTAAAAACTTGACCAACTATATGTCTATACCTTCGAGGTTGGCTGTAACGACACCGTAAGGTGTGTGTGTGTACGGAGTGTAGGTACTGTACGGAGTGTAGGTACATCGAACTCGCAACTTTTTGATTGCAAGATTACGATTACACTGGTTTAGATATCGGATCTCAAATAATCTCAACTAAAGTAACCACTTCAATTTTTTTATAAAAGATTAGGTAATGACTATTATCTCCATTGGCTTAATCTCTAAGTATTCTAATTACTCACCACATAGAAGCCGTCAAAGTTATTAATTATGTATAATGCATAAGCGTAACGTCCAGACTAAATTCAGATTTCACTATTATATCAGCGAAAGTTGAATCCATTTGTTTTATATAAGTGTCTAAGTTTTTTATCTTATCTGTAATAGTTCAATGGCTCGGAACTAGCATTTTTCAGTACTGTTGTTACTATGACGATAGATAGCACAAGAAAACAGTCGGGTATAAATGATAAAAACAAGTTAAACGACATTACCTATATCTCGAGTCCGGTGGAACATTTCTACATGCCCTTTCTTAGACCATAGGGTATTGTAGGAATCAGCCAATTTTAGAACAAGGCGAGTGTAAAAGATTTTAGGAATGTGGGGTAATAAGTGAGGCGAATGTGGAATAAACCGATGAATCTGCGAATTAAACTTTTGGAAAATCAGATGATTTGCTATTTGGGCATTTTGTTTCGCCGCACATTCACCTAATTGTTCCTTTAGGACCTGAATCATTGCCTTGTATGACGATTGGACAGTTATCATACTTTGGATCTTTCAGTAAGCTCTGCAAGTCGCAGCAATTCAGTTTTGCCAGGTTTCGCCGACAAGCTTTACTGCTACCGTAATTAACTACTATGTACGATTGTCTCCTCTATACAAATATTGGAGTAGGTACATATTCGAAAGATAAATCATACATAATGTGAGTGATAATGAGACTTCTGTGGTCTATAAGATAAGATAGATGCAAATATAGATTGCAGTACCAACGAATCTTTTCTAAAATTGGATGTCATAACGCGATTAAGTAACTTCGCCGGCATTAAGAGTTGCGCGTCATTAATTTTCTTGTTAAATTCATTAACTAAGTACCTACTTGTATGAACTAAGCAGAAGTATTAAAGAGTTTTTCATAAAGGTTGATGATAATGAAGACGAGGCGATAATGGTATGAAATGTAATTAAAATATTGTCACTTAATGTTTCTGTTACATTTAATAATTTAACGTTTGCCAAATGCCATGTCATTTTTTATATGTAGGAAGTAATAGATAGATAGATAACTCTTTATTGTACACCAACATTAAATTAATGTAGGTGTACAATAAAGTATTGTAATTTTAAGAAGGAAAATACATTAATTAGAAACACAACGCACATTACATTAACTCCACAGCTATAGATCCCCGTGAGGCAGTATAATGGAACAAGCTATGGTACCTATCCACTGCGCCCGGGACCTGGCATTGTGCGGGTTTTATAGCCCCTATACGCGCTGGCCGAGCGTTGCCGAGCGATGGCCAACGCCAGCGTGTGGACAGACTATTTGCCTTGTCTGGTCTTCGCCCGGTGTCACTCACCTAGTTGGCCGAGTGAAGCCAAACGCCAACATGCGTAGGGCTCATTTGTAGCAACTATCTTCGATCGCTGTCGCTCGGGATCACTTGCTTCACTTCTGAGCGGTGTCAGTTTTTATCCAGAAATCAAAGATGCTCGTCTGCGCTCGGCCAATAGCGCCCACACGTTGGTGTATCCGCCATTACACAGTGGACATTTATCGCTATTAGACGTGGTACTTGTCAGGATTATAATTTTATTTGAGTAACTAGCTTCCCGCCCGCTTGGATCTCTTATCTCCGGTTCTACTCAATCGATTGCAATCAAACAAACCTAAAGGCATCCTCACTTACTAACAGTCCGCCTGCAGTCACTGGTCCTATCCGGCGGCCTCTATCCTGAGCCAATAGCGCCAAAAGTCTAAAATAATTTTAGCCTGCCGCGGCAGTTGGGAGTCGAGATTTTAAGTCTGACCAAGACCTTTCTAACAAAACGAACTACATCAAAATCAGTTCAGTTTCGGGTTCTGACAAGAATGCCCGGAAATTTTCGGGACTACCAGTCCTGGTAATTGAATTATTTCATCACTATTAATTATTTCACAGATTCGCGCTATTTTGACTTATTAAGGTCTCGTTCCAATCGGCTGTACTCGTGCTTTTCATTTTTGAAGTGAAAACTTCTTTAGCGGCGTTGGATGGGTAAAAAGTGGTAAACACGCGTGAGGATCACACAAGGTGATTTTAAGGTGTTAATTACTTATAATACCCACCCACTTAGTCATGGAGAAACCAATCATACCTCCCACGTCTAACGTCTCCCAAAGACTGACCAATTCATAGATTTCCTCTATTTTCTTAACAGTCGGCGGTTTTCCATAAGACCTAGAACTAGTAACACCGGAGGAAATGGTAATAGGCAGGCCGACAGTAGCATATTGCAATGTAATGCACATTGCATCAAGTTTTCAGATCAATTGTCGTCAGGGATATTCAGTTGCAACAGGGAGTCAAGAAACGTATCCAGTAAACGGCAATAGACTTGCCACCTACAACGCAAGAACAAAAATATTGCTGTAAATGTGTATTGTACAGATACCTAATACACCTCTCCATATTCCCTCGAGAAAAAAGACTAAACAACGATAAAAAACAATCAAGCGAGATTTTGCGAAATTATCAGAGGAAAAAAGAAACATACCAGATTAAAATTGCATAGCATCGCCAACATTCGGTATGATACATCGTTCTGCTCAATAAATCCCAACGGTCTTGTTTCAGAATTAGTTCCGTAGATTGGTCACAGAAACTGCAACATCTCCAAAACAAAGACGTCTAATACGTAGGATGATTGCTAAACATAACACGGCGTTACCAAACAATTCATGTGAAATGTAACCGATAATCTACGCATTGTACAAACGTTTCATAGAATCGTTAAAATTTAGTGATGGGTAGAGGTGACTTAACATGTATTTTAGCCTAGAATATTTGTCTAATGTGCAGCATCTGATACACCTGCGTTGCTGAAAAGTTGCATTCGCGATTCTGGTTAGTAGCTCACAGGTATAACATGCCACCGTGCTAAAAAAGGAGAAACAATATTTTCTTGCGCTCTCCATACAATCAATTGTTTTTAATAATTTAAAGTTTCCCAGGATAACAAAAAGCACCTGTACTCGTGTAATTCAGAGGAACACTTTTTGTTTTCAGTCTACTATATTTTAACATCAAAGGCGAAATGTACCTGCAGCATAAACAATTTGAACATAAAATCGCTTTATGAGCCTATAAAACATACTACTCACTTCTCTTCGAACTCCCGAATCCATCTTCATGGCCGTTGCACGTCCTATCTTCATCATATTCGTAAACCTTGAAACTTTCAAACGAATACAGCTTGCCGGCTTTCGTTAACTACTTAGTCACAAAAACGTCCTTGATGCAAATATTTGGCGCAGCAGAACGATCCGGATGAACAAATTAGTATTCAATGAAATGTTTACGCACTGTTCAACACACCACTAGAGTCTTTACAATTAGGGTTCCAGTCATATAAACGTTTTACGGTTCACCGATATCGTTCAAATGAACTTTCGTCCCCCCGACCACTTCACAGTTGGAAATGATTAAGATCACCTTGATAACGTTACCAAGATAGAAGCAAGCTTACGCACATTGCTATTGTCAAAACAGAACAATGGCATGGACGAGGTTTTGAATCAAAACAGAAGCGTTCGGAATTCAAATAAGTTATAAGTTCGCGATCGCACGGACACAGAGAGCTCAGTAGGGCGGGAGCGTTCGTGAAGGCGACCGCGTGTCGTCTGGCTGGGCTGCAGTGCCCCTACCCGCCGCGCCGGCGCCCGGAACTGTGTCAGCAGACGCGGCGCCCAGAGCACCCCGGCCTTTCATGAATACACCTTTCTCTATGCTCGACGCATCAATACATTCGTTGCCGTAGTCAAGCCAAACTATAATTACAATTCGCAATTAGATCGTACCAATATCAGCAAACAATTAATTAAACGAAAGTTCATCAAGTTAACAATTAATCGTTAAGTGCCAGACTACTCTAATACAAAGATTGCAAGACAAAATAGGACACTTATCGCTTAGAGTCGAATCAGCGACGGCGTTTATGGTTCCAGTTAGGTCGATTAATTGCCTAATAATGCGTGCTTGTTCAGAGTTTCGACGACGGTTTTGTTAATTCCGAGTTTGGCGCCCAAAATATTACACAATTCTTGTAAATAAACACTCTCGTTTTATACATACATACGCCTTTATCCCTCTGGGGTGGTCGGAAACAGCATTCTGACTTTTGCTCCTGTTTTAGAAGCTCCACGACCTTCCTCTTCTGTTATTAAACCTTTTATGCACGCCTCGCCTTCATGTTGGATGTTACAGAAATTCCAATATTTTTTCCTTTACAGTTTACTGTGTATTTAGTTATGCTTTCTCAATAAATACTGTCCAAAAGTATTTTAGCAATTCAAAATCTGCAGTATCCAATCGTCAAGCAGAAAGATTTTGGTTTGATCACGCCACCACACGTGATATCATGTTGAAGGAGGTGTTCTTAACTGAAAAAGCAATTTATTCCCACAGATAACGGGTTATTTGAAGCTCAGAACTTGGTCGATTTCGCTAATAACTTTTGTGTTTTGAAAGCCAATTGGAATAATAATAGGTACCTAGGTAGGATCGTCGTTTGGCAAAAGCATGACAGTTCAAGTGCAAGTCCGATAATTTAAGGTCTGGAAAGTGTTCATGTAAATAAGCTGTATAGGGTGATAAAAAGTATTCTTGGAAAACATGTTCATCGATTTCTAGAAGCAAGGATCGATGTTTAAAATTTGCTCCAAGACTCAAGGGTTCATTAGCTATGAGTTAATAAATGTCGACAGCCTTCAAAGTCTCCAGTCCAGACACTTTCTGCTGAGTTTACGAACATCCTTGCCAAGAGCAGCTATAAAAATAGTCTTTGCTAAATGAGCACTTATTAGGTTACGGCATAATTATGTAGTTGTAATTTACACAAAGTGTCCGTGCCTAAGTACTGTAGAGTGAGGTTTGCAATGAAGAAGTTGCATAACCGAACTCAAAACACTCACAATTAATATTTGATAATTAGAAATGAAGGAAAGTTCTTTTGTAGCTAGTAGCTTCTATGGATATTGTACATGTACATACTTATTTACATGTTAAGAACATTAAATAAAGAAAAATTCCGAAAGTTCAATACCTTCACTACGGCTTATGGGTGAAACATAAAAATTACAATATGGAATTGGAGAAACTTCGAAGTCGTAACCGTAACAAGATCATTGGAAAAACATAAAAATACGTACAGTTATTTTATAGAGAACGCTGCTTGTTCGCTGTATAAAAGAAATGTGTTTGATTCTAGATATTAAATGCGATTAGAAACGCGTAACGGTGATAAAAAAAATCTTTGCTATTTTCATGAAGCCACTACTGGTAATTGTCACCAAAAATATTCGTTTTTAAACATTCGTATTATCACCAGTACCCCGAGCACGAATAATATTCGAATTCGTAACGTGACGGTATCGACAACTCGATACGATAACGGAGTATTACGTTAGGAGACAGCACAAACACAAATCATAAGGTATCGAGAGCTCGATACTATTACCGTAGTGACGTCATCCTAATGTAAATAGAGAAGAGACATTGGGAGCGAAATCAACTTGGTATTGAATGAACAATGCGTTCGAAAAGTAAATGAAACAAAGCTGTTTTTGTTATTTTTGACTAAATGTCCTATTATTTATTAGCAAATAAGGTAAAATATAGTCTTATAAATGAAGTAAAATTCTTAAATAAGGTATGGAAGATTACGAAAAGCAGAAGCTTCGAAAAAAAATTAATAAAAATATATTCTTTTAGAAACATTTTCTTTGGTTTCTGAACAACATGGTTCCAATTGACATAACGCATATTGGCATGAGATACCGTCCTGTCAAAGTTAGGAAATAAGAACATTGTGCTTATAATAACGTTGTTTATGAAAAAATGAATAAATAATTGAAATATACAGTGATACTGTGTTTTTTAAAGCAATGCTTCGATATCGCCTTGTGTGTGTGTCAGTCGTTTCACGGAAAATATCGAAGTTCAGCCAAATCCGCAATTAGACTGGAAAAGCGGACTCCTAAGTTGAAAGCATCGGGTGCGACTGGAATTAACGCTAGGATGGAGAAGACTGGGATGTTGAAAGCAAATAAATACGAGCGTAAAGAAAATTACAATGAATTTTGCAATAAAAGCTTAATTTTTTTTAAACATACAATACGAACATTTGTGGCAAGACAGATAGATATAAAACAATAAATATACATACAACAATCAAAAAAGAAGAATAAGTGTTGACTATTGTGAAACTCAAACCGTTAATCCAAAACGCACACGAAATAACCACGGCTTCATCGTACATCTCCGCCACGCAGCCTCCGAAAACCGAGATCATCTACTGTTGAGGCTATAAATTCAATCTGACCGCCTACCATGATCGTAGTCCTCCGCTAGCGGTCAAAGTTAATATCACAACCTCATGACTAAAGAAAAGACTACATAGGAAAATGAAGAAAGTGAATATTTCAATTTTTTCATCATTTATTTTTATTGTTAATCAATATTAAACATTTAAATTATGAGTTTAGTTTATTCATTGTATTTACTAATACATGTTAATCATCCTTCCCATAAGTCATCTTTGATAAAAAATTATGAGAATAATGAGTGGTGTTGTGGTATGTCAGGTTGTGTAGCTCTCAGCAAGCTGTTAAAATGTTCACACATTTTTCACATAAAACACGGCAACAACTTTTCAATTGCCCAAAAGTTATTTCTATTGACATCTGGGTCTTTCCAAGAAAATTTGTGTATGTCTCTGCTGATGCATCATCCGGAATTGGTGTTGTTTTTAACATTAACCAGGAACGTTGTGGATAGCCACAATCACCTAAAATAAAGGTAAAGTATAGTGATTACATAGGTAGTTCACCATTTAAGACGAGCGTCTTTAGTGGATGAAAAACCACTCTACAATATAGCAGTCATTCAGTACTAGTGCATTTTTTATCAAACATATTATGCAGTTGTTGCTAAATCTGTGATATAAGCACCTGCAACCTTCTAGATGGTTAAGGTTTTTTATTTGGTAAGTATGATCACAATTCAGTTACAACAGTATATAAGTTATGGCAGTTTTTAGTTTTTCCACAACACTAAGCTAGTATTATATATTCATTCTTTAATAATATTCATTTCTTCATCTTTATTTGGCGTAAAAATATCCAAATGACTTCCTTTATTATTATATAGATTTATTTAGATCAAAATCTCCTTACCTTGCGAAGTTGAATTCTATCATTTTCAAAACTTAAACTTACAGCAAAAATATAACCCTTATTACTATTTCGGTGAAGCGGCGGTCTTAGATAGTATTATTAATCATAAAATATGCACTTAATACTTGAAACAATATTTTTTATTGTAGTTTATAGGGTTACGAAACTTTTGTCACTGTCAAAAATTCAGTGACAAAAGATTCGTAAAACTCGATAGCCAGCCTTCGCAATTTACATTACCGCATGACAAAAAAAAAATCATGCTTCCAATTTTACTCATAAGATGTCACGTATCGAATGACCATCGAACAGTTCGATACAATAACATTACGAAAGTAGTTCGTGCTACCATATTTGGTAGGGGCACTGTACAAATGTCATACATTTTTTTACGTTAACGATACGAATACTTTTTCGCAAATTATTCGTGCTCACCCCACTGTCCCTCTAGACAACTGGCAATTCGATAACCGGCGTTTGAATAGAATGACGAATGTATAGGATTTGACGTATTTGACATGCGGTAACGACTGTCAAATACGTCCTATCCCATATTGCGGTAACTCTCGCAAAAGCCATAAACCAAAAGTTGAAGTTGAAGTTGAAGTCCTATCCCATATATTCGTCATTCTATACCACCAAACGCCAGCTAGCGAATTAACACTTGTCTAGAGGGGCTGCAGAAGAAAAGAAAGAAGAAAAGAGGAACCATTTTTATACGTTTCATATTTTGTAGTGTAACTACGCATCGGAAACTTACAGACTTGTCCCATTTAGTACTAGACTTTCGAATGTTGTTGAATAATATTATAAAAGATTCATCTTATAAAAGGAAAATATTTCAAAATGCGAACAAACGGCAAAGTAAAAGTAAATAAAAATTACAAATTCTTATCCAATAGAACAATAACCAGAAATCTAAATTCTTCATTTAATTATAATTAGTTATTATAAGTTGCTTTTGCGATTGCGCATTCTATAAGAGGAAACAACGTTAGTGTTATTTCTTTCAATATTAGAAAGTGAAATGTCTTGGAGTATCTGCTAGTGCTAGTTATTCCAGTCTTTCAATAGGTATATTGCTACGAGTATCATAGGAAATTTAATAAAACAATTGCAACATTTAGTCAAAAGCGAAGGTACTCTCTACATGTGTCTACAGGTATTTCAATCGTAAACGACATTTTTAATACTGCCATTTGTATTTCTTTTTAGTCATATGCTTACACTGACTGACAATTATATAGTACAGTCAGCGTCAAAGTGATAGTGACACTTAAGATAATCAAATTACAAGACGCTAGGAAAAAGTCAATAATTTCGGTACAAGTAAAGTTTCTATATTTTTGACAACCATGTAAGCGCTCAAAAGTCGAGACGTTCAAAATGCCATAAAGATAAGTTCAGTCCAACCGCCATAAATATGGTAACCGTGGCTTTACACGATTTTAATAAATAAGATAATTACAGCTAAAAAAATTGTTTATTTTTACACCTTTTTTTTTTTTTTTTTTTCCGACCATCGGCTCCCCTAAGCCCCCCCAGGGGAGATTTAGTGTTCTGTAGGTATGTTTGAAAATGACCATTATCAATTAGCATTACATTAATTTTCAGACACCTGCTTATTGCTTACAATAGAAGTAAATATCGTAAGTCGTCTTAAAATGAAAAGGACAGAGCAGTTCTTATCGCTTTCGTTTTACGTGTAAGTAATGTTTTGATATGACAATTGAAATTTAAAATGTATAGCATTAAAGTTTATTTACCTAATTTGGTCCACATTTTTTTAACACTTGAATGCCGGTGGGATGACTGTTACCATATTTATGGCGGTTTGACTGAACCTATCTTTATGACATTTTGTGCGTCTGGACTTTTAAGCGCTTATATGGTTGTCAACAATATAGAAACTTTACTTGTACCGAAATTAATGACTTTAAGTGTCACTATCACTTTGACGCTGACTGTACACAATGTGACAAAAGTAAAGATTGAATCAATAAAAGATTTAAATCCCTGTATGACGTTTTTTAACGTTTCTTTTGATATCGTTTTAATCTATTTTTTTCGCAAATACCGGAACATAAATGCAAATTACACAATTATTACAAGACACACCACACCCATGCTTTTGAAGTGTAATTATGTATGTGTTAACTCGTACAAACAATAGAAAATATATGTAATTATTTATTACACTATACATTTTATGACGTTCATTTTTCTTTTCTTTTTAAGGCCGTTGTTAATTATGCCCAGTAATAATTCCTTGTTGTTGAAACGTTTTACGGTCATAAATTTTACAAAGTATTTCAAAATGCCTTTTTACACGTTTGTATATATGGTAAGACGAGCTTGCATTATATTATAATACATGATAAAAACATTTTATCCTTTGTTACAATAAATCGGATTTTTTTATCTACTATCATGATTGAATATCTTTATATCAAGAAAATGTAAGTAGATTGAACATCATTCGTCATGCATGTTGTAGAGACTGCTTCTCCATGGATTTTCCTCCGACATAAAGAGAAGGTTCTTCTAGCGGATTAAGTGATCATATCTGGTGCCCCAAAGGATAATATGAAGATTTGCAGTGTGGGTACTTTTATAGCGCGATGTAGGACCTGTGGTTTTGAAGTAATTCGGCTCGTCTTTGCTAGATAGCGTTACGTTGTTCGCGCTTCTCGAAGTTTTTTCGTACCGCTCTTTATAATTATGTATAAGGCTTTTGTTTATTCTTCTGTGTTATTATTTCATTTTTTATATCATTAATGATTGTCACCATATAAATTGATTTTGACCTATTTTCATTAAATTCGTGTAATTTCTAAAATCTTCGTATAGTATACAATGTGCAGTTATGACGTTTTATCTGATAGAAATGTTTAAATAATTCATAGATAAATAGAATTAAAGTATTTTCTAAATCCCAAATAATCTTTGTCTATTATCATGATTGAATAACTTTTGTTTATCTGCATACGTAAAGATAAATGGTTCTCGCCTGTGATAAATAGTTAAGCATGAAAATTATAATAATACATAATATGTATTAGCATCATCATCATCTCTGGATTGAATCCCAGTTGTGACAATGGTGCGATAAATGATGGTAGTTAATGATTTTGACATGACTGCCTTTAATATTCATCAATAAAAATATGCATCGTCGTAGGGCCTTTCCGTAGCAGTTACAATAGCCGCCACACTTATTAGATTCGGGGTATAAAGGGCCCCACTGATATCCTTGAGGCCCCAGCCAACCGCATCTGTAAATCGATGAACCTGCTAATCATCAGATGAGGCTCTAGCGCAGGCATATTTATTAAATTTGGGCCTTATACCGATGCGAACGCCACTCATGTTAAGTCTTGTAATTGAGGGCTACGTTGATACTCAACCTTAAAAGTCAAGATTGTTCATCATCAGAACAGGAATGTGTATGCACCTTTTAGGTAAGTATTTACCGTATCGTTCCATCCATACAACAGAACGGATACAAAATTGAACACGCGAACGCACACACGTACTGACTGACAAGTATAATGTATACTTTATATCTTAAGAACACGCCATGAAGCATCCAATCGGAACCAATGTCCCATAATAGAGGCCCTAACTCTGAGCTCTGTAGAACATCGCATAAGATTTCTCACTGATCATATCCTGCCCGACATGAGTAGATCTCGGCTGCACTCAATAATTACCCGACAATGCGACGAAGATAAACGAGTCATTACAGTGAAAAAGAACGCCTGTTTTATGCAACTCCAGGGCTGTGGAACCAAATGGCAATAAGAAGTCACTGAAATCATTATGCTAATATTTCCTCGACCTCACATATCGCTTCCTTGGCTGCACATGGAACCACGAAGATTCGCTCAAGGGATACAAAATTTATCGAACTGCGCGAAATATCAGTAAGTGGACTGTACGTCCACGAGGACGTTGCCTCTTTAAGATTTTATTTTTAACAATGAAAAGCAACTGGGTTTGTTATCATAGAAAAATTAGCAAATTTATTTATTCAGACGTCATAAGACGTAATTACGTTGTATCATGGCGCACCAGACTATCAGCTATGTTCGGCTTTCATGAGATTCGCGTAAATTCTAAAATCTTCATATAGCATACAATGTGCAGTTATGACGTTTTATCTGATAGAAATGTTTAAATAATTCATAGATAAATAGAATAAAAGTATTTTCTAAATCCCAAATAATCGTTGTCTATTATCATGATTGAATAACTTTTATTTGTCTGCATACGTAAAGATAAATGTCTCTCGCCTGTGATAAATAGTTAAGCATGATCATCATCATCTCAGGATTGAACCTCTAGGCGGAAAATGGGGCTGCTTGTCTTCTATGAACTCAAGTCAAGTTAGTGATTAGGCAAGGTCAGCTGTTATTCAATAGGCCGTTTAGGTCTACTGGAGTTCCTCAGATCTCCTTTATGCATTCACATATGTTCTCGTGGAGGAACACCATTTGATTATAGTCGTTATTATTTTCATATAGCATGTAAACATTGTATAGTTTGGTTAGATTTAATGAATACAGATGTGAGGATGACGATATCTTCATTTTCATGAGATTCAGGATAATAAAGAGGGCAATTCTGTGGTATCAGTCTCACGAAGCTAAAGTGTTCACAAACATAAATTCCATAAAAATATTTGAGAATTACATATTTTTCAAGTTAATTAACTCTCGTGATAGACAGTTTGGGAGATTATCGCTTCAATCAATCAATTAGCCCACTGCAGTCCACTGCTAGACATGGGCATCTCCCAATGCGCGCCATTTCATCCGATCACTTACAACTCCTATTACTTAAATTGATATAGCGGTACGTCATACAAATACATTAAAATTATTTATAAAATTCACAAAAATGTTCAGGCAAAAATATATTTGCTTATCTGGGAGTCAAGCACTTTCGTCCGTTATCGCGTTCACAGATCGACCTCTGACATTTAGAAGCGAGTATTACAGGCCAACCTGGGAAATGTTATTTCGAACGAGACAAACGCAACGTGCGCTATTAAGCAAATGCCGTATTATTATACTCGTTTCAACAGCACTCATGGTGCAGTGGGTTTAAATAATCACGTTGCAATCGTCACCGTGCCTGTTACAGAGGTAATGGGGTCTCACGGGTCTCACCAAGATCTTTGGGGTCAACTCAACCTCAACTGCAAGCCGGTATACCTACTGATTGACGTACGAGGCTCTGGCGTAGGCTTTTCTCTCGAGGCAGATGACAGTCTCTCCCGTAAAATCCAACATAAGTGAAATCAACGAAAAGAGTAAAAAAGCGGACCACAAGATCTAAACTACAAGCATTGATGGAACGGGTGTTGCGTCGGTTCTAAGGGGTTTGATCTGCCTAAGGTTCGCTAGATACATGATTTTGATAGTTATTGCCAGACTGAGTGAGCGATTTCCTCTTTACTTCTTACTAAGTCTCAGCTTTTTCACAGCTTGGCCAAGGCTTGAAATGCTGCAAATAGAACGCAACACTCCTCGGCACATCACATTTGCGGCATTTCTATCTCCGAAGCTTCGACGATCGGAATCACATGTATTTTTAATAATACAAAATGAACAAAAATATGCCTCTCTTGCTTCGCATACTGATACGAATTTAATTATTCCAACGAATTTATTTCATTTAAAAAAAACGGCCTGAATATGCACCGGCCTAACCGAATTTAGGCAATATTTGATTTAAGGTACAGACTGTTAATCAAACAACGATTGAATATAGACAACCCTAGTAACAGAAGCCGTAAATATTGGGTATGTATTGTATGCTCTTTCAATGAAATTTAACAATACGAGTCTGGTGCTCTGATGGTGAGTATCTAACAATGACAAGTGTGGAACGAAATGGTGCACATCACGACAGGTGGCCAGCAAACCACAACCAAATAGGAATTGGATTTTTTAAATTGCAGTTAGGGGAACAAATAATATATTCGGTGTATGAGTGTGTATCTCCAAACCAGTATTTTCTGGAGTCGACAGTAAGATTAGAGCAAAGAAGATTACCACAGGTTTGGGATAATTGGTTGAAATAAATAATATTAATATACCGCGACATTTTTTGCAGCGTTAAGCAGACCTTGTACCACAAGATCTTATCGGGTCCACGGATAAACATACATACACAATACTTAGTCTAATGCAAATATATAAAAAGTTAATATACCTACCTATGTCTACCGTTCAAAGGCTGACACGGGAGGGTAATTTTATGTCAGGAATACCATATCAGGTGTATGCCGTCCTAACGACAAAGTCTATCGGGTTTGTTAGTATAATAAAGAAATCAAACCCACAACCGCTGAAGAAAAAACGAAGTAGTCCGTAACTTAAACCGCCACGTAATACAAATTGTAAAAAAATGAAGATACAACAGCATTAACACTGCGTTTTTACTGCATCTACGTAATGAAAGTTTGCAAGGTAAAAGACGTTGACCTCTGATCTATCATTTCGCTATCGTATTTATTTCTAAGGGTATTCGAGTGTTATAAAATACAGGTACTCGTAGAATATATACAGAATTCTACAATTTTTTGTACTTTAGGCTGATAATTGAGCTTATTCGGTTACACCCTGGAAACCCAAAGATGTGAGCCAGAAGGTCGACCGAGCAAACGTTGGCGACTTGATTATCCCAGATTGGTGTAGAAGAGAAAAGTGGCATGATCTGGTGGGGGCTGGGATAGCAATTTGACCAGGAGGGCAAAATAAATTAAAGACAAAAGTGGTTTGTACTTTTACTACTATACCAAGTACCTACCTAGTATTATTTCCAAGTGATAGAACACTTCATGATTTTTGGTACTAACACCTCCTAACCCGTTAATAAAGGAGACTACAGAAAACACTGCTATTTTATAATGACCATAATGAGAGGATTGCTAATCGGGTGGTTCAATTATATTAATGTCTCACTATAGTGACTATGTTCGATCAGTAGTCATCGGCTCTCTAACCGGGTACTTGAAATTCATTTATGGATTTCATGTTATTATCATTCGCGTGATTTCATTTCCAGTATTCAGTCGTGAGAAAATCTGCACACTTTTAACAATCCTTAGATGACAGTTTGTATTTAATTCTTCAGAATATTTTAGATAATTAGTAAGTTCTGCTAATACACACTGAGATATCCCAAGCCTTCGGACTAAGTTAACCTATATATATTATAACCTAACCATCAATACTAGACGATATTTCACATACATGATATGGCTATATTAATAAACGAAAATCCAGCGATGACGTGGCGATGACTTGAGACTAAGAACATAAATGTAGTATGTACTCTAGATAGAACTAGTAGTACTCTGATAAATTCGCTTTGATTTTATAGATGGATTTACTTGAATTTCGCTGATAGATTGATGTAGCCGCTTACAGTGAGTATATTGAAATTGTTCCCGTCTCATAAACAAATCAAAAAACGCTAGTAATATTCGATATACTTACGTATAGTATCGCTTACTTGTTGTAGCAAGCATATAGCGTAATGGTGTACCCAGCCAAAAGCTTACAGCGTGGACAGCTTATATTCGTAGAAGTACAATATTTTAATTAGAAAACAATATAACTTACAATATTCATATTTTAATAATGCAACGAATATTCAGATAACATGAGACACTATGGTGACATATTTGATTCTTTTTGATCTGGATGTCTATGTAATCTTTAGAAGGAAATATGCTCACGCAATTTGGGGAAGAGTTTTGAACAAGATAACATAATAGAGCTGAAGATCTTTCCGAAATCTTTATTCAGTAGGAACATTTCAACCCCAAGTTCGATCGATCTTACAGTAAACGGTGCTCTACAATGAGTGAGAAAAGGATTCTTGCCTTTAGACCTTTGCATTGACTCGCAGCTATTTTGCCGAAGTTGACTTATTACATTTACAACATCTAACCAAAACCAGTCAATTTATTCATACAGGGATCGGAAATTCAGAAGCGACAGTTCCCCTTGTATGGTAATGTGGATGTTAAAAACTGATCGAGTCATGATCGATATGTCAAGAGTCGCGTGTCTAACGCGATACTCAAAGCGAACGTCGATGACCTTGACCCACTTAACAGCAGATCATTAAATCATTAAACCGCAGTTGGATTATCGTTTTTCTTATTAAGAATGAAGCATATTTGAAATGTAAAAGTGTTAGTATTCTGTCAGGCAGTACGGATTTATAAAGGTTTTGTGTCACCAAGGACTATTTGTAAATGTCGTAATGACGAATTTCAAGCTAAGATTCGGGCGCATTGTCTAAAGTATTATGCCCGGTTCACATTATCCCAGTCCAGAAATCCAGTGAATCAATCCAGTCCAGTGCTGGATGGATTGTTGAACTGGACTGGTATCACTTACTGAAAATACTAGTCAATAAGAAATAACATGTATTTACATTCTAATGCGGAAGATTCGCGACTGCATTTCTGCCAAGGATGGTATAGGGGGTCAGAGCGGCGGTGGTCTCGTAGACTGTAGAGTACAGGCCAGTGGCGAGGGGTCCTTATAACCAAATTCCTGCTGGCTTGCCAATGGGTCGCATATTTATAACAAACTAGAGCGAGGAAAGCTATTTTGTCTACCGGTTTTCCTTCTGAAAATTTTCACCCTTCGCCACTGTTACAGGCTATTCCAGGAATTCAGGATACGATCAGAAGTGGGGTTGGAATCAAGAGTGTTGAGAAATATAAAATTGTTTATTGTTAAGATCTACACTACAAATTACACTGTATACTTGTTAAGTTTATTAAATAAAGGTTAAATTAAATTAAATTCAAATTATGAGATGTTAATGTTAGGACGTCAGTGTTCAAATGTTATTGATGAAAATGTTAGAGGAATGGCACGCAGTCGCGACGGTAACCCAAAGTTCACTAGGTACTTAATTTGACTAAAATGTCTAAGTCGCGTTGCCTTTTAGTAGAACTTGAAAGGCAGTGGACGAATTTCAGAAAGGATAGTAAGGTGAGGCAAAGCAAACCCGACTATTACAAAGGTCATTGCAACAAGTTGAGTTATGGACGTCGATACAACACCATCCGGACCGGACCGTCTTTCGCAGGAAATAGACCACGCGGATCCTTACTTCAAGGAAGGATGCTTTGAAAAAGCAAAAGAAACATATCAAATATTCGTGTCTTCGATCCATAAGGGAAACCTGGAACAGTTCGCAAAGCCGTCCAGTACCTAGCGTTTTTGCAACAGGAGAAAGGTCGGGTGAAACTGACCATAGGCAGAAAATTCCTGGTGAAGACAAGGAGGAAGCTGCACGTCGAGCTCCACCAACAATACCAAAACAACAGGGCAGCTACAGCAGAATGGATGCTACAACAAGAAGAAAATTTTAAAGCTATCACGGGAACAGTATCGAACATAGAACTAGACTGCTTAACAGTGCAATAGGAATTAGAGGATGCTCTAAAAAGACTCGAAAATTGTTGGTCTATCATAGATAAATCGCACTTGCAGATCGATAACGAACCATCCAGTAGTGCGGAGTGCATAATAGTGAAAGTGTGAAAAACGAATTTAGGTACAAAGATGAAGGAACATACCCAATTTTAAAGAAAATTGCGTTTAGTGATTCAGTGTGAACAAGTGATTAATGTAGTAAAAAACTCGTACGCGTAAACACTTTAGTGTCTAGAATTCAGGATTCTGTTTAAGGGGATTAGCTACTAACATTTAAATAAGTAAAAAATTGTATATCATCTTGTATCCACTCCCCATTTTCGAAGTTATTAACAAAAATTCTTAATTCATATTCCCATATCGTTCATCTCGGCCCTGTGCAAAATGTTAAGTTTAATGCTGACTCCGAACACGTGATGTGAGGCCCGCTGGCGACGCGACTTAACTATTCATTTTAGTAAAATTAAAGTAGTGTACTTTCGGTTACCGTCGCGACCGGCATTCCTTTAACATTTCCATCGATAACTTTTGAACAGTGACATTCTCACATTAACATTTGATAATTTACATTTAATTTAATCTAACATTGCGGTGGAGACTATTGGCAGTTGGGGGTCGGTGGCAAAGAGGTTAATCGCGGACATCGGCCGCCGCATCCACGACCAAGGCGGTGACTAGCGCTCTGGCTCGTTCCTGGCGCAAAGGATGGCCATTGCGATTCAACGAGGCAACGCGGCGAGCATCGTGGGCACCTTTGCGCCGGGAACGATACGTGGTGGGTTATAAGACACGACATAAGCATGTTTTTTGTCTAGTTGTATTATTTTAATTTATAAGGTTTTTATCGCAATTGGTTTTTTATTCAATATTTATTTATTAAAATTAACAAGTATACAGTTTTATATTTCTTAACAAACTCTCTTGATGCCAACCCCACTTCCGATCGTATCCCAAACACGAGGGATATATTTTATTAGGCCACCTTACACCTCGGCATATGAGACACAAGACGGCGAGCGATGTTAGTCGGTTCGAACCCAGCATAACCATACCGACCATACTCGCGGGCCTGAGGAGGGTGGGGGAGGGGGTTAGAGAGACGTATCTGTGGGTATGCATGAACAAAGGGGTACAGGCCTTATAGACAAAAATAAAATGACAGGCCTTATAGCCAAAAATAAAACGAATAAGGAATGTGACTAATAGTTGATAGTCATTCTTATATAATCACTAAGATGATAGATGAAGAAGAAGACTGAAATAAGTTTTATTATTGCTCTTATATAATCATTATTCAATAATTACATAGGTACTTAGAAATTCCTATTGCATGGAAGTAAAATATTTCTGATAAGAGTGTATATTATAAATAGTTAATATGAAACCAAATTTATTTCAAATTATTCACCTAAATAGTATATTATGTTTGCTCTTTTATTATTTTCTGTGAAAGTTTGTGTTCAATCAACTCATATTTGCCTACAAAATGGGTTGATTTATTATTATCCTATTTATTCATTTTAAAAACTTACAAATTATATTTTTAAATACATATAGAAAATAAAAAACAAACAGATATATTATTCTCTAATTCAGTGACTCATCTTAAGCCTTCAATAAAAATTTTTAAACAAAAATGAAATTACTCATATTCCCTCTAACCTCTCCAACTAAGCTAAATTGCTTGTGCTAGAACTGGGCTTATATTGGTAGTAATGGCCAGGATTCGAACCCAGGACCTCTTAATCGTAACACAAGAGGTCCCGGGTAATAGAGTAGAGTATCTATAAAGAAAATGCAAATAGATGAACCATCTGAGGTTATACTCACACTTCTTTAGTTCACTACTTCTTCAACTTATTAGGTTCAATGGCAATAATTTTCTTAAACGTGATATAGCTACAGTGTACTGGCATAAGTGAATTTTTCAGGACCTATCATAGTTTCATATGATTTCAGATCTGTATGCAGCGTGCAACAACTGTACCAAAGTAAGCAAGTTAACATCAATTCAAAAATTAAAGTGATAGTGGTTGCATGTGTAAATTTCATACAGTCTACTCATACAAACTTTGTTTGCTATATTGAGAACCTTCTGTTTTGAGTCAAAATTGACTCAACATGCACAATTATTTATATGATTATGGGTCGGTCTAAGCAAACAGTGTCCATTTGTGCAATTTCCACAATACATTGCAAGTAAGATCTAACAACAAAACCTGTTTACCTATATTAACTTTATTTTTCATTAAAAAAATATATTCATCAGCTTTTTTTTCATATACATTTTATTTCTGAAACACTTTTTACTCTTTTTTGACCTAGCTATTCAAAACGAGAACCGGTCGTTAATCGCGTGTGCGTTAATTTGAAAGTCTGCTAGCTAGGCAACAACCTTGCTTAAAACTGTCATAACTAGCATGCGCTGTTCGACATGCATACAGTCTAAATGCGATAACTTGCTATTATTAAATGTGTAATGTGCTACTAGAAAAGAAGTATCAGGTTTGACTTTCCATTCTTTTTCTTTATTTCATAACTTGCTAAACTTAGAAAAGTAATCTCAAACTTTTGGCATGAAGAATATAATGATACGCTCTACCGGTGAACTCAGTTTAAACTTATGAGCACATAATGAGTATCGATGAAGTGTATAATGTTTTAATAATTTCAATAAAACATAACAAAATAAATAAGTATGTGTCAATCAAACTTACCATCTTTGACGTTCTTGGAAGATTGCGATGATGACACACCGGGGATAGTTTTATCGGTAGCACAGTACATTGTAACTATTTCCACAGGTAGGTACTAGTAATTCACTCTCATCTAATAAAAATGTACATATTTATAAAATGATTTGATAACACAATACATTCGTACTAACGCGAAACGCGGCGGCCATTCCACATTCCGGTTGTAAATAATATTCGCATCATAGACAATCACAAGTTCACAGATAAAATGAAATCTGAAAGTTGTAATTCATGAACGAGATTTTTTTTTTCAAAAAATGTTGAAATTACTGTACCCAAAGTAAGGCATAGAACGTTTTGAAGATTGTTGTTCACTTTTTAATCAATATCAAACCATTTACAATACCAATAGTCGCGGAACTTTTTAGTTATACATGCTTACTACAATAAGTTAGCTTAAAAGCCTTGTAACCTGACAAAACCCCGAAAAATAAAAAGTTGAAATATGTCATTCATTTCATCAATTCCTAAACGTCAAATCAAAAAATTGGATCTGTCAGACATTTCCACTTTCAGTTCAAGTTTCTGAATTTCTATTTCAAATATAAATAAGTTTCAGTGGCTAATAGTTTTTGTATTATACTTTAAAATATGATGCGACACCAGTACTGGGTAACAAAGAAGACTGTGTTAAAGAAATTAGGAACAAAAGAAGATGAATGTATTGTATCTTCCGACGCTGAGCTCGACGCTAAATTGGAATTATTTCGATCAATATCAGACAGCTGCTTACAATTACAGCGAGTATTGGACCAATATCAGGAAAGATTGTGTATTTTGGCTCAAGAGGAAAACGCCTTAGGTAAATTCTTACGAGATGCTGGAAAGAATTCAGATGCCTCTGGTAAACACATGGTATCTGCGGGAAAAGCTATTTCATATTCCGGCCAGCAGCGTTTATCAGTAAGGGGCCCTTTGTTGAGGCTTTATCACGAAGTGGAGACATTTAGGGGTCGCGCTGTAAGTGATATGCGGGCTACTGTATCTGCTATGGAAAAAGCTCGTATTGAATACCGTGCTGCATTGAGTTGGATGAAATCAACAAGCGCTCAACTAGATCCTGATACGGGACGTGGTCTTGATAACTTCCGTAAAGCACAGCGGCAAGTACGCGAAAGCAAAAAGTTATTTGATAAATTGACACTTGATGTTTTACAGAAGGTATGTACAACAACATTTTATAAAATAACATATGAGGCCTTAAACTAAAGTGAAATCAACATTTTTACTTATCAGTGAAATGCAGCCTAATACCTAAATTTTAATTTTAACTGAAAAGTATAGATCTTGACACACTGATCAACAATCTCAAAAATATGGCCAATGATAAAAATTCAGAGTTCATGAATATAGTTTGGATACAGTTTACAATATTGAAAAACTTTTCTACTTACAGATTGACTTGTTGGCCGCAGCAAGATGCAACATGTTCTCGCATGTATTGTTGAACTACCAGACATCGTTTGCAACATTTGCTTCAAAAGTAGCACAAACGTTACTTGCCACAGCAGATACTATGAATATCACACCTCAATATGAGTTCTCTAACTCTATACTAAAGGAACTGTCACAAACATTGGATGAAACTGACAGTAAGCAGGATGTTGTACCACAGGATAAGGACCAAATGCTGTTTTTCCAGGTATTTTAGTTTTGTATTAAACATTGATAGACTAGTGTTTGACTCAATAAATATATGGTTAATAATGAAAAGTGCTTGGCTAGAAGCATAAGTTTGCTTTAAGATTTGAACCCTTAAAGAATATTTATTTTATTGAAAACTTTTGTGGGTATAGTTATTATGATATTATACATCTTCTGAAGAACTTAAATGAATTTGATGAAATTTTATGTGTTTTTGTAATTTGTTTGAATAGTTTCAATTCTAAATTGAACCTTATTGATGGCGCTATAACCAGGGCCTAGGATTTTTATAAAAACATATTCTAAATCACTTTAGTGTTTTAAATTAACACCTTTACTTTCTAGGATGATTATAAGGATGAGAATCCAGAAAACACTAGCAAAAATAGACAGCAACCCAAATGTGACAACGAAACTGAAAAGCAGCCGTCCATTGAAAGAGCAGAGAATGCAGGTGCCTCTGTTAACCTGATTGATACAGGTCTAGAACCTGAACAAGCCTGTGGCAGTACTACAGGCATACTTTCTGATCTAGCCGGTTTAAATCTTGAGATGTCTGATAATTTTGGATTATTTATGCCATCACACTTGTTACAGGTATGTTAGCAAAACCAAAGAACTTCCAGGGTGCTCTGTTAACATATATATCATTTATTATTAAATTATAAAAATGCTAATATTCCCTTTAACTATTCCTCCAGCTAAGCTAAATTGCTTGTGTTAAGAGTGGGTTTCCATTAGTAATGTAATGGCCAGGATTTTACCAATTTTTGTTTTCAATTAAAGTTATTTACGTAGTATTATTATATTTAATTTAAACATGAATTAAAATACTTTATCCAATAATATGTATAATTACCACCACATTAGGTAACCCGTGATATGTAGGTATTCAAGATTTGAACATATATTTTTTTGATGAGTGTTTTAGGGCGAAACACTTATTAGTTAAGTAAAAATAATCATAACAGTCACAAAAGAGCTGTTAGTACAGTCAACTACAAAAAGATGTATCCAATTTAATCTTACAAAATAATGTACCACTGCAAGTGCCACTATGAACTAACCAAAGATTGTGACAAACATGGTATCCACCGAACTTGACAGTAACATGTATGCGCCTAAGCGCAATAATTATGTATCCCACTACATTTCCTGTGATATGTACACATACAATCTTAATAGAAAATGTATCCAAATACTGTGAAAGCAAATTGTATACATTTAATGTTCCAAAGAAATGTAACCATAGTAAAAAGGATGTACGAATTTCGAAGTGCTACCAAAAACAAAAAAGGTTCTTCTCTGAAACTTCCATTTAAAAATAAATTCATTACAAACATATTTATAGAGTTTGACTTATCTTAAATCCTATCGAAAACCTATGGAGATTGATGGTACAGAATTGGGGATTCGACAGATATAAGGAATGTACAAAATTTAAAAGAACATGTGTACTATCTATGGGACATGCGTCGCGGATGCAATTTTTGTAAAAAAAGCGTTCAGTCTATGCGTAACCGGCTAGAATTCGTTATACAAGCTGAAGGTGGTTATACTAAATTTTAAATTGACCTTAAAACGAGTATAATTATAAGTTTCAACGTTTATTTAAAGAGATATATTTGTTGTTTTTTGTCATCTTACGTGTAAGTTATTTACTAATAAAAATAAATGATAACAGCCTTTTTTCTTTTATCCGTCATCCAATACACGTGTTATGAATAATATTTTGCCATCGGTTTCATTCGGAAAAGTTCGTATTTACTGTAGGACCATCGCGATGTGTCAAATACAAATTCTGTCTTCCGTGGTCAAATCTTTTGTTTTGCAATTATGTCAATAATAGGAACATTAAATTTTCTTTGACAGTATTTGGATAGATTTTTAATTAAGATTGTAAGTGTACATATCTCAGGAAATGTAGTGGGATACATAATTATTGCGCTTTACGCGCATACATTTTACTGTCAAGTTCAGTGGATATTATGTTTGTCACAATCTTTGGTTAGTTCATAGTGACACTCGCAGGGGTACATCATTATGTAAGATTAAATTGTATACATATCTTTGTAGTTGACTGTACCAATATTATCACAATTTACAACTTTGTTTAATGTTTTAATTATCCCAAAGCCACAATATTTAATCTGAAACTCAAATAAAAACATACATGCAGGTATTAAATAAATGAAGAAATAATAATGCATTCAATGAAAATACATAAAACTTTGTCAAACTAAAATATTTATAAGAAACAGAGTTTCATTCAATGCCTGGCAATATATTCACAAAATATAAGCAATTTCACAGTTAGACTGGAAGGGCAAAATCATAGTTGGTGAAATATAATATAATATAATAATATATGAGTATATGTACTTTTCCCTAACCAAATCAAACAAAATAAAATCAATATATATAATGCACTTCCACTGAATAGGATTATTGTTCATTGATATATTGATTTGTAAAAGATTAGATAGTACAAAGTGTAGTTTGATAATATATTATCATTGTAGTTGATAAATAGCCTGTTAGTGAGCTAGTTTCTAACCGTTTGTATTACTAGTTTTGTAACCAATATTTAATATTCAAAGTAAAATTTTCTTTAAGTTACATACATGCAGCTTCATTATTTAAAACTAGTTAACTACTCATTATCTAATAACAATAACTAATTTCTAATCAAACATTTTACAAGACCTGAAAGTTATCACTAGAATGACTAGTGCTGACCAATATCTGTACCATGGTAGCTTCCGGCACCTTGACCATTACTCAAAATCTATGAAAAATATTAGGTATTCATTATGCTTCAAACAAAATATACTTAAAGCAACATTGGTTTCAGAATTCATCTGGCTTTCTCGAAGCTCCTATGACGCCAACAAGTGGCAAGAATACCCTACAGCAACAACAGCAAACTTTGCATCCACCGCAAGCTTCAAAGCCAAGTTCATCTTCCACTGTACCCAAGAAAGATGACAAAGCAGCGTGGTTCAAACTTTTCGCCGAGCTTGACCCCTTGGCCAATCCTGATAGTCTCCTTGGCTCTAACACTAACCAGAGCCATGCAGCTTAAAGTATTATATAATTAAATATTTAAAGAGCTTCTATTTTCTCTGAAGTAAACATGAGGTATGATCTACTAACTTAATATTACCAAACTTGCTGCAGAGCAGGGGGTAAGATCTTATATTAAATATATTAAAACTTGAATGATTAATGAAAGAAGAAAGATTGCTATATAAATGATTTTTAAAAGCAATACGCAAAGTTTTGGATGCTTAACAGATGGTAATCATAAATATTTTCCAGAACTTTTTAAAATAGACTGGACGAACACTAAAAGCTTAAAAACACAAGTGCAGTGATATACACGCATCAGCTTAGGCTGCTAGTGTATTAGTTAAAAAATAATAATAACTGTTATTCTTGAATCATGTCAAAATAATTTTATTATCATAGGCCAATCAAGGCCAGTATAATCCAACGAGTCTAGTCAAAACATAGAATTGCTAGATTTAAAGCTCTATGTAGATGGCCTAAATATATACTTATTCCTTAATAGGCACATGCAAGTTCATCGTAAAGCTACGTTCTGTAGAACAAGGTGAATAGAGATCAATGGGCGAATAGAAAAAAAATGGTCATTGCAGTTCTTTTATTTTAAATTAAATTCAACATTTTATTTCTATTCACCCATTGATATCTGTTCACCCCATTTTACCCGTACTGATCGGTGTTCAGGGCGTATTGTAACATCCACAGCAAGTATGTGAGCAAGGAAATAAGTATACACTTTCACATGTAATGGTCTATTTTGGGCCTTATGTACGAGAGGTTCCTTGATTGCAACATGTACACCTTGTAACATGTTACATTACACTGTACAATTACACTGATCAGTACATACTTTAATACGATGCTTAATAATCTCAAGAGTTCCCTTCACAACTGTTGCTCAGTTTGTGTTTTAAGGGTTGATCTGGATAGAAAAGTATAAAATATTTTAGTATTGACATTATCAAATAAAGTATCTTGTGATAAAAAAGCGTAAATTGAAATTAAGGGACATTTGGTTACAATAATGTATTAGCTATTTTAGAATTATGATATCTACATATTTATTTGATTTTAGAAATATCTTCTATTAGTACAATGACTGTATAAAGTATGTAAAACGTGCTCATTAGCTTATACTAATTTTAACTAACGGTTCGGCGAATTATTTATACACTTGGAAATAACAGCTTTTTAGAATGTGGCCCTTATCCCGCGAAGTGTTTTACATATTGTAAAACGTACTTTACATAATTTGCAAAACAAGATAAGTCTATGCAAAGATTTAATTTCTAATCTTTATTTCATATGCCTATTTATAGATATAAGTTTTATTTCCTTGTGTATCTTTTCTGAAATACTGCAGTGCAGTATTCTAAGTCGGGTCCCAAGTGGGACAACTATTTTTGCAATCCATAGTTTCCCTTTTTCCGAATTATGAATTCCGAATCCGAATGTACATTGTTGTTTGTGAAGTCCCTTGTGACATATGCAAGAATACCGTTTTATTTGAAGCATAAATAAATTGTTATAGTCAGTTTTTGTTATCTGTGAAAACAAAATTATATGTAGGTACATTGCATAAAGCCCTTTTCCTATTACCACACACGGGTCGAAAAAGACTTGAAAGCTAACATCCTTTAGATAAAACTTAATATAAAATTTATAGAATTTTGTAAAACAATTATTTTTACAGAAAATTAATGAAGCCTCCACTTTCATTCAAAAGCAACCCTTAGTAATTAAGTTGCTAGACCAAAGATTCATTATGTTTATAAGTTATTGTCACTAGTATATTTCATAAGTGATTGAATATTATAGTATTCTTAAGTCTTGGACATAACAGTCTGCACTATCCCAAGGTAGGAAAAAAAACACGGTACCGCCCATTATGACGAAACTTCCTTTCAGACAAATAATTTGTATTGTGGTATAGCAAAATGACATTTACTTTCAGTTACTAGTCCTAAAAAATTTGGTTGCCTGTAAAGTCGGTATACGGGCGAAAGTTTTACGTGACAACGACTTTGAGTGGTAAAATAATTTTAATGTGAATATTCATTCGTATAGTAGGAAGAAGGATGAAATAATAGTAACAATTTAAAAATGTCTGTCTCTCTCGCTCTTAGGCGGGCTAACCATGCCCGAGTGGAAGGGACGCGTGCCTCTCACTCGCTCTCATTGTGAGCGCATAACGTGAGCGGAGCGTAACGCAGTTTCTTGAAGTGTCACCCGGCAAACCAATTTATAAGACGTTGTCACGTCAAAACTGCCAAGAAGTTGTGCAGAAGAAGTTACGATCATATAGATATATACATAGATATAAACTATTAATATTTTATTTTATTTTTTTATTTATTAATAATTTGATTTTCCAGAAGTAATAAATTATTAATATTTTAATTCAGTTACCATTGAAATGTTATATTGAAGCTCACTGTGTCAGTTTTAGCTAAATAGATTATTCCACCGTTAGTCCACGTTTCGGGATTGTAACAGTTATGGGTAGAACTGTTAACTTCAATTTTTTGCAAAATCTATTTAGTAGGTATTACTGATGGTGACTGAATCGAAATATTTCTAATACGTATCTAAACCTAGTCATCTAAATTTAGTTTTAGACTTATTTACCAAATATTTGTAAGCTTTATATTCCATGACTAAAATAATATTTACACACTATTTTACTGTAGAAGTTCTTAATTATTTACTTAGTTGTATTAGTGTTATGTTCTGTGCATTCCATTTTTGATGTATTAAACGTTAATTGTAAGCATATGTTTTATTTTCTGCCTAGAAGCAAGGTGATATATTATGAATTAAATGGCATGATTGAATCACCACCACTTAAAATCCATAAATCTTATTTTAAATTAGTGCACGAAAAAAGGCACTATTTTATAAAACACTTTACGACCAATAGAGTATTTAATAATCTGATCTGATCAATTAATTAGTAGACTTTTGTCTTCAGGAATTAGTAAATTGAAGAAAGTACAACAGTAATGGATACATGATACATTATTCAAATAGCCCGCTTAAACGATGCAATGGATTTTATGACCTGGTAACTAGGACTATTAAGTCTGTATGTCACACTTAAAGTAGTAGAGACTTTAAAGGCTTAATTAGGAGCTTTGGACGGTATAGGTGTTTAATATAATTAACTGGTTGATTCGAGCTACACTTTTTTGCAGAGGTTCCTCCAGCAACTAATTTAGCACGGTGCAAAGTACCCTGCCTGCGCCCGTCTAAAGGTGCTTACATAGAGAAGCGGATTATCGGCGGCGGCGATCGGCTCTTGTTTAAAATTAATAGAGTATGTTTAAATGAGTTTTCATGGTGTTCAGTCTTGTTGATTTCTTTTGAACACTAAGCTTTCATTTAAAAAAAACCCGATGAAAATTGGTTGGGTAGTTTTTGAGTTATGAGCGTTACGCTAAGGTATTATTATAATATTATAAAACTGGAGAGATTGCTTGTTTGTATGTTTGGCTGAATGCGTTCATCACAATACAACAACAGAAGGTTTACAATATTTTTCACGTAGCATGGGTACGGTGACATTTGACTAATTCCATTTCATGCATGATTCATTTCGAAACAATTTACCTAACGCGGAATACAGGAAACAACACTTAATACGAAGATAAAAAGAAAACTGTTTTATTTTGCATTTTTAACTTAAAACTATTTTTATTTCTCCGTAATTATTTAAACTTTAAATATAAACATTCCAAATACATAATTCTTGATGCGTGAATCGGAACAGGTTGCGTTAGAGATTGACACAGTAAAATCGTTATAATCGATAAATTGTCGTTAGTTGTATTTTTAACTAAAATACGATTATAAAATATAATTATGTAATAATAAACTTTAAACAAAGCATTTTTGTCTTTGTGGAGCTTTATTATAATATAGCAACACTGCTTAAGCATGAGCTGGCAGCCATCTTGTTATATCAACTCAGTACGAGTGCGTCTGCCTTGTATGCGGTCTGTTTTCTTTGTTTTGAGCTTGCGTGGTGTTTTTGTTACTTGTTTTTGTTATTGACTATCGTTGTGCTTTGTTGTTTTCGTTACCGTTTTTTGTTATTGACTTTTGTTTTGTTGTTTTTTTTTGGCAAAATGCCAAAAAGAACGAAAAAGACTGTGCTTGGTAGTCAAGCCCGTGAATTTGTAGTTCGATTGCGGGATTACTTTGAGCGGGAACGTGAGAATGGCATAACGCTATTGCCTGTGTCCAACGTTTTGGATCGAGTGGCAGATGCGTTAGACATTGGGCGGAACACGGTTTCTCGAATCACTCGAGAAAAATATGGTGCTCACGATACAGAAGAAAATAAGTTGTCCACCCCTAATAAAAAGCGAACCAAAAAGACATCTGTAACAGATGTAGACAGTTTTGCGGCCGATGCTATACGGAGCCACATTTATAACTATTACCAGAATAAAGAATTACCGACGCTTCTAAAGCTGGTCAAGTCTTTAAAAGATGCTGATTTGTTTACTGGAAGTCCTACATCCTTGTGGCGCGTATTGAAGGACATTGGTTTCCAATTCAAAAAAGTAAACAAAAGAAAAATTGTCATGGAGAGGGGCGATATAGCACTTGCGCGGGTTACCTTTTTGAAAAAGGCTAAAGCGATTACCGATTGGAGCAATGTCGTCTTCCTGGATGAAACTTGGCTGAATGCCAATCATACGGTCGGTAAAATGTGGACTGAAGATACACCTCATGCCTCGACCAAAGTGCCAGAAGGAAAAGGGGAGAGATTGATTATTTGTCACGCAGGCACATCGAAAGGATTTGTAGAAAATGGGCTACTTGCTTTTAAATCGAAAAAGACGGGAGAATATCACGAAGATATGAATGCGGAAGTATTCACGGAGTGGTTTCAAAACATGCTTAGCAATTTAGAAGAACCCAGCACAATTATTATGGACAATGCCCCATATCACTCTGTGCAATTGAACAAACCGCCGACTTCTTCCAATAAGAAGAGCGAGTTGATCGAGTGGCTCCAAGCCAATAATGTGGAAGCCGATGAGACGAAATTAAAGGTGGAGCTAGTGAAGCTCGTAAAAATGCACAAGCCCCAAACGACATACAAATTAGATATGATGGCAAACGAATATGGTCACGAAGTCCTGAGGCTTCCACCGTACCACTGTCAGTACAATGCCATTGAATTAATTTGGGCCCAAATCAAAGGTAACTTGTTTAACCATAGTCTATTTACATACTGACAAAAATATGATTATGTTTATTATTTGAATTCTATGACTCAATTTGTTTTTTATCTTGTTTCAGGATACACTGCACGAAAAAATACAGCTCCGCCTTTTACAGCCACAAAAATGATGTCGATAAGATATATAATCGATTTTATTTCATGCGATTTTATCTTGACTACATCTCTAGTAACTTCAAATCCCTAACGTCACCGTACCCATGCTACGTGAAAAATATTTGTAGTGAAATTATTTTTATGTCGGTAAGGAGCTGTAATCATGAATGTCATCAAATCCGGCAGATTCCCGTATGTACGTTGTTCACCACAACATACTAGAAAACAAGTCGCTTTCCGCTGTATGTCCCTATAAGTACGCTTAGATCTTTAAAACTACGCAACGGATTTTAATGTGGTGTTTTTTAATAGGCCGGTATACGATCGCGCTGGCTCGTGCTGGCCAAACTTCTTCTCTATGTAAACACCCTACTATGAGATTGTTGCTTTTGCTGAAACATAAGAGAGTATTTTTGCTTTTCGCTATCTGAAGGAAAAAGTAAATTATTATTATTGTTACCTATTAAAAAGTAAATTGAATATAGAACATCGTGTGCATTAAGTGGATCCCATGTTACCTAAAAATCAAATTGAATACGAAGCAAAATGCCTAAAGGTCGTGTCTAAAAAGTTAAATCCGTATAAAGCAAACTGCCTTAAATTCATTATGCCTAAACAGCAATTTGCCTCAGAATTATGAATCCTCTAAAGCAAAAAGCTTACTAAGCCAATTGCCTAAAATGAATTATGTAGATTAGCAGAAAGCTACAATGTGTGTTATAATCAGTTACAATGGTGGCCCTCAGTTTGACCGCCTCATCAGATACTTTTTCACGCTCCATTTAATAGGAAGAAGGAAACACGTGTTCCAGAATTCCAAGGTCTTATTGGTGCGGCAAAGGTAAGAGTCACCGACCGCAGGCCACTGTTACTGTATTATTGCACTAGCTGACCCGCCCCGACTTCGCACGTGGCACACTTACTTTGAACCTGATAGGGATTTCACATCATCTCTTTAAACCATACCTACATGCCCGCACTTTATGAGTTTTCAAATAATGTAAGAGAATTTGCCGGAATTGTTAGCCGAGTTAACCCTGGCCTCGAATGCAATCGGGAAAAAACGTCTCTATGAGGATGATGAAGAATTTATATATTGTTTATGGTTATTGCTCCGCTCCCTTGAGTGGTAGCGCGGTGGTATTTAGCCTGTAAACTTCCTCGTTAAAGGGACTATTCAACACATAAATAATTTTAGTTCCCGGGATCAGCAATTCAATCTAACAAACAAACAAGTCTTTAGCTTTATAATAATAGTATTGAAGTATCCTACTAATATTATAAGCGCGAAAGTTTGTAAGTATGGATGAATGGATGGATGAATGTTTGTTACTCTTTCACGCAAAAGCTACTGAATAGATTTTTAAGAAACTTTACAATAATGTAGCTTATACATCAGAATAACACATAGGCTACCTACAATTTATAACGATAACCGATATTATAGCGATAACCGACAACCACGCGGGCGGAGCCGTAGGCAAAAGCTAGTAGGTACCTAGATCATACTATTATCAATCTTAGCCAAATCTGGCCAAATCAGCTCATGAAGTAATTAAGTGTAACTTATTTTTAGTTGTGGTAGTTTTCCTAGCTGAGGTCGGATGAAGTGCTACGTCGTGATTCCCTCGCTTTTAGAATCATTTGCTTGCTCGGTCAACAATGAGCACGGGCTTATAAAGTAACTTTGCAATCTTGTAAAACAAATTACGATTCTCACTGCATGCAGGTAAACACACGTGAACAATTGTTTTATATATCTCATGCCTTTAAATCATTCGCTGAGCTCAGAAATCTGTGTACATATTTATTTATTACAAACATTCGCTGCACTCGTGATTCAATTGGTAGGTACATGGATAGATAGTTCCAGCACCTATAAAGGTTAAATAAATTCGCTCATCAATATTATTGATTGCACAATAGCACTTAGCATTAGCCTTGACTGTTGGTAACATGCGATTGATGTCTATAATAAATTTACCATCGCGCGCTGACACGTTACCTAGCCACAGCCGAGGATTTATAGAAATACTTTATATTTCACAAAAAAGACAAGAGAACTGCCACTTTGGTAGGTGTCCTATTTAAGAGGCATGGGAACGGGACCCAGGACTTTACCAAATGTTAAAATTTTGTTTCTGCATACTCCAACATTAAAACCAAATACACAGGTAGTAAAAAGTTCAATGCAACTGAATTTAGAGAAACAATTCAGAGACTGTTCTGTTATAATCAATAATGTTATAATAAGTCATCAATCATCATCATCATATTTTGGGTCACATATCCTGGACACAAGTCGCGATACAAAAGAGACCCCGGAGCGCGCGGTTTGTTTCATAATAATCTATGCTTATTGAATTTGAACTCGCATCAACCACCTTGGTACCCCGTGCTATCCTCCTAAGACACGTAGGAAACGTATCACGTCCCATAGGTTCCCACTTATTTGGGGTGGGCGCAACAATCAATCTTCTCAAAACATGCCTTTCAGATGTTATTACTTTGCTAAACTTTCCTCTTTCACGCAATTCATCCATCTTTTGATCTTTTCTTGGGCTATTACCTTAACAGGGATAGGTCTACTCTTTGGATTGGGCTTGAATGCCTCTGCTCCTAAGGCTCTCTACATTCTTACTTTGAACCTTTTTACAACAAAATAACTTTAATCTCTTCTTGTTTAATATTCCTAGCTCAGATGACAAAAAGTCAGTGTATAAACTAAAAAATAAATGGCTGTAAAATCTAAAGCTGTTTATTTTAACAACCGTGATAGTTTGTATATGGATTCCGTTTAAAACCATTGTTTTTAAACGCTTCTGGCCCATTTTCTTCAAACTTCACCTTACTGTCAAGTCAATGACAGTTGACAGTCGGCCAGTCTGTCAAAGAGTCAAAGTGT
This sequence comes from Eilema caniola, assembly GCA_949126895.1. NCBI lineage: Eukaryota > Metazoa > Arthropoda > Insecta > Lepidoptera > Erebidae > Eilema > Eilema caniola. Next base: position 18,196,775 of record OX421476.1, on the reverse strand, counting down.
CAATTTCAGCTGGCCCATGCCTAGCCACCAGCCAGCCAGTATGAAATTGTGATCTGTGTTGTGTAATGAAATTATATGAAAATTAAAATTCGAACCTATTAATTTACTTGTACCTCAACATAGGAAAACCGGAAAAATGTTAAATTCAAGTAAGTTGTACATAATATTTATTATAACATTTGGGCCCAGATATTTTTTATATAATTAATCTGATATTTTTTTGTTTGTTAGTATTTCGCAACATTTTGGGCACTGAAGAACCACCAAGTAAAGTTTTGGAGGTGCGCTCTGACAATTACATATCAAGACCTATACATTATAGAGAAGATTCAATGCTACTGTATGGTCCAAAGGCAGATGGAAAGACTTCAAAAGATAAATATTATGAAATTGTGCTTCACAAGCCTTTTACTGAGAGCCTTCATCAGATGTACAGGTATAGAATTTATGAATCAGACAAATTTAGCTAATAGACCATTGTTACAATGATAAGTCATTGTTTTAGTATTGATTTAGTCATGACTGTAAATAAGTGTATGTTTTTACACCATAAGAGGCCACTAAGATCATACATTTTGATTATACCTTTAAGTATAATAAGTTGACTTTAGCAAAATTATTTTTAATTCTGAGCAGACATATTATTTTCAATACATCCTTTTTTAGGTGGTGAAGCATAGATTTTTAAATATAAATGAGCTGCGGCAAGCAGTAGAAGCAGTAGTTACATTAACCTTTGCTCCTATTATTATTCTTTATCTCCTAACTTAATATTACATCATGGTGTAATAGTCTGTTTGAGTTATTATTATATCTAATTATTTGAATTGATAACAATCGAGCACAGCAGGATTAATTGCATCATTACAGATTATAGAAGATAGTAGCTTGGGTAATGTCAAAAAGGTAAACTTAGACTGCCATTCTAGATTCTAAATGTGTTAAATGGTGGGTCTTATATCTCTCTTGATTTAGGGAAGGAATTGTAAACAGTAACCAAGTTATTGAAAATATAGATGTTTTAGTGGTCTGTTTTGTTATGTCTTAAATATTTAGTTAGCTAAACAAATAAGTTACTTATTCTTCCTTTGTTGGCATACAGTTTGATTCGGGCAACAAATTTAGAAAGTGCAGAAGAGAAGTTTATTGTTTATAAAGAAAGGATACCAATTTTCATCAAGATTACCAAAGAGGTATGCTGCTATTTGATATAAGTATGTTTTATGATTTTAAATTTTATAATTTCAATTTAATAGGAAAGTATCAACATTGGAAATGTCTCCGCCAACTAGCTTTAAATCCAAAATCAGCCATTCAATTAACTGCCTAGACTGTTAACTAAACCATGCCACTCAATCAACAGCCTGAATGATATCCTGAATGATATTCAACTTTAACATTTAATACATCATTTAATAAACTGGCTGGCTAATGTTTAGGCCATTCATAAGATGGGGCGCCACTCTGAAATAAGACAGAAAATTACATACATACATATACTCACGCCTGTAAGTCCCCAAGGGGATAGGCATAGTTGTATTCACAGAAAGTTAGATTATAAGGTTAATGCAGGAGCAGAGCGAAGCATTTTCCTATAACTATGCAGAAATTAGTCATTTTTCCAACTATTTGATTTAATGGCTAGGCAAGTTGTCAAACGTCATGGATCCAAACCATTTGCCTAGCTGTTTAATACATTGGCTTAACATTATTGAGGCTGCTAATTGAACAGCACCAATTAGTAAGGAGGCGATTAATTGAACGGCTGATTAATAGGATGATTAATAACTTTAGCATTGGCTGAGACAGATATACAAACTAAAGTTCATTCATTCTGACTGTTGGTCTGCCTGTGATACTGATAAAATAATACGATCTCATCATTATCATTGCGTTAATCCATGGACTTCACCGCCTAGTCCAGGCATAATGGTACCTGCTGTCTAAATTATAATGGATATCTGTTATTTATCATCACCTTACAGTGTACAGTACCAATACTACAGAAGTTATGTGACACATTATCTGAACACCAGTCATGGACTATTGCACATATGGTTGCCCATTTTGGACTGACGGAATTATTTAATAATCAGGAGGTTCAGAAACATATTGATGATATCGACCCTTTGACAGGAGCAACACCACTTATGGTGAGTGTTTGGAATTAGTAGTAGAAATATCATTCATTTTTTAACCTTTTTCTCAACTCATAATCAGACTAATCGGACTTTTGAGGGCTCAACTACCTGTAACAACTAGCTGTTCAAATGGTAACTGGAACAGCAACTAGGAGTAAAAATGATCAATGTAAAAGTTAGATGACAATTGCACAGATCTGCATGAAAATTTGTAACTTTTTTTAAGATCTATAACATTGACGCTATGTTAAAAGTTGGAACATATTTTGTTGCTGGCTGGCTTCCAGATCCTTTAATTTTATTAGGGCGAGGCTACACATTCACCAGATAAACCAGATCAATGAACTGGATCGACCTATGTAGTCTGGTTTACAAAGTAATTTTCAATTACAATGTTCAATTAATTTCTTCATGGTCATTATCTTACATAACTTATGTATGACGTTAATTTGTTTATAGTTCTTAGGTATTTTACTAAAAAAAAAGAGCGTCGAAGAATACACTGTTCTTATCTCCCCAATATCATCATGATCATCATCATCATATCAGCCACACATAGTCCACTGCCGCGATATACTACATTCTATTTTAAGAATTAACACCCTACACAAATTTGAATCAGTGCTGCTCGACTGGGGAAGCCATGGCAAACACACCGTTACAAAATATTGACGGAACATGACACGACTTCAGTTTGTGCTACTGCTACCAGAGAGATGAGATTCCCCCTGCTATCTTTCGGTTGAACATAGCTAAATTTGGTTAGACGAAAATGGTGATTTTCAGGAGTTTAGTATCATACTGTAATGAGCTGTCCTCAAAAATATATCAGTTTTAATCAGACCCTTGAACCAGTATTTAAAGAGCTTTGCAAGTGGTTTATGTGAACCTTTTCATTGAAACTTTTAATAAGCATTACACACAGTCCATATGCAATATGCTAGATTCTTAAATAGATAAATAGATCACAAGGATCATTATTTATAACTGAATTGATTTTCGATAGATTAGACATGATTTTTGATAATAAGAGGAATCAGTCCGCAGTTATCTTTTATAGGAACAGCCAGTACGACCTTATATGAATCAATGCCTATAGGTATGCGAGCCTGACTCAGACGTTTAAATTTCTAAGACCTCGTTGTGACTTCATACACCGCCAGATCGGCTAAAATATTCTTTACAAGTATATGTCCATAACGTTAAAATAACAGCTTTGCAATTAATGCTTTGCAAAAATGTAGTTTGTCGGTTTGTAATGGGTAATCTCGGGAACGGGTGGGCCGGTTCAGAAGGGACTCTCCATAGCTGAAATTATGAGATGTGATATAGGCTATATTGTGACAGTTTCACGTATATACATATATGTAAGACATTAACTATAATGTTGAATTTATTTAAGGTTGCAGTAAAAGCTTGCAATGTGCGAATGGTTCAAAGTTTGGTGTCGTTGAACTCTTCACTAGATGTCATCGATCATGAAGGTAACACCGTGTTCCACTATGCAGGTGGGAGCAATAAGGAGATTGTAAATGTAAGTCGCCATCTTGCTTTCATCGATTTTATAATTTAAACTAGATAAAAATTCTCCAGTGGGGAAGTCCCCACGAATTCACTTAATCGAATTATGAAACTGTAAATGTATGATCCGGAAGCTGACCGCATACGACAATTGCAGAAGTATGCAGCAGATGCAGTGTACCGCGATACATACATTACTCGTTAAACTTCGATAGGGCTGAAAGAAATTAAGTATTTCTTTCTCTCAAGAATTAGTTAATAGTGATAGTGAGTATAATAATATGAATGTATGATCGCACAAAGCTTAAGTACCTAGGTAATCTGTGTATTAGAAATGTTATGACAAAGGAGTGATTATAATTTTTAGTACATTTCGATCATAATTTTAATTTCAGATTTAAAGAAAACACATTCGACGTAATTCATTAATCTTTGAAAAAAAAACTATACTACCTAACAATAAAAATATTGTATTTTTGTTCAGCTTTCGTAATATAATGAACACATTTTTACAGGCATTAGTAAGCAAGAACCCATCATCACTAAACGTGTATAACAAACAAGGGTACACACCGCTCCACACAGCATGCCTCGCAAACGCACCAGACTGCGTACGCGCACTCATGGCGGCTGGCGCAGACGTCAACCTCACAGCTGCTAAGAGATCTACCAGTACATTACCAGGTACTAACCCATGTTATGAGTGCCGGCAAACTTCTTGAACAGACGCCAGAATGTTGACGCATGTGCATTATCAGGATCAGCCAATAAAAGGACTGTGTCTCGAGCACGAAAAATATTCCAACTCGTAATGTAACCGTATCGAGAGAACGGAGCTTTGCGATTGGCCGCTTGCCTACTGTGTATCTGTGTGTGTGTGTGTGTGTGTGTGTGTGTAAAGCCTGCCAATCACAATGCTCCGATTCCTTGATATGTTTACGTTACTAATTCGAGATTTTCCGTGCTCAGGGCACTGATCAATCAATGACGCGAACTCCTGCGTTCGTGATTGGTTTAATGTAATCTATGATTGGTTGATTGCTTCACCAAAAAGACCTAAAAACCCGTTGTGCAGCTAGAGCACATCAAGAAGTTTGCCTGTAATTTTGCTACAGATGAATAATTACTTATAGAAAATAACATCGATTGTCCAGAGCTACATGTAGTTACGTCTGCGTATATATTCGCCATACTAACTCATCTCTCGGGCACTGGTATTGCGGACAGATCCAAAAAATGGTTGATGTATAAAGCTTTCAAAGTCATCATGAATAGCATAAATTGAATTAAATAGCAAGGTTTAAAACAAATGTACTGAATTATGTCAAGTAACATACCTGTTAATTGAAATTTTAATTCAGTAACTATGATGTGCGAAATCAGCGAACAAAAACTATACAATATCCTATTTTTTTGATGTTTTTTTGTACACCTTAATGAGTATTACGCATCTTATAATAAAAGATTTTTTTTATTGAATATGTTAATCTTCATCATTATTTTAGCGTTGTTTCTGGTTGTATTCGACGGTCCTCGTCTCGTCCGCTTAATTCTAACCTTGTTAGTTTGACTTATACGTCTTTTTTAGGAGTCACTTACGTTTGACCTTTCCCCAATCCGGAGAGGAAAAATTCTGCCAGAGCCTCGTCTCTCAGGTATTGCTGGCTTGAAAGTGAGGTATGTTTTAGGCCTCGGAATTTTTTAATGGAGCCCCAAAATCTTAAATACTTACACAATGTATAATAATTATGGACTACTTTTTATTGAACGCCTTATTATTCATTCGAAGTGAATTCTTCTTGTTTTGCAAGCATACAATCGTAAAACGTTATCAGAAATAAAAGAACTTCTTTCTTGAGTTCCTCTAATTTTAATAATACATACTTCATTGTTTGACTAAATACTATTAGCTACTGCTAACTACTTAATGACAATGAAATTTGTAGAAACTTTTTATATCAGTATTAGATTAGAACCGCTCAATACTTTTACGCAATTCTTTTTGGAATTCCTCAAAAGTTACAGAGAGAGAGTTGATTCCGTAATCCGATTGTCGGTACGTTAAAGCAAATTGCTTTAAAACTGCACATTAATTAATCAGTGAGTGCGAACGAGATCATGGTACGTTCGATAGTGTTGCGATAGTTATTATCTATCTCGTTTTAATATAACATGATTGCAGTTTACTTATATAATTAATAAGTATACGTTGGGACACATATCTTGGACCCAAGTTGTGAAATAAAACGAGGCCCAGGTGCGCGCGGTGTTTTTTTGTAATTTTTTTTTTCGAAACAAACGAGGTCTATGTGCGCACGGAGTTTTTTTTTATAATCTATGCTTGACGAATTTGAGCTCATCGGCCGCCGTAGCGCCGCCTACTGTACTTAAAAGACCCCCGAGAAACGCGCACTGTGCGTATATAACACATTTTCAAGGTACAACAAGGTATCTGTCCCGAAGTACCTAAACCTGTTCGTGTTATACATATAAAGAAATTTTATTTTGTACTAGCTGATGCCCGCGGCTTCGCCCGCGTGGAATTCTATCTGTAACCCTTTTCTTTTATTTCTCTCTGCGTAAGGACCATCCTTGTACTGCAAGGAATATTCTATAAAAATAATTGTCGAAATCGGTCCAGCCGTTCACGCGTGATGGCGTAACCAAGAGAAATAGGGATTCATTTTTATATATTTTACTAGCTGTCGCCCGCGGCTCCGCCCGCGTGGATGTCGGTTATCGCGAATCGGGGTATGAAAAATAGATGTTGGCCGATTCTTAGACCTACCCGATATGCCCACAAAATTTCATCAAAATCGGTCAAGCCGTTTCGGAGGAGTATGGCAACGAAAACTGTGACACGAGAGTTTTATATATTAGATTTCGTATAAGTAGGTTCTTACCTAAAACAAATATAACGACAATGAACTAGTGGTCTCCGCTCAAGGCAATCTTTTATTTATAGAAAGTCATTGACTGGCAGTCAATAGACGTGAATAATTTAAATTACATTAGCAGTTTATTAGTTACGTAATATGCTACTTGACTAGGCCATCGATTTTTCTCAATACCATATAATATGTTAGCTTGTTCTGAAAAAATAAAGGGTAAACGAGGCATACGTGCCCCATTCGGTAACGTGCCCCACTCAGAAAACTGACATGCATTTTGAATTTAGTGTCAATTTGATCCGAATGTTGATCCAGTGCTGATTTCAATTAATTTAAAATGTAAATAAGTGACAAAAAGGGATTTATGATAGTATGAATTTGTTTTATATTTCTTATTACATTAATTTAAAGTAGATTTTTCCTTTCTTTTTATGGTATTTCTAGTTTTATTCTAACCTCTTTAAACTATTGTATGCCTATAATTAAATTTCGTTTTAGGCAAACTTATGTATCGTAGCCAAGTGGGGCACATTACCCCGAAAATTGGCTAAAGTGTCCTGATTTATCAAGGATAAATGATGACACAAAAGAATACAGAAATGGGTCCCATTTGTGTATCTGTTCATTATATTATATTTTTCCAAAGTCAAAAAAAGTCAAATAGCCTATTAGGTAGTTCAATATATTATAGTAGGTCATTGCGGCGTTTTTCGCGGTTACATTCGAAGCGTTCACCCCAGAGTTTAGGTTCTCCTTTTCATATAGCTTATCTGCGACGGTCATCTGACTGGCCAACCCCTAAAAATAGGCCTAAGTCAGAGCCTCGGTATTGAACCTGTGACTTGAGCTGAGGATTAGGTTGGTCTCTCGGGGCCCGTGGGATTCTTGCAACGCAAAGAATAAGTTCGTAAATGCGTCATAATTACGTTGTTTATTAAATATTTTCTATAGGAAAATTTACTAGCACTATTCATAAGTAATGTGACGTATGTTACCTGTAAATTATAATATTTTCCTATAACTTGTTTTAGCTTTGTCACATTTATACGGTAATTTGTAATAAACCACGGGGTTTTGTAGTTTTTACAAAATATATGAAGAGTAATAATATATAGTCATTCGATCTAGCCATTCTTAGAGGACGGCCAGTGAAGTTAGACGGTGTAGACAAGTTTATATCTCTTTTGTTTTTGTTAGTAAAAAATAATTTAAAAATGTGGGTCGTTGAAGAAATGGGAAGTAAGTATATTAATTAAAAAAAAAATGACAACGAGAATATGTCATAAATGTAATCTATAATGAGTTTGATAATGATGAAACACGTTGGGAGAAAGAACGGGAATTCAGGTTTTGTAAATTAACCCGATATTAGGGTTGTTTCAATATACAAAAGCGTTACTACTTTTAAAGAATAACAATTTTTATAGTTTCCACATAATCCCTCCAGTTAAGCTAAATTGTTTGGGTTAGGATGTGTACGTTGGTTTTTTTTTTACGTGCTGGAAATCCCCTCGGATACCCACCCCTCCGGAGGGGGAGGTTATGTCGGACTAGAACTGACTAAACCGCACGCCGTCTCTGGGTCGTAGTGCTAGGCCAAAGGTGAGGTTGTCATGCGACATATCCCTCGCACCCCGGCTGACCCAGGGCCATCCCTCTCGGTTGGTAGTGTAATAGACTAAGATTTGAATAATAAAGAATTGAAAAATCATTCATTGGTTCCGATAGTTCGTAAAAATGTCGGTTGATGCTTCACCGTCGCTTCAAGGACGGATATAAAAAGGATAAATTTGGATTGAGTCTTTGGGCGAGGTCTGGTAGCTTAGTGGTCAAAGCATTGCCGCTGTAAGGCAAAGTTCGCGGGTTCAAACAGACAGTCAATTTTTTCTATTTAAATCGATTTAAATATTTAGCATGAAAAGTGCTTAAAATATAATTCAAACACGATCTTATTTTTACAGGTATCGTAGGTGACCTAATGCAAAACAACCACCCAAAGCTTTACCAGCAGGACATGAAACATGGCGGCACACCTCTCCATTGGTCGACATCTCGCGAAGTGATTGAGGCTCTAGCAGACAAGAACTGTGACATAAACGCACTCAACTTCGATGGTAGAACTGCTTTACACATCATGGTATTACGCGGACGGCTAGAGTGTGCGATAGCCCTACTATACAGAGGTGCAGAACCTTCCATTGGCGATAAGGAAGGGAACACACCTTTACATTTGGCCGTGAAACAGACAAATTTGGCGATTGTGCAAGCATTGATCGTTTTTGGAGCAGACTTGGAGGCAAAGAATAATATGGGGAATACACCAAGGCATATTATTCCTACGGAGATGTCCAGTAGTAATTATGATAGAATATTGTATTTGCTGCATGCGGTTGGTGCTAAAAGGTGAGGTAGTGTTTTTACATATTTCTTTTTGACAGTGTTCGAACAAACAAATTTCAGGGCTGTTGCATACGTGAATGTACAATAAGTTTAAAAAAGAATTAGAATGCCAACGCTGGTCAGATTTAAAATTTTATTTCATTTTTTCAATGGCTCTGGGGTGAAACATCTAGGATATGGTTAGGTTACCATTGATAAAATTTCTCATTTGTAAAAACCTTTCAAACTCTCTTGCCGGTTTTCTTAATACTGCGATCAGTATAATGATAAGTAAATACATTATTTACGTTTAATTGAAATATCCCTATACCATGTTGATGTGTGTATATCCAAAGATGTATTTTTGTAGTAAAACTTCTTTAGTAAAATTGAAGCTAGTGAATGCATAACGAGAGCGTTACGAAAGATGTGATCGGGTGAGGCTTACGGAAGTTTAGAGGGAGATATAAGGCAGTAAAGATAGAAAGAGAGCTACGTTTCGTATATTACTGCAGGGGCAAGAGAGAAAGATGCGAGCATACATTTTCTTTATCATTTTCTCTCATAGCCAGTTACGTATCGTATATCTAAGACACAGTACAGGCCTATTAAGTTTAACTTCGGTTATGTGGTCTAAAGCACACTTGATTTTTAGGTGTCTCCCAGAAGTACCCGGGTGTGGACCCAGTTGTTCCAGCCGTGGGGATTACAACGGCGTGCCCCCACCAGTGGTAGCCCGAGCTTCTACCAGGGACCTCGTCAACCAAATGTTGGCTGTCGCAGCTATGGAGAGAGCCGCGTATTTTGATGCTAATCAGAAACAGGGACGGTAAGTTCTACTTAGATAACCAATATTTTTTGCAAATTTAAGCAAGCTAGGTTAGTCTTGGGATGGATAGCCGTGCTTAACATTATGTCCGTACCGATTGCTATACAAACATCTGCGGCATTCGTTCGGGTAGCTGGAGCCCAAAAAGTCCGACCACTTGGTCTACCTACAGAACTTCGATATCGCTACTCAAAATCGACCCCAACTATGTTGGAAAAAGGCTTTGAGGTTCAATGCTTTTGAATGTGTGTGCAAGGTACTGCAAAGGCTGTTGATCTTAAAATGATGGTCCTTAACTCGATAGATGCTTTTACACGCTCCGTTTGAAGAACACGGGATTATAAGAAGAGAATTACACATGCGCAGGCAGAGCATTCCAGTTCTTTATAATAGAGGAAAGAAGCCCCCTTTTTTTTTCATGTGGAACTGTGGGCGCACGCCGTCTCAAGTCTTCAGATGATGGGGTGGAAAGTTACCCATATAGCACTTCTCTAGCCTCCCTTCCCTTGAAGCCCTAAACCGCTTGGTGCGAGATGGTATCATCTCCACCGCCACCCTATGTAGATTGCTTAACTCAAGCTGGTCTGAACAGGAATAATATTCAGTTCTCTTTTCCAGGTTACTCTGCCTGGACGGTGGAGGTATCAGAGGCCTGGTTTTAGTCCAGGTACTCCTAAGCTTAGAAGAGGCAGTCGGTAGACCAATCATACATTGCTTCGACTGGGTAGCTGGTACCAGCACTGGTGGCATTCTAGCCCTGGCTTTGGCCAGTGGAAAAACTCTTAGAGACTGCCAACGATTGTACTTTAGAATGAAGGAATTCGCGTTTGTGGGTATGAGGCCTTACCCTTCAGAAGCTTTGGAGACTATCTTAAAGGATTGTTTAGGTCAGTATAATGTGCGGAAGTTTCTTTAAATATATTTTTAGAATATATGTATACTATTATATAATGATAAACTTGCCGTGTCCATTTCCATACATTATAGATAGAGTTATGTTCAATTAACGATTTTCAAACCAAAACTATTTTAATGGAGTCAGACTTAAAATATTCTGTATGTTTGATTAAAATTGGTTAAGTAAAACCGGAGATATAACTAAAACTCGTGATAACCGAGAACAACGCGGGCGGAGTCACGGACATCAGCTAGTTATCATGTATTTTATTTTAACATAGACATTTGAAGCATTTTAGTGCCGAACCAAGGAGCGATAGGATAAAGTCACTGGCGATTTTGTTATCAACGTCAGTTACCCCAAACTCAGTTTAAGAAACACATTCAGAATAATGTTTATAATTTTCTTTTTATTTTACTACAGGCACTGAAACTGTAATGGCAGACATCAAACACCCGAAGTTAATGATCCTTGCTTTGTTGGCCGACCGCAAGCCTGTGGACTTGCACATATTTAGAAACTATAAATCAGCGCAGGAGATACTAAATGAACACAATGGAACCACAAGTGAGTAAGCGTTCCTCCTCCATGGCAAATGCAGAGAGGAGGCGTGTTCAGTTGTAATTTGATTTTTATGTGAATGAATAGCTAAGGGGTAATAGGCTAGCAAAATGTTATATTCTAACTACCGGTCAATAGTAAATCTTGATCTTTGTCGATGTTTATACTACGTTTATAAATATCTCATACTAGGTCTTAGTAAATAACAGCGCAAGAGATACTTAACGAAGGGAATAGAACTACAAGTAAGTATGGGGTTTAAATATGCATTACCACTTCGACGCATATACAGAGTGATCAATTGTAATTAGATTTTAATGTGACTGAATGACATTTTGTAGAGGTGAAGGTGTGATCAAGAGTGGTTAAATATCACCTACATTTATTTTAGATATCAGTAAATGTAATTGCGACGTCATCAAACATAAAGCCTCTAAGTAGGTTTATATTTGGAGACAGAGCGCTTAAGAAAGCTGAGCGCACATTAACCAATAGAGTGAAAAACTTCATGGTCCGACATAAAAAAAAACCGTAACCTTCGACACGAGTAGGCGACGAAGCATGAATCTGTCTCTTTCACACTAGTCGCGAATGACGTCACAGTTTGATAGAAATGGCGATAATATTTCTGAGACAAATTCAGTGTGGCATACTCTATGAAAAGTTTAGTGAAGTTGAAGAGTAATGTCTATCACATTTCATTCTTTTTGGATCGTAGTGCGTCAACTACTAATCTAGTTTCTTTAGTTACTATATACATCAATGGCCTAGGCCCACTACAATGACGTCAGGACCTAGTTGAGAATTACGGTGCAGTTACTTAAGCCGCCTCCTCCCTGTATTTGTTCTGTGGTATAGACGGGTAGAGAAGGGTGTGCGTTGTTTTATAGAAAATTGTTTAATATAATTTCGTATTACAGAAAATGTTTCGCATAATTTCGTTTCATAGAATAATCAATATACAGAATACTTACTATAAAGAATGTTAAATCATTGAATTTTGTTTCATATAAAGTTAAACATTAGAATAATCATTTCATAGAATATCAAATCAAACATTCTTAATCATTATATTGTTTAATTAATAGAAAACTTATTACAAAGAATAGCGTATTATCATATATATGGTTTTTATAAACTAAACAATTGATGCGTCTACAAGGTCAAGGTCCGCTACGCGGGGCTCCTACTTCTGGGTGGTTTATAAAAAAATAACCACGAAGGCCTAATGCGGGAGCTTCGCTACGCTCCGCTCCCGCATTAGCTTTCTAACCTAACCTATCCGAGTCGGGGTAATCTGAGTCGGGGTGTTAAAATTGTAAATGTTAGAGTTAAAATTAAATGTTATTTGGAACATTATAAAGGTGGTTTAATATTCTTTAAAAAATAATTCTACGGTTTGTTAAGTTTGTTAAACAAAAAAATGTGAATAAAAATTCGTTCAATTGTGTTTCTGTGAAATATGTTTCATTGAAGGAAATTGTTTTTGAAACAATAATATTCGAAATAAAAATATAAGAACCAAATATTATATGAAACATTTTCTGTGAAACGAAATTCTATGAAATTTCTTTCTACGAAATAAGGGGCTCCCGGTAGAGAATCATGTGACATCGTAGACAGTTTTGCACCTGTAACAGAAAGTATAGTTATTATCGGCAATCTTCGTAAACAAATGTCGAAAAATTCGCGCCTATGCATCGGGTGAATAACAAAAAAATCAAAAAGGACTCATTGACCGACGGAAGTGAGCTCTTTGATCCCGAGATTGGACTAATACACTTTAATATAGTCTCATGTTATGTTCCCGGCGGTGACTAGGATAGCCAGAGCTCATTGGAGAGTTTTTGTACTGTCAGTGGGAAGACCAATTCTTGTCCTGCTTTGTCTTCTGCACTGACGGCAGCAAAGCTCACTGTGTTTATAGGGTTGGCAGCACAAGTATGACTCCCCTGATGTTGCACACGTCCATAGGCCATGGTAACCCTAACCACTTTCCATTAGGTGGACCGTGTGCTTTTCTGCCGCCTGAGTGGTATAAAAAAATATAAAAACGTGTTTTGCATATCCTGTGTATGTTGTTATGAATACGGTGTGCGGTGATTCTTTACAATGCCGCACTATTAAAACCTGGAATTCCTTGTCAGCTCTCGTGATTCCTTTTTCGTACAGTCTCGGGTCCCTTAAGCTGGGCGTGAAAATGCATGTGATAAGGCCGTCATGCTGAGGGGCCACCATTGTGACATGGTACGTGTCTGTAATGGTGACTCTCTTTCCCGAGACCGCTGAGTTGCAGTCAAGCGAGGTGAAATTAACTTGACGTATTAAAAAAATGTTTGGCGATAACTATATATAGGATTGACTTAGACCGCCTCCTCTTTGTGTTCATTGTATAGACATGGTTAGTGAACACATTTACCATCATGCAAAGCTTAACATCTGTTATATCAAGTACTCTTGTAAACGGCAGGTCCTCACGCGGAAGCAGGTGACCAAGCCCTAGTGGTATCACTAGCGTCGCCGCCCCCGCCTTCGGAGCAGCTAGTGTGGCAGGCGGCAAGGGCTACAGGGGCTGCGCCCTCCTACTTCAGGGCTTCAGGCAGGTACGTGTGAGGCAGTGGTGTAGGGTGAAAATTTTGAAAATGGAAGCCGGTGGAAGAAAATTCTTACCTCGATGTAGTTTATCGAATTTAAACATCTCTACAGTCTCTGGAAAGGAAGCCGGTAGGAATTGGGTTATAGGGTCTCAACCTAGATCTTATGTTGACTTTTTCAGTATTAAAGGAAAATATACTTATTGGTTCAAAGTATTATTTATTTCTCTTTTTATAACCAAATATTACTTTAATCAATTTTTTTTTTCTCCTTAGGTACCTAGATGGTGGTCTGATGGGTAACAATCCTACTTTGGATGCCCTCACCGAATTGGCCGAGTTGAATCTTGCGTTAAGAGCCACGGGGCAACACGAAGAAGCGAAGAAAACTAACTTGAAAGTTGCAGTTTCTTGTGGGACTGGTAAGTATAGCGTTTAAAAAATAATTTAAATCTATATCCATACTAATATTTTAAATGAAAAAGTGTGTATGTGTGTCTGTTTGCCCATCTTTCACGGCTAAACCACTTAACCGATTTTGATGAAATTTGGTATAGGGCTAGATTTAGAACCTTGAGATATGTTAGGTCGCGATAACCGACATCCACGCGGGCGGAGCCGCGGTTGAAAGCTAGTTAAGATCTGAAATAATACCTACTTTCATAACTTTCCTAACAAAGATTTAAGTAGGTAATACGCTTATATCCTCTCCTGAAAAATTTACTTTTTTTGAGTTATCTCAGTTTAGGTATAGGTGAGCGATATATAACTTTATGAGGCTCTGGCATAGGCTTTTGTCTCAGTGCTTAGGTGCTCAGTGTGAAGGTCAGGCGGCATTCGTTCCCAAATAAAACGATATAATGTCACCTCGCCTGACGACAAACTGAAATCAAAGTCTTAGGAATGAGAGTATAATGGAGGTCCTCAGCATTACGGCCTCTTCATAATCCTTTTATTTACTTTGCTATTTTTGATGCTTTTCAGGTCTCATTCCAGTAACCAAGTTGAAGGATATAGACGTGTTCAAGCCGGAGAGTGTCTGGGACACCGCCAGGCTAGCTTTTGGCTTGAGCGCTATTGGTGGCTTGCTAGTCGATCAAGTAATTATCTGCATTCTTTCATCAGTCAACTGAAGCCAATCAATCAATTAGCCCACCGCAGGCCATTGCAGTACATAGGCCTCTTCCTATGTGCGCCTGAAGCCGAAGCTTGTTGGCGTTGCAGCAGCTATATAAATATTTATTTTATTGTATACCAAAAGATGCATTAATGGTTTCTGAACGTTGAATCAGTATTTGCACAGATGATTTTTTCTAGTTCAAATACTCTTTTGACTTTGAATTTTGATTAATTACATTCATATTTATCAATAGTAAAAATGAAAATACTTAATCCGACTAACACTTCCCGGCAATGTATATCATGGTTATTAGGCATATAGATTATTCTAATGAATCAGTATTTGCACAGATGATTTTTTCTAGTTCAAATACTCTTTTGACTTTGAATTTTGATTAATTACATTCATATTTTATCAATAGTACCTCTATAGCTATCCTCTAAAACTACATACACTCTGAATTAAAACCATTTTCTCGGAAATGTATATCATGGTTATAATAAGGCATATAGATTCCTCTAAAGCTACATACACTCTGAATTAAAACCATTTTCTCTGAAATGTATATCATGGTTATTAGGCATATAGATTCCTCTAAAGCTATATACACTCTGAATTAAAACCATTTTCTCGGAAATGTATATCATGGTTATTAGGCATATAGATTCCTCTAAAGCTACATACACTCTGAATTAAAACCATTTTCTCGGAAATGTATATCATTGTTATTAGGCATATAGATTCCTCTAAAGCGCTACATACACTCTGAATTAAAACCATTTTCTCGGAAATATATATCATTGTTATTAGGCATATAGATTCCTCTAAAGCTACAAACACTCTGAATTAAAACCATTTTTAACTATTTTTAATGTTAAATATTAATAATAACTTTAGAAATTGAAGCCAGAAAAAACAATATTCGCATACATATTTATATGAAATTTAAACTTTAAGACTGGCCTAGGTCACGAAGTTGTTAGAATGCTTTCACTAGAAAATACCTGCCGTAAGTTCCAACCTAGATATTTACTTCTTCCAATTTTAATTACAAAATCAAATTGCTATTTTTTATAAATACCTTCCAGGCAACTCAAGCAGACGGTCGTGTGGTTGAACGCGCTAGAGCGTGGTGCTCCGGCCTTGGGGTCCCATACTACCGTTTCGCACCACAGATGTCTAAAGATGTAGCCATGGACGAACGATCGGACGAAATCCTTGTCACCATGCTTTGGGAAGCATACGCTTATATGTACAGCCATAGGGACAGAGTCGCCGAGCTCGCAGCCATACTTAAAGACACTGATGGTGAGATATTTGAATAAATGAATACGTTGAATAACTAGCCACCTTTTATCGATGTCCGGTAGCTAAGTGGTTAAAGCATTGCGCCTGTAAAGCAAAGATCGCGGGTTCGAACCCCGCCTAGACCGATTTTTTTTCCTATTTTAATCGATTTGAACATTAAGCATGTAAAATACTTTAAGAAAATTATTCAAATTGGGCGGAGTACTCATAAATCAATGTTTTAAAATGATTGAAATATCATTCATTGGTTCCGATAGTTCGTACGAATTTCGGTAGATGCTCCACTGTCGCCTCAAAGAAAGATATAAAGAAGACATTTCGGGCGAAGTCTAGTAGCTTAATGTTCAAAGCATTGCCCCTGTAAGGCAAAGATCGCGGATTTGAATCCCGCATAGACCGATTAAAAAAATCTATTTTAATCGATGTTTATGAAGCTAAAAAAACGTATTGTTCGCCGGGGTGTGAGAGATTTGTTTCTGGCTATCTCACCTCCGGCAACCGAAGACCCAAATTTGGCGTGCAGATTTAGTCGGTTCGAGTCCGACATAACCACACTTGCCGACTCCGATTGGTGGATAAGTACGACTCCGTGGAAATGTCCGCACTATGAAGAAAGGTATATTTACCTAACTGAAGGGAAACACAAAACTACTGCTTAAATTAGTGATTTGAATTCGGTTTTAGTCGCATTTAATTTTTAAACTGAGTTTTTAAACAAAACATTATATCAATCAACTGAATTTTAAAATAAATAATATTAAAAGACACGTCAAGATTGCTTACCTTTAGGAGTTAAATACCTAACCAAATGCGGTACAGCCCCCGCAGACAAGTGGCAATTCGTTGGACAGCATATTGTAGAATAGAATGACGAATGTATGGGATTTGACATGTTTGACATTGGTTGCCGACTGTCAGATACGTCAAATCCCATACATTTGACATTCTATTCTACGATACACCGGCCAGCGAATTGCCACTTGTCTAGAGGGGCAGGTATCACTTTTGACCTTAAAACCAACACTCGGTATGGATAAATTTAAACTAAATTCTTCCTCTGCACATACTAATAAGGTAATTTCTCTTTTGTTTTAGTTACTGCTACAAAATAATCGTTCTTCACATAAATTGACTACAAAAGATTGACTATAATACATGTTTTGCATAATATAGAAGCTATATGATAGATTTAATAATTTCTTATATTTTATATTGTAATTTAAGTGATATATCGGGTGATTTTTGTTCGTTTCGGAGCGAAAGATTTTGAACACAGCTTCGATAGCAAAATGGTCTGGAAATCATGAAATCGGCGAAAAAAAAATCTTTTTTTTACAGCCCCCCATACATTATTCCTTTCACCTGAACATCATCAAAAATTGTGTTACGCATTTTTTTTTAATGGAGAAAGTTAATAGGTAATGCCAAATCGGTTAAAAATTTGTTACAGTATAGCTTGTATGTCTACAAATATACTAGTTATTGTTGTAGTCAAAATTTAAACTTGCTGAGAGCGCGAGCGGACTGACCGAGTGTTGTAAGATGACGTCACACCATCACACGAGTCGGCATCGCACGTTTACTTCTATAAATCGGAAACTAATTGACGTATCGAAGTAATTCTTTCACTTGTATTTTTTATTTTTCACAGAGAATATGGAAAGCTAAAATTCAAAATTAGTTAACATTCTCCATTATTTTGCTATCGGAACTGTGCCCATAATCATTCGCTCCGAAACTACTGCAAAATCAGCGTGTATAATCTAGGCAGGGTTTGAGTTACGTGATCGTGTTAGTGTATATTAGAACTTTATTTCTTGTTGACAATTAGAAACACATTTATTGTGTTATATAATTTATTTTATATTTTGTTAAGTACCGCTCGTACAGTAAATAGTAGATATTGGTGTTGATTCTGTAGTTACATGAATTAAACTAGACTAGTTACAGAACTAAAATGTTGACTTTTCTCTTTCTACTGGTATGGTGAGACAAAGATGGGGATACATTTTAGTTATAGTTAGTTCAAGTTAACGTTTGCTCTTGGTAGTAACTAGTAACAACAAAATTGGCACCATTGTCAATCAATTATTTAGTTAAATTTATTACTTTTAAGCTGTGGTTGTGTTGTTCAAACCATAAGTTGAGGATGCCATAGGCGCGGTTTATACAGTAGAGACGTTTCGGTCCATTTTCCGGTAGCGGGAAAATTAAGTAAAAAGAAAAAAAAGTAAGTAGCGGGATTTTAAAGACAATATACACCTCGTGTGGTGTATGTAAAATAACGTCAATGACGTGACGCGCGCCATTCGATGCGATGACGCGTCACTTTATTAAGGACGTTATTCCACACTACATAAGGTTTATATTGTGTAACTTAAATTGTCCGCCACGTCATACGTCCCAGCCACGTCTCTTCTGTATAAACCGCGCCATAAACAATTTACTACCGTAATGAAAGCGACAATAAATTGATAGTTTATATATTGATTTTGTAATGATCGACATGAACAATATTATATTATACACTGTGAGGGTCACTTCTCGTACTAAAAATTCAGTCTTGATGAAATAAATAAGTCTGGCGTCACAGTTGGTTAGTGTTTATAAAAGGAAAAAATAACAACGTAACGCAATGTTTACTGTTATTTTAATGTCATTTATTTAATTAAAAAAATATTATAAAAAATTATTTCAACTAAATTCATGTTTAAAATATTTTTACATTCACGGCTAACAATAGTTTTATGAAGCTTTCAAACAGCTTGAGGGAAGTTAAATGAGTTTTGTATGGATTGCGAGACTTGTCCATCAAAACGAAGTGATACTACATAATGTTCAGACAAATTTTATACCCAAAAAATTAAGTGTTTTCAAGTGATATCACATTTCTTGTCAATATCAATAAAATATGACGTAAACCCGAATGAGTGATTACAGGGTCCTAGGTTCACCTAGATAATATAATTTTGAACTAGTTGCTGACCTATTTGCAACACAGTTGCTAAATTGTATTGATGTGTTACATGTGCAATGTTTATTTATTTAGGTTAGAATGTTTCGTGATGTTAATTCTACTAATACTTGTCGTACTATACTAAACTAACTGAAAATTTAGTAGCAACAATTTTGTTGCATGATTTATTTACCTACAAATGCGCTTAATTCAAGTCGATGTACAACGGACAAATGGTTTTTCTCTTTTTTCCTGACGTCGATGGACTGAAATTGCACTCTGTGTATATTTTGTTTGTATATTTGTTATAGTATTATTCAACATCACACCTTTATATAAGAATCACATTAAACGGGTCAAATAGGCAAAATTTAATACTGTAGAACTTAGCTTTAAGATTTTAATTTTTACACTTGAAAGGTGCAATATTTTTGTTTATACTTTATCGATTTTAATATGTATTGATAAAAAGTTAAATTTTAGTTACTTTGAAGCGAGGCACGGATCAATGTGCCTTATCTATTATGAATCTTAAGACCTAACCTATCTTAATATCTAAACGCAAAAACAAATTAAATGCATTAGGTCACTGATTCACCACTACTATTGTATTTTTTTAAATAACACCTATTTACTATTTATATTTGTAACTGCAAATTTTTAAACGTAAAGTTTTTGAATTTTGACTCAATTTGTGGAAGTCATGAACGTTGCTTCCGGGCTGTTTGGCCGTGGTCCATATGAGGTCGACATCTTCAGTTGTGCAGGTCCGGTTGGCGACGAGTGTGTAGATCTCTCCTTGTTGGCGACCTCTCTGCTACTGATGTTGAATCACTGGCGTATTTATAGGCGCGGTCGGAGGGGGCCAACGACGTGCTCGATCCTGATTGGTCGAGAGCGTGGGAACCGACTGTGATAATAAGCGGCTCTCAGTGCTGGGTACCAATCTCTTTGATGAGGAGAGGTCTACACACTCGTCGCCGCCCGGACATGCGCCACTGAAGATGTCGACCGCAGTGATCGACGAAACGTCTGGAACGCAAGTTTCATATGGACCACGGCCAAACCTCCCGGAAGCAGTATATTCTACATGCAACGCCGGCCGTGAAAGCCTAAATTAACGTTTTTACTTATATAAATGAACGTTTTTGAAATACCATCGCTAAGGTGTTTTTATACATACATGGCAACTTCGGTGCTTGCCTTTGACATTGAAATTACAGTTAGGTATGTAACTGAATAAATACAGATATGTGTAATATGTATTTATAAACCTATAGGAAATGACCTATCGAGATTGAGACCCACGATTCCCTATAATTCGCTTTAATCCTGATCCTCTAATTATTTCCGAGGAGGGCCAGACCGAGAGGGATGGCCCTGGGTCAGCCGGGGTGCAAGGGATATGTCGCATGACAACCTCACCTTCGACCTAGCACTACGACCCAGAGACGGCGTGCGGTTTAGTCGGTTCGAGTCCGACATAACCTCCCCCTCCGGCTCCGGAGGGGTGGGTATCCGTGGGAATTTCCCGCAAGGTAAAAACAAAAATCCTCTAATTATTATGAAGAAAAAAAAGGTATATAATGCAAGAACAAAGCGTTATTTATCGCTTGCACACTTATATGCCATTGCATTATACAAACATTACATTATAGCTTCATTTTAATTATAATAGTATGTTAGCTTTTACAATGATCGGTATTTAGTTTTTTAGTCCTTACAACAACTACATTCTATTGAGATAGATATTAACAATCATTCCTATCTTGTTATTTATAATTATATTTGTTAAATGTTGTCCTATTGTACCTAATAATCACTGTCTCGACAGATTTCACCATTGCTTCACTGATTTCACATTTTCATCACATGATTCGTTTTAGCCCAATATCCCGTGGCGAATATTATACTGACAGCAATATTTTATTATTCATCAAAAACCTGTTGTGTTGCCATTGCTATGGTATTTTTTGCCTTTGCGAGTACGATTGCAACATTCCGTTGTGATTTATTATGATGAAATACATAGTTACAATCATTCCTTAATAGATAATAATAATAGTGTCCATAAAATGTTGTCCTATTAGATTTAATGATTGTCTCGATAAGTTGCATCACTGCTTCAACTAGTAAAAACGATTACACAACCTCTAGCAATCCCTATGCATTTATGAACAGACTTTAAAAAAGATTGTGTTTATGCCATTTTTATCAAAAACCAGCTTTGATGATGGAATCCTTGATGAATTGACGAAACTCCTCTCTTTTTATAGCAGTTTTTGGCTCGTATTCTAGAATGGTACTCAGTTCTGAATCTTGATTTATTAGAGGACAGATTGTATAGACAATCTGCCAAACCTGTCAATCTGTCTTCAGATAAATCGAGATTCAGGACTGAGTATCGTTCTAGAATACGGCCTTAATCTGTTGGAAAAGTATTATTTTGATTAGTTTATTTATCAGAAGTTAAAAATTTACAATAAAATAATTATGGAATCATCGCTAAATAAAATCCCACATATGGTAGTTTTTATATGGAATTTGATACAGGAAGCACTTGTGTACTTGTATGTATGTACTTTGTATATTATTATGTAAGAAATGCTTTTAATTTTACACAAGTTATTTTGATCATTATCACCTTCATCGTCAACATGTATCTTCATGTGCATCTGGATTGAGTGATCTTTTCTTATATTTCAACGAAACCAAAGCGTACATTTAGTCAAAAATTGTCAAAACTTATAACCGATATCCAAAAATTTGTCACTCACAAGATAATGCAGATATTGACCAATATGTCGATCACTCAATACAGACATTTTGCAAAATGGCTTCAAGCTGAATCTTAGCCAATACTTACTTCGTGGACAAAATTTTCGTATCAAAAATTTGTACCTAATTTGTCACATTGTTTTACAAAAAATCTAGAAACTAAAAGGTAAATCCAGGAATCTATGACAGTTTCATTGGATCACTCAATTCAGACAAATTTAGATTGAGTGATTCTAGAAATAGGGTATTATGTAGACATAATAAGTATTTTTTATTTTCGCCATAAATTTAAGACTCGAAAACATTTTTACAAATTGCAATCACAACGCCAATATTTATAGTTAAATAGTAATGAGAAATTAAACCTTTTTGAATTTGCTGAACTGAGTGATCGTTAGAAACGCATGCAGGTAACTATCCCTTTTGTTTAAATGTACACTAACTGCGTTGAAAATTTGTACTACTTTGTGACTAAAATTTGGCATAAAATTCATTTGTTTAAGTCATTTCATTTACGAGATCTTCGTTTCACAATTAATTTTCAGAGAAAAGTGCAGTAGGGTGACCATAATAATATGAGATCATAAGAGAATTAAAGACTACATAAAATGTTTGTCAATTTTTATTTAGAAAGCAAACTACTCTTTTAAATCGCAAATTACGTAAGTAAGTACATGCAAAAAAATAAGTGATTCATTTTTACTATCATACATATTTTGCATATTATCATCATAGCAAACCATGTGTCCATTTATATACCGTGTGCTCTATAATGACCCATTCCACCAGGATGCATAGAAGCGATGTATTCTATACCTCCGAGTAATCTGTAGGACTTCTTTTTTATTAACATCATTTCGGGCACATCATGTAAATTGACTTTTTCTGTTCCATTTAACTCCATCGAAATAATATTTGAAAGTTCGTAATTATAGGCAGCAGTACCATTACAAAAAGTAAAAGTTTCCCTTTTCGTCGCTAAAAGAAATTGCATCTTCTAGAGCGTGAATACCAAATACGGTTATTATATTTAGATTCAATGGCAGGAATATAATAGATAGTAGATGATAAAATAGTCCATCAACAGCAAAAATTTATATCTACCCTACAACACTCTATTCTTTAATAAAAATAAAAAATTAAATCTCGTAAATGAAATGACATAGACAAATGAATATTATGCCAAATTTTAGTCACAAAGTAGTACAAATTTTCAACGCAGTTAGTGTACATTTAAACAAAAGGGATAGTTACCTGCATGCGTTTCTAACGATCACTCAGTTCAGCAAATTCAAAAAGGTTTAATTTCTCATAACTATTTAACTATAAATATTGGCGTTGTGATTGCAATTTGTAAAAATGTTTTCGAGTTTTAAATTTATGACGATAATAAAAAATACTTATTATGTCTACATAATACCCTATTTCTAGAATCACTCAATCTAAATTTGTCTGAATTGAGTGATCCAATAAAACTGTCATAGATTCCTGGATTTACCTTTTAGTTCCTAGATTTTTTGTAAAACAATGTGACGAATTAGGTACAAATTTTTGATACGAAAATTTTGTCCACGGAGTATTGGCTAAGATTCAGCTTGAAGCCATTTTGCAAAATGTCTGTATTGAGTGATCGACATATTGGTCAATATCTTCATTATCTTGTGAGTGACAAATTTTTGGATATCGGTTATAAGTTTTGACAATTTTTGACTAAATGTAGGCTTTGGTTTCGTTGAAATATAAGAAAAGATCACTCAATCCAGATGCACATTGTATCTTCTCCCAATTATTTGCAAACGGCACGTACTACTATTACGTACAGGGCTTTGGAACAAATTGTGTACGTATTTGTGTATAGTTATAATTTATTCTAGGTAGTTAGATTCTAAAAGCAGAATTTATTTTTATTGGGGACATATATTTTTGGCAGTAAAGTCTATATATTTTCAGCAAAGTTTATATTTTGTCAGAAAAGTTTATATTTTGTCGTCAAAGTTTATATTTTATCATCAAAATGTTGGTATTTACTTGTAATACTGCACGAAGAAATACGTCGTATATCGATGTCGCTCGAGATTACATTTTGGCGAAAAATCTACTATTTTAAGGACAAACCCATATATTTTAGTGACAGCTTAAATCACACTCTTTAGATTTTCGTTTTATGTCATGTGTGCCTGTCACTAATGAAGAAGAAGCTTTGAAAATATTTTTTTTATACTTACTGAAGAACTATAATCACCAACCTAAGAAGCTAGCCTCATCTTCACATAAAATGGTCGACATTACCAATTAACACCAATGTTATTTTGAATGTTGTTCGAAAATTGTAACTAGGTACTATAATTTTATTGTAACAATTCGGAATGACAACTTTCTTTTAAACATTGATTAAGATCGCTATTCAGCCGTCAGAATTATAGCAGCTATTTTAGTACGTAATGTATCGAAATAAATATAAGCACAATGTATGTAATAATTACTTGAACACTATTTGCTGTTGTGTATATGTTTAAAATATATAGTTTTAAATAATCGGTGTGGTGTCAAGTGATATGTATGTCTTTTCTCTATGCTTTATTTAAAAATATGAATGTTACAGAATTTTTCACGCTGTTAGTCCAAAGAAAATGTGATAATAACCGGGATTATTATGTTCTAATTTAATAAAAAGAACCTTATTTCAATAAAATAACAAATTTATGCAAGCTCTTTTTATTTCTAATAAATCACCTTATTACAATAGTAACTAACATAGGCTTATACAAAGACTCAATAATATCACATTTCTCATGTGGATATTATTCATCCACGACTAAAGCTAACTACTAAAAGTAAATTCTAAATTGTCTAACTACTTAACTAAGTACCACCAATATAGCCCGAAATAAAATAAGTAGGTGCCTGTTGCTAAAATTTGGTATTAGTTGCAAATTGCAAATATCTGCAGCCAATGATATTAAATATAAAATAGTAATAGATAGTTAAGATAGTAGCAGGTAGCTGACGTTTGAAATCTGGTCGCGCTATATTAATGTGTCCAGTGTAAACATGTTGACAAGTTGCAAAATGAATAGTACAAAAGATAGGATAAGCCAGTGAGTAACAGAGATAGCTAGCATTGGATCAATTGCGCTTCAAAGGTTTTATCAAGTCGGTTGCTAGACCCGTCCCTTTCGGGAAGTTTTCATGTTCATGACAAATCCGCTTGAAATTAGTTGCCTATTTTGTATATAATATCATTGTCTAAGCACTATATATAATGTAGGCAAATATGTAACAATATATTTAAGTACAGTCATTAAGTACTACTAGTCAATTACATATCCCTAATTGTTGGTCAAATGTTACTAATTTGATGATATTATGTAAGTATCAATTTAATTATACTTCATTCTTGAAGCACACGAGACCAGCAACCTGAGATTCTACTAAAGTTCACCAACTAATCACAATTAATTTGACAAAATACAATCAAAAAATTTTTTTACCAAAACTTGTGACTGTACGATAGTTTTAAAACTTAGTAACATTTATAAAAATGGTACTTCGATAAATAAGTTTTAGAATTACTTATATAGGAACACAAAATCTTAATCTAAAATTCTAAACGGTTAGTTTACCTACACCGTTTAGAAAAATCTGAAGCACATAAGTCCGGACTGTTGGCTTATCGACATTTTATCACTAATATATTTTCGGTAGAAATATAATAAAATTGCATACTAGGTATATACGGACAATTTATTGCAAGCCGATAGAAGCCGGCAGTCCGGACTGAGCCAAGTCGAGACGTGAGTGAGGCACCGCGTTTGAAAATAAAAAATAATTAGAACCATTTCTAATAGCTGATATTTATAGAAATAAATAAGCTTCCAATAAAAATATTGAAGCAACTTTCACTAAGGCCCTCTACAATTAACAAGACACCCACAATACATTTATGTTCTGTTTGGCCTTGCTGTTTGAAGAGTTATTGACACAACCTTTTTACAAACTAAATAAACAACCTCTCGCGCTTATTGAATAGCGAATTACTTAATATTATCAGTTGGTATTACCACAGAATTAATAATAGCATTACCATGAAAATTAGGTTTGTTTGAAATATTTTATTGAATATAATGAATGAGGTCAATCAGGGTATTTTTAGAGTGATGGATAAGTACACTTTAACTATTAGCTAATTCAGTTGATTATGATTTGAACACTAAAATGGAATCAGGTAAGTAATAAAAATAAGTAATTATGTCTTAAATCTTCGTAAAAGGTTTACATTTTTGCCATTAGGCTAATATTTATTAAACATGAATGTCGAAAATTATCAAAAAATAATTTAATAAATAACAATAAGAATAATTAAATTATAATTTGGTTGCAGTACATTTATTA
This sequence comes from Eilema caniola, assembly GCA_949126895.1. Lineage (NCBI taxonomy): Eukaryota > Metazoa > Arthropoda > Insecta > Lepidoptera > Erebidae > Eilema > Eilema caniola. The sequence goes on along the minus strand of OX421476.1, from coordinate 18,170,407 downwards.
TCTAATTTAATTATTAGTAACAAAAATCTGTACGTTAAGTACACTTCTTTTATAAATGCTACAACATGATTTGGGAATATATTTTCCGTTTCATTTTTTACTGGTAACAAGGTATTTGAAAATAATTTAGGCAGTTATAGGTAAGAAATGAAAATTCGGAATCTAAATATAGTTAAGAATTTCGGTACAAATAAAAAGAAATGAAAAGTTTTTTTATTTTTTAACACTGGCATTTTTGAATAAACCAAAAATAGTCTTGAAATATCAAAATGAATCTTCACTAAATTTGACATGCTTTAGAGAGTAACTAAACCAGATATGTTTTATAATTATAACAGTAAGTTTAAAGCACACTGGTTCAAAAGGCACCTTGTGAATGTTAAAGAAATATTGTCACTAAAGCATGAGAATTTTAGTAGCGATACTCAAGGTTTACGTATTCACGATATGCCTGCTCTCACCAAAGCCCAAATAAATTAATAACACCTAAAATCTAGTTTCTCTCGCACTCAGATTTTAGCAACCATACACAGCCCTTTGACTTCGTAAAGATTAATGTAATCGTTACACGAGTCCTTACTCACTCCTTAAACAAATATCACAATAGGTAAACCTTTGGCACAATATTGTAAAGAATATTCACTTTCATTTATATAGATCTGGATTTATGTTGAAATATATAAGAAGCACAATATCCTTTTAAATATAGAATGCTATTTTGCAAAATTCTTTGCACGACGATCATAAAAATGTAGGAATATCATTTAATTAGGTCGATAAATAAATATCTTTTCACTATTTTAAAGCGGGTGCACACTATTAGCGTGAAAGTTATCTATGGCAGTGAACATTTCCCTTTTTTGTAGGCAGTAACTGTAACAGTGCGCGTGTCACCATTAGAAATCATATAGTTAGGTGTCCGCTTTCTATGAAGCTGGCCTATGCATGTTTGGTGTTAAGTTACAGAATACTTTCTTATCGATATTGTGCCTTAGTTGTGTTGTATTCAAAGTATTGTACGTCACACAGAAGTATGTTACGATAATTTAATATGGATCATCCGGTAATTCCATGTTTGCGATCAAATTCTTTTTTTCTTCTTTGCCGGGCTTAGAATCTAGCAGTGATGGCCGTATCGTCGTTCTTGGCTCAAAGCATGGCTGTAACAAAAACATCATAGTTTTATTAATTTCATTTTTTTTTAATAAAGTTGTTTACTTACCTACTTGTAGTTTTTGCTTATGGTGTGTATTTTTTAGTGAATAGTCATGCTTTTTGAATTTGATCAATGATTAATTATATCTATCCTTTACCTTAAAATATAACCTTAAACCTCCCTAATATGCTTTTGTGCTCTAACTTTATTGTTATTTGTTACAAACTGTAAGATTTGCCAAAATCTGTGAATGCAGTTCTTAATATTGATCTTGTATCCAAAGAACATAGGTACGAGCCCGTACGGCCCGCCTCAAAAAAAAAACACCCTGTGTATGAAAATATTCAGGCAGACGAAAGTGATTAAGTATCTAGTATTGTTAGTCACATATAAATTAAAAAGATATCTGTTACTAGAAATTTAGCATGCAAAAATGCAAAAACACTGATGCTCCATTTACTCCACTTACTGTACCTACCTACAGTTTGTATTCAGGCATTTAAATGGCATAATATCACAAATATTAGATATTTATTAAATATCAGTGGCGAAGGGTCCCTATAACCCGATTCCTACTGGCTTGCTCTGCAAAAGCAATGGTTGACACATTTAAATGTATAGATACTCTTATAATTTCATAATGCATTATCTAAAACTGATTGTATCTGAAGTTCTGTATCTAAAATTTTAAGAAGTCGATACAAAATTGCTATGCCACTTCATAACAGATAAGATATTTTTTGCCACCGGCTGCCCTTAGTTTTCACACTTCGCCACTGTTAAAAATTAAATTAGACTAGCTTATTCCTTGACACATTCAAATCAATAAAGCGGTCGTGGGTCTCTATTTTAGCGTTGTTTCTGATTGCGGCGCCAGAGGTTTGCACTGTCGTCTGATGTCTCAACCCCGAGAGGTAAATCTGCGTTGGAGCCTCGTCCCTTGTCGTTGTGAGCTGACTTAACTGGCCCCTAGGTTCTTGGTGGGACCCCAAACAGCCTTTGGTTTCACTTTTGATTATGAGGTCAATATACCTTAATACTTATGTGGAAATAAAATTCTAGGTTACAGCTACACGCTTTCTTTATGAAAATGTTCAGCCTTTGCCATTGAGAAGTAGAGCTAGTTTTATGGTCGTTACGCAGTTATTTGATTAAAAAAATTAAATTATTGTTACATTATAAAATTAATCTTATTTTTGAGTTAGTAAGCGAGTGAAGCCAAGCCAAGCAAAAGGTAAGTACAAAATGTGAACCTTAGAAATCGGCTCAAAACACCAAAGCTCATGGCTGTTGACGTGTCCAAGCATTATCAACCTGTATGGAAAGTGTATAGGTTCGTTATAATTCCTTATTGCTTATGTGTAGGTACTTTTGCACATTCACCTCTATCTACTGGATTTAAGACACAGGTAAACAATATAAATCGATGATTTTAGAGTGATCGTCCTCAATGTGTACATATTGGTTCGTTATAATTCTTTATTACTAACTAGCTGAACCACCTCGGCTTCGCCCGTGGCACACTTCGAAAGCCTATGCCGGATTTGTTGACATTTAAGGTTACAGCTCCGCTCCCTTGAGTAGTAGCGTGATGATATTTACCCTATAACCTTCCTCGTTTAACGGGATATTCAACACAAAAAGATTTATTCAATTCGAATCATTAGTTCCTGAGATTAGCGCGTTCAAACAAACAAACTCTTCAGCTTTATAATATAAGTGGGTCATTGTCAAAATTAGCGCAGCTAATCGTGACTAAAAATGATAAAGTTATAAAAAAGTAAAAATACTTATTCTAGAGTTTTCTTTTTGTCAATGCCTGTAAAAACAACTGAATATGGTCTGTTACTATCGGCCGCGATGTTTAACTAATAATTCATAATTTATTCCAGATTTTGTGGGTTAGGGTGTAAAAAAAATACAACTCTGTTATCACATCGTTTTAATTTTTATTATGAAATTAAACAATTCAGTCGCAATTATTTTGGCATAAATGTTAATTACAGTCTCTTATCTTATAATCACATTTGGAATCACAACATTTTTTTAAAGTTTAACAATTATTAGCTTATATTATAAGCAACTCTGTTACTTTTTAAATATTTGCAAACTTTAAAATGTACTGAAATATTTTAAATATTTATATATTAACCACTAACTGCAACAAATGACTGTAAAAATATCTAACAACTTAAAATATTTTTATATTACCATACTATAACAACTAACTTTTTATAAAAATCCTAATTAAGTCCTTTAGTCTTTGGGACAGAAAAGTAACAGAGTAGTAGTGCAGTAACATAGTTGTTGTTTTTCTTATCTTACTTGACTAAATCAGACTTTATTAGGGTTGAGATTAAAATTATTAACATAAACAATAATATTAATAATGATTAACATTATTACCGCTAAATATTTACCAATCTATAGATTATGAAAAAATATTTTTATGATAACAAAAATAAAAAAATATTTGAAGTAACCAAAAAGTGAAACTCGCTTATTTCTCAAATATGTCTATAGGAGTATCAAATTGGTAGTAGGATATTCTTGTACCTTTACATACTTTTTTAGGTTCTGGAACAATAGCAATTAAATCATCAAAAGGCACATAGGATAAATCAGACTCAACTAATCTAAATTTGGTGGCAGTATAATCCATTGACTTAAAAAACATAATTTTAACCTCACCATCATCTTCTACTTCCGATAAGGCCTTACCCAAATATATGTAGTCTTGTTTTGAGCTGGACATTTTAACCAGGACACAAACACCTTCTTTTATATTATTGACATGAATATTTTCCTTCTCGATCAAAGTATTGTCACTTTGCTTTGATGTGCTGGGTTCTTCTGTTGAGTAAGCGTTGGAAGATTTTTCTTTTAATGATATTATAGGAACATCATCTTCAGAATCTGAACTGTAGACCATGCTGTAAAAGCCTTTTACTCGCTTTTGGCAAAGGTTGCTAATATCTGACAGATAACTCTTGTCGCTAGCGGAAGGAATTGATTTATTCACTGTATTTTGGAATGGAACATAGCGCTTGGGACTCATGCAAGAGCAAAAGCCACGCTGACAAAAACAACTCAAATTTCTATACTTAAGAACTCCAACCTCCTCAGTGAAAACTTGATGTACTTTCATGGTACCTAATAGTGGTAGAATATGCTCCGGGATCTGCTTTGAACTTTGTTCAATATCTTCACTGGTTATCAGATGTAATCTAACTTTACTAACATCTTTCAAAGCAAGATAGAAATTAGTAGCATCAGGGATGTCAGTTCCACGTGCAACAAGTTGATCAGCCGTACGTTTCAAAAAACCGCCTATCCCATCTGCTGCGCCTTTACCATGGCCCGCTTCAAAAAAATTCCATGTAACTTTAGTGAACTTGTACGCAGAAAAAAGTTTTGTGCAAATCAGATAAAAGTTCTGTTTTTGGCGGTATTGAGTAGCTGGCCCGTCTGAGAATACATGCAGGCTATTAACTTTAGGAAATTTGTCATGTATTGAAGCAAATATGGGGTGGAGATGAGCCCAAATTGCAGCTGGGTTGTGTGAAAGATTTCCAGACAGGGTACAAAACGATGATACATCTATCTGATTATTTGAGCCACGACTATACATCACGCCAGTATGTAATGATACCTGATTTCGGGAGCCTCCAAAATGATGAGCTTGTACTTCTTCAAAAAATTTGCAACCATAATTTTCACTGAAATCAATATGCAGCGCAATTTCATTTATACCCAAGTCATCTATGCATTGTCTGTAATTTCTGTACTGTGTCTTAATGTAATATACATGCTTTTTAAATTCCTTTAGTGTAACTTCAAATTTATCTATCAAATCTTTTCCTGTACTCTCTTTCTCCTCTTTGATACTTTTTGTAACTTTGGTTTTCTTTCCTAACTTCTCTATCACTTCAGTTTTAGTTAACCACTGAGAATATTTTATTAGTATTTCATCCTTGGATGTATCATAATTTGTTGTCTTTGATTGACATACAGAGCAAATTCCTGTCATACACGCTGGTGAATCAGTGTCGCACACTTGGTTTGAAATAATCTTGTTTAGATCTGAAGTTGGTATCATCTTGTTTTTGTACAAAGCAATCACTAAGTATTGGATATTAGTATGGATTCGGCATAAACATGTCTCTCTGGCAGCAACAGTCGGAAGCAAAACATAAAATGGTCGATATCGTGTAAAAGATTTGTAGCTGCATTTCAATGTAGGATTTTCACGTTTAAATGATAGGTAAAGGTTCTTCATGTTATCAAGTAAGTATCGCTTCTGCATTTTATTTTTCTTAAGAGAAACGGTTTCCTTTTTCCCGGCAGTCGTTCTTGATACGTCGTCACGTTCAAAAAAATCCTTAATTTTGGTACTTAGAACTTTCTTATTAAGCAGAGGCTGTGTTTTTCGTATGTAGCCTTGGTCCACACCAAGACATTCTTGAATTAATTGTTTCTTTTGTCTAGAGCATTTAACAGTCTGTTCTTGAAATAGCTTCTGAATAGCATATTTCTCCTTCCGGCTTTTTATATTTTCGTAGCGTTTTTTAATAGCATTTGACAAAATTTCATATTTCTTTTGATTTTCTTGACTGCCATCTTCAATTTTAAATCTTTTACGTTTCTCTCTGTCGTATCTTTTTTTGTACTTTTCGTATCTCTTCTTCATTGTTTCTAACTGCTCCTTTAAGTTTATGTTGTCTCTGAATAACTTGGATCTATTTCTATGCACTTTCTTTCTGCCATGAGAAGCTGCTGATATGATAGAGCTGGGAGTTAATTCACGGGAATCAGCTGGCTGCGGCGTAGACAAACGATGATCAGCATTTGGAAAAAGCTGATGTTGATCTAACGGGGCTGGACTATTGAAACGAGAAGGTGAAGACTCAGGAGTGTGCATAACAATATGAAGTGCTCTGACCCTATTTTTACGTCTAGCATTTGCAGATCGCCATTTCTTTTTTATCGCTCTATGTTCACGAGCTGATAAATCTCGCACTAAGCGTTTGTTCGCATGGTATCTCTCTCGATCTTTTCTTCTAGATTCTGCTTCTTTTTCAGAATTATTTTTACGCCGTTCACGGTACCGTCGCTGTTTCTCAGCAGGCGTGAGAGGCATGTTGAAATGTCGAAAAAATACAGTACTTAACCTGAAACAAAGTTTTTGAGTTTATTGAAATAATATAAATTTCATTTATAAATTACTACACGAATTAAATATTGCATAGAAAAACCATTTATTAATAAAAAAAAATACGTTGTAGGCATGAAATTTAAGTTCAAAATTAAAGAATATAGTCATAATTCCACTCTGTTACTTTGTTAACAACTCTGTTACCCTGCAGTAGTAACATAGTTGCGTAGTAACAGAGTAGTAAATTTTACCTACTATAAGACATAAATCATAAAGTAATGACTAAAATAACAATATTTCTTTAATATTTAGATTAATTGTCACTTTGGCTACATACTGAACATAAAATAAATTAAAAATACGCTTATTTACTTACGTCAATAGTAGGTAACAAAGTGGATGCACAATAAAAACACGCAGCGTGATACACGTCTCGCGGTCGACTAACACCTTCCGCACCCCGCTACCCGATCTCCCGATCATCCACAATGAATGCCAACTTCGTGCCCAATCTAATATGAAAACTAAGCGCAGCGCCATCTTTATATTACATTGTGAATTGCTTGGTAACATAACATTCCAGTCGATTCACACCACACGCGGGACAAACTTTTAGAAAATAATTATTAATTAGAACTGTAATACTTACGAGTGTTGAGACAAATTTTGTAATGTTAATCATAATCTGTTTGTAGTTAAAATTTATTTAATTGTGTTTATACAGGGCCATTTGTAATTAACTAGCATCCTCCCAGGAGTAGGTAGCAGACATCATAAGTAACAACTTTTGTTGTATGACTTTTTGGAATTCGTTAAATTTTACTTTCATACAAAAATAAATATTAATTTAGTTTTGCGTCTAACAGTTATTAAATCTACGCCGCAGTTTACGCGCAAACGCGCATCGTAAAAATTAGGTAGGTATTTCATTCATAAACTGTAGGTCGACGCACGAACGTCCGCGCGCTTGCGCTGCCGAATAATACCTACTAGTACCCAGGTACTTTCTTCGCCAGATTACTAATTGCTCGCGTGGTTTGTTGCGTGTAGAAAGTAACTAGGTATTTACACTAAGTCCACAATCCCTTCATACTTTACCAGGCTTAGGACTGGCTACATTAAAAAACCAAAAAAATGCATAAAAACGCTAAAGATGAAACGTACCTACACTTATCATCCGAGTAACGATTAATAACCTAATATCATGTTTTAATGTCTAAACAAACATTGGTAGGTAGGTAGATATGATTCACTTTTGATTTTTTAATGCAGGCGTATTTAAAAAGTGGAATCAGCGTATTTACAATAATGGAACTAATAGTTGATATTTACAAAGTATGTACAATTACAAAATTTACAAAGTAGGTATGTACAATTAATTATTACCTCTGAGGTTCAAGTCCCGCGCATGCCGATGAGTATCCCGCACATACCGTTCAAAATAGTCACCTTCAACACCAACACAAAGACCACACCTAAAAATTAACTGTTCATTCACTCTGGCTAACACTGCCCGATTAGTTTTAATTAGATTGAAGGCACTAATTATTTTTTCTTTCAACACGTCCCGGCTTTCAATTTCTGCGCCAGAGTACACCATTGTTTTAACGTGTCCCCATAAATAAAAGTCCAGAGGTGTTATGTCTGGTGACCTGGGAGGCCACGCACGAGGTCCACCACGTCCTATCCATCGGCCGGGATACGTCCTATTTAAATGGTCTCTGACCTGCCGTGAATAATGCGCTGGTGCGCCGTCGTGTTGATAATACATATCCCGTAAGTCTGCAAGCGGTATGTCTTCTTCTATCTCTGGTAGCGTTTCGGTGAGAAATTGTAGGTATGTTTCACCATTGAGTCGATCAAAAAAAACGGGGCCCAGTAACGTGGTATTTATTATTCCCGCCCAAACATTTACACTGAAACGATGTTGAAAATTATGTGGTCTGGGTTCGTGAGGATTTTCATAACACCACAAATGTTCATTGTGGGTATTGAATAAACCCACTCTACCAAAGGTAGCTTCATCTGTCCACAGAACTTTAGGACGTTCAGCCAGCAACCAATTGCAAAAATCCACACGCGCAGGTTTGTCTGGGTCGGTGAGTTCCTGGACACGATGAAGATGGAAAGGATATTTTCCTTCGTTGTGAATGACACTCCACGCGAAGTACTGCGATACATTAAACCGTAGCGCGGCGTCATAGGTACTTGCGGCAGGATTATCCTCAAAGAACTCCAGTATCCTTTCTTGTTCCCGTACTGAGTGCCTCGGTGGATGACCACTATCCGTGAACCTGGGCTGGAACTGTCCGTAATCGCGTAATCGCTGTGTGGCAGATAACATCGTTGCCCGGCTCGGTGTAGGTAGATTGGGAAACCTTACTGCATATTGGCGGCAGGCTTCGGCCACATTATCATCACACCTAGCAAGCATCCTTACCATTTCCGTGTATTCCACATTGGAATAGTGGTAAGGCATGGCGATAGTCAGATCGACGCAACACGGTAACGCGAAAAATCGTGGCACACAAGGACAAGTGACGCACACCTGTGACGCGCGCGCAGCTAGCGACCGACTGGCGGCTCGCAAAAAGAAATGGGTTAAGGTCAAAGGCGCCAGCGCCACGCCGCTCCGCGCCCCGCCCCGCCTCCTATCCGTGCGTTGCATGAATTGATGACACGAGTTTGTTTACCTAATTTTTACGATGCGCGTAAACTGCGGCGTAGATTTAATAACTCTCAGACCCGAACTAAAGAAATATTTATTTATGTATGAAAATAAAATTTAACGAATTTCAAAAAGTCATACAACAAAAGTTGTTACTTATGATGTCTGCTACCTACCCCTGGGAGGATGCTAGTTAATTACAAATGGCCCTGTATAGTAGAAACTAATATTATTTTAATCTTATTGTAACAGAGTCCTACTAGGGACATATAGATTTTGTAAGGAATACCGCTATGTTACCAGAAACAACTACAATGTTACTTTGAAAAACAACTGAAAGTATCAAATCTAAGTCTTAATTTTATTAATCAGTGTTTATTAATGTGATGTATTGTGTATTTAATGATTTTTTTATACGATTATGAGTATACTATTTTAATTAAAAAATTACATGACTCAGGGACTAGTTTAGCTGCGCAAAATTTGACAACGACCCAAGTATAGATGTGTACTTATTAGTTTTAAAGCAACTGACTTATATAACTTAACTTTATAACCAATATAATCCCTTTCTTTTAACTATAATAACTAATTAACTAAACGTTACTTTTTCCTTTTTGTTCGTCTAATGAAAATATATTTTTAGTGTAAAAATATAAATGTTTCAGATGTGCAAACTGACCCACGACAGTTAACATTTTTTTTCGTAATAAACATACTTATTTACACAAGACACAAGTAGGTAGTTCTCGTGTAAAGTACAGACGAAATGACGCACATTGGGAGAGGCCTATGTCCAGTAGTAGATTTCGGTGGGTTAATTAATTGTTTGTGAATTAAGTAGGTACCTATATTGAGGGCTCGTATCTGCCACCTAATAATGTAGCATTTAGATGTTCAACTGCTAATATAAAAAGTATCTTGCCTTGTAATATTATAGCGATGAAATACCGAATCGGCTAAACTATAAGTAGCTATCAATCTATTTCATTGATAAATAATATTTTATCTAAATACACAAAACACATGCAAAACCGTGAGTGGTACAAGTAGATACATAACCATAAACATGCGTGCAGACGAACACAACATAACAACTAAGTTTACATAAATATTTAAAAAAGTTCTAATTTTGGGAAAAATAAAATTACCATGTTTGACAATAAGTTAAGAAGTTATGGTCTGTAATTTGAATTTATATGCTTAACGCTAAAATTCTGGCTTTTAATATTTTTTCCATATTTATTTATTAACCTGAATAAATAATTTACTTTTACCTCATTAGTCATTACCCATAGGGGATGAAGTAAAAGTAAATTATTTATTCAGTTTCATTCATGTCATTCATTTCATTTATTTATTTAAAATAAAACTAAGTATTTTCAACTAGGTACTTAATTTTATAGTCATTTGAATTCAATGTAAAATAATAAAAGAAGACAACAATCGCAATCGTGGCAGAATCTGTTATATCAATTTAATTTCAAAGTAAATTGAACTAAAATTACTTGCCCAATTTGTATATCTTAACTGATTTTAGTTAACCAGTGTTGTGGTTACACGAGACTCATCTAACTAATAATGTAGTAAATATAAACAAAAATTTGTGCCGACAATAGATGTATAACAAACAGTGGATAAGTATTCAATTGTCGGTCGCGTGGGTTTGTTAAATAGAAACAAATGACTTTGCGTTTGTTATATAGAAACAAATGACTTAAGTGGTTTGTATATTTTCTTTAAAATAATTTAATAACATATGTGTAACAAATTAGTTACATATGTTTGTAATAAATTAGTTTGAAATTGTGCTAATAACTTAAGTCATGAGTATGATATGAGTTTAGAATGGACACACAGTTTGCATTTGTGTACATATTTACTTACATGATATGTCATCATTTACTCAACAAAATATAGCAGTATACTTATAGTATAATGCGGGCTACGAGCATTGTGAGTAATGACCGGTCTTATCAAATTGCTCGTAGCATATACATACTCGAATTCATTTTTATTTCGGACAGTGTTTTTCGGAATGCTATTTTCCTAACCTCTATAACTGAGCAATCTTCACGTCTCGATTGATTAGGGAAAAATAGTTGTACATCAACCGTATCCTTTGTCGCCTACCATCAGATGATAAGGTGATTGGAAAAACCAACGAAATGTCACTTGTCAAGTGGTGCTGGTATTACTTTAAACTCGGTACTAATGTGTCTTAAAGTAGCTGTGTATGTATGATGTATATTTAGAATACAAAAAGCGCTTTAAGTTTAAATTAACACTTACAGTTTCACAAATGTTCATGTTGCAACAGTTTTCAATGGTAATCTCGCACTGGTCGGGCCGCGCGGTCATCGGCGTGACGTTCTTGTTAACTATAATACGCTTCTTTATCCTGAAACAACAAAACAAGGATTATAAAGATTGATTCACACCAGACGAGCAAAAGGTTTCTATTATATCCCCTCTCCATAAAAAAAAAATAGGAACAGCCTCTGCGTTAACGACTGTCCAATACGTCAAATCCCATACATTCGTCATTGTATCTACCAAATGCCGGACAACGACCTGCCACTTGTCTAGAGGGGCAGAACAGAATATTCTAAGAATGCTCGCTCGCTTCCTGTAAACTACAGGGTGCGAACAGTAACTTAGTCTCGCTCGCTTCCTGTAAATTAGATGGTGCGAACAGTAGCTTAGAGTGCGCGTTCTATCCTATGTAGTTATTGTAGCATTCTTACGTGTTTGGATGTGCTCACTCCTCGGAGCGAGTGTTCTTGTGTTCTAGCGATGTACAATAATTGTTGGTTTTATTTACACTAAAAGATTAAAAAATGCTTTTGTTCAGCTCTAACTCTATGTTCGTTTGGTCTAAATCCACCTTAAGACAAATATAATAAACAAGACGGCTTCGCCCGTGTCATGCTTCGGAACTCCCGTTTCGCCCCTTTTCAAATAACGAATGGAAATCTGCCGGATGTTGAGATTTATAATTACTGTTCCGTTCTCTTAAGTAGTACTTAGTGTGATCATTTATAGCCTATAAACCTTCCTCGATAAACGGACTATTCAATAAAAAAATATTTTTTTATTACAAGCAAAAAAAAGCAAACAAGCTCTTCAGTTTTGCAATATTAGTATTGATTCATTTTTACATAATATTTTGAAAGATGGGATGGGATGGGATCAAACCTCAAACAAACTCAAAACTGGCGGGCTTGCATGAAAATTTAAAGCCGGGTTGCAGAGCGACGTCCGTATCTACTCGTCAAACTGATAATATAAAATCCGCGAGAGCTTGAATGCAGCGATTTAGAGGATTTTTAAGATTTTGAAAAAAAGCTACCTAATAAAATGAAACTTTTCCAGTCCCATATTATTTGAAAATGGCGTCTTCGTGTAAAATGTGTTTGAAACAGCGATTTCGAACATTTTAGAGCCATTTATATTGAGGCAAATATTATAAATTGTGTTTCTGTCTTTACATGTAGGTACCTAGACAGTTTAGTCTACTTTATGAATATGCTTTTTATTTGACGCGTGTTAAAAACGAGTGCAACCCGGCCTCAATAGATGAAGTTCGAGTAGTATGTAAGTATAGAAGCAGATGGCGGGCTGCTGTGTGTGCCTACCCCGGATGGACATAGGCGTCAGCATATGAATGTATGTATTTATTAGGAAAATTAAATTAAAGAACATTCCAACAACGCAATGGTGTTCTTGTTACTGTAAATATTATGAAAAACAAATTAAAGTTTGTACTTACTAAGATTCTAGTATTAAGTTAGAAGTAGGTAGGTAGTATTACTATAAGAACCATAGATAATATAATCTAAACATTTACTATTAATCCAAATATAAACGGGCATTAAAATATTCAAAAGTGGATTTTGTTGCGCTTCCAACTTAATTACACTACTTAACACGTAAACGTTTCTAGACAATTAATAATTTTATATTCAATAACATTCTTTAATATTCAATATTAATTATTATTTGACTCATACATTTTTACAGTTCTCACGGGCAATGTTTTGCTATTTTTGTGTTACCTATGATAGGCACCAATCGACCTTTCACAGTTTACTAAATGAATTTGCCGTGTTGATTGACGGTGGAGAGAATTGACTAAGGAATAGGGCTGTTCTCCCTCCTACGGTAAACATACAGCCCGTGACTAAGTGCCCCGTAGCCGGCGATAGGTTCGCTCCCTATTACGTGAGACCAAAAATTATAGTTGGCGAAATATGAGTGTTAATACACCTCTGCCTACCCCTCCAGGGATTTGCTGGCATGAGTTTATGTATGTATAATAAAAGGTTAATTTAAAAACTACAACTTACCTGGGACGTCTCTTCAGTTGCAGAACCTTGGTTATAAGGAACGCACAAGCCAGGGAGAGTAGTCCAACCAGGATTGACAAAGCCAAGATAATCGAATCTCTAACTGGATCCCATCCCCCGTCGCAAATAGGAATAATTTTATCCTCCATTTGTGAGTATGATTCCGGTGTGGGAGATAACAATTTCGAGGAGTTTTGAATGTGTAAGTCTTCCGATGGTTTCGGTAATAGGTTTGAATCATTTTGTTTTGTCGTGCAACTGTAACAAACAAAATAAAAAATTAACTTACGTTACGTAAAGGTAAGGGTACACAGGGAATAAGTATTTATATTTAAGATTAATCATTTAGGTTTCGTCTCAAATTTTATTATCAGTAATCACTGATCACTGTGATCAGGGTTATAGATGATTATGTTTAATATGTGAAGGTTGTCATCACCTCAGTCAGTCAGCGTTGATTTCATTACGTTGAGGCTTTACCACTTTCATTTCGCGCGGTCTTTAGCAAGCGGCGGAAGCGGCATGGCCAGACATTTGTTACATGTGGCCTGATGATTTTAGTAAACCATCAGATAAGATGTGTAAAGCTAGTATACCGAGCTACATTGAGATTTTTAAATGCGATTTTTCAATAACACTTTATCTGTGGTCAAAACAACTAAATTTGTGGTACACATTAAAATAAAATTGTAAAATACAAGTGAACACTCGCATAGCAGGTCCGGACTTTGTGCTTGCATTGTTATAGTTTTAAGGTATATTTACATACACTATAGACAAATACTGCGGTACGACCTGTATTTTGGTAAGACTGATTTGTTTTTATACGATTTTTACAGATGTTAATCTCGTACATTCTGCAGATGCTCGTTATATTAGATATATGTAACATGCATCTGTAGAGTGTATTCATTGTGAGCGTAGTAGGTACAGAGCAGAGTACTACTTGTGATGAACCTGTTTAGCTATGTTCGTAGTCTAGTCTAGACGCATAAATCAAACCAAACTTTATTTCCTCAGAATACGGCTATCAGGGCCGTCTTAAGGCTATATAGCGCCAGGGTGCGAAACTCAGACTGCGCCCCCTCCCCCGGTCAACAAAAAAAAACGCAATAAATTTTTGATGTTTCATTTATTTTTCTCTAAGATCTGTAATCTATCTGTAAAAAGATCTCTAATACAATGTTTTATTTTAAGTGCGTTTCCTTTTTCTGTTTTGGGCACCCGATGGTTTCTTTTTACCATCCCCTAAATCGGTCATCTGCAATCAAATAGATCATTTAGCATATAAATATATCACTCACTTCAATGAAATTATATGAAAGTAAACTATACTTAAATAAAATGTTATATGTTATAGGTATAAATTATTATTTATAAATATATTTATGTAATAAAATTTAAATGACCAATATCAAGCCCAAGTAAAGTAGTTATCATAAGTTATAAACTCACTCGTACTTATTGTGTGTGATTATGATTAATGATTACAAATACCACGATATGGCATCAATTAGGTATGTAAGTTTATTTTTTATTAATTAATTAGTAGGTAGGTATATCAGTATTGTAACTATGTTCTAATGTAACAGTAGTTATATCTCAATGATTGTAAGTAATTAAAGACGTGAGTGGATGAAGGGCGTAACTAACATTTTTGAGATTTTTGATTTTTTGCCTTAAATGGCGGTTATAGGTGTATATAAACTATATTAGACCAAAAAACCCCGCAATTTAGGCTCAGTTTCAAAAATACCAGAAGATGAAGGACATAACTGCAACAAAAATAGCAAAAGTGTCATGGAAGAAGGAGGTATGTGACTTAACACCTTCTTCCATTTGAAATTGGTCAATTAAACGTATTTCTTCCATGGAAGAAGAGGTTTCTTCCATGGAAGAAGAGGTTATGTGCAGGAAAATGCACTGCCACGATGCTTTAGTTGCTGCTCTTCTATGTATTCTACTAGACTGGCTGCATATAACAAAAAACTTAGTAACTATTCTGAAAAATCACTACTTGACTAACAACAATGATCAACTTTTTGTTACCGTTATACATGACAGTACAAAAAGGCGCACTATGTTGTACAGAATAATGTCAAAATATATTAGCTCATTATCTAGTTTTTATACCAGATGGAAACTTTTAATCTGAGACTATTATACAAACTCTATGGACGCCACAAGTGTGACAAAACGGCGTCATACATACATGCCATGACGTGCACACATTGTCAGTTTAAAGAACAATATAGACATTAGCTAACTTAAGCAAAACCGATTTTCCAGACCGTTTTTGTGACGAATTTTCTGACGAAGCTGTGTCTATATGGTATATGGTCTCAGCTTTTAATGCCCTCCTTGAAACCGAATAACCATTAGGCAACATTGTTACGTACCACGTTGTGCGAAATTCTCGCACAACGAAGACGCGCAGCAGTGGAAAAATTTTGTAAGTTCACAAATGATCAATTTTTGAAGATATGTCATGTTGCGCATCAGCAGCCAACATCGCGGCTGTGTTACCGAAGTTCACGCATTGCATGTCAAATATAAAAGAATCCAATCTGATTTCGCTCTGACTCCGTTCCGACTTCATTCAGACTCCACCCCGACTCCCTCCAACTCCAACTACAAACCGACTCTACTCCGACTCTAAGCCGACTCCACTCCGATTCACAACCGACTCCTCTGCAACTCTAAACCAACTTCACTCCAACTCCGAACCGACTCCAAACCGAATCCACTGTGAGTCCTTCCCAATTCCACTCGGACTCCCTCCAACTCCAAATCGACTCCACTCCGGCTCTAAACCGACTCCGCTTCAGGTCCAAGGCGACTCCATTTTGACTCCAAACCAACTTCAATCCACCTCCCTCCTACTCTACTCCGACTCCTTCCAACTCCACTCCCACTCAAACACCAAACTGATTCCAACTCTCAACCGACTCGACTCCACCTCCCTTCAACTCCATTCCAACTCCAACTCCAAACAGACTAAAAATGGACACCATTCCTGCTCTAATTCGAGTCCACAAAGGTTCCAAATCGACTTCGCTCCAACTCTAAACCGACTCCCGCCGCATCGAAATTCAGACTTCACACCGACTTCATACCAACTCCAAACCGGCTTTACTCCAACTCCGAACCGACTCCTAACCGAATTCACTTCGATTCCCTTCCTACTCCAAACCGACTCCACTCGGGCTCTAAACCGACTTCACTCGGGCTCTAAACCGACTCCACTCCGGTTCCAAAGCGACTCCATTCCGAGTCCACTCCAACTCCATTCTACTCCACTCCACTACCTGCAACTCTGAACCGACTCCAAACCAATTCCACTTCAAATTGAAATCGACTCCGCGCGGAAACACTCCGAGTTGCTCCTTAACTTAACTGGCTATTTAAACCACTTGGGTGTCGTGTGACATATATGTATAAAAAAAATGACTGTCGAAGTACTCACCAAGGAAAGGATGTCTGTTTCTGTTAAACCTGGTATTAAACGTTCTGTCGAACAGCATCAGAGACTCCGCGGCTGCTCATTTATGCTGTTTGTATAGCACTGGTGGATTGGACAGGGGTAGTTTGGTGAGAGTGATGAAAGGTGGCGCTTGCTCCCCGCCCGAAGTTAAATGTGGCGACTACCGACTATATGGCGTACTCCACAGATCCTACACCCGACCGTACAGGTGATGACTTGGCGTCAACGCATGCATTGCTGCTGTATGGGTCAAGCTGCGTGAGGTAACAAGTGGCATTTGTGACCCCAAGAACCTGTCCGCTTACACGGCTGCGAAGCTTGCGGTGGATGGATTGAGTACACCTAAGCATAGCGTGAGGAAGTCACGCATCCGGGGCAGCCTTGTCATGTAGGCTTGGCTACGTTTAGCCATACCACCTGCACCGAGCCCCGGTAAGAGGGTAGACCCAAAAAGTACTGACTTTACGTCATAGAGGATGATATGCGGGCCAATAGTCTCACACCATCGGTGCCCAAGACCGTGTAAAGTTGAAAAGTAAAAGCTGGAAAGTGGATCACGGACTCCAGGGTGAAAGCCTTGGATGCGACCGGGACTAATGTAAAGATGATGATGAATGACTGTCTTGACTGTTCTTAAGTGTAAAAAGTTTGTAGTGTGACCGGTATTCAACTCTGAGATGGTGATGATATGCTAAAAAGGTTTAGCAGTAGACATTAAAGTTGGAAGAAAATAAAGTACCAACTTACTTTATTTACTTACTTATTTCTAAGAAAACGTAAGTTAATGTTTAAAAAACATATAAAATCTGGAAACCTGAATATCAATATTGATGACATAACCTCGTTGCCCAAGATTAAGTTGATAAATTTGCAATATATGCATGTTTTTATATTATTTAATGTTACATACTCCCTTCTTCCAATCTTAATATACTTAATTTCTATTACATTGTCAATGGAAGAAGAATGTATATGCACAGTTTTCAAATAAATAAATTTCCATCCACTTATTTGTATGTTTATGCATCTCCAATAATAAATATGGACAATTACTATAATTTGACCCCATAATATTACGACATAAATTATAAGAAAACATAATAATTGCAAATGAAATGTTCAAACTTTGAAGCCGATTATCTCGATATTTAGAAATTGTTAGTTACGTCCTTCATCCACTCACCTCTTCAATTGTAACCGTAACAAAAATAGGTAACTCTGTAAAAATAAAATTTACTTACCTTGACAGTATTAATTTCCGTTGTTTATGATTTAAGTAGGTAGGTACGCACTGAAAAAACTCTATCCATTTGCACATTATTTTTATTTGAAAACACAACACAATCAATTAAATCGATATTGGTGGGCCTAACTGAATTTCCACTTGCTAGAATCAATCACAGTCTAAACTGCTAGAATTTTTAGTGCTCACTCGGCGGCTATCGCAAATAGGTATGATGAAAAAAAATATTCAAAAATTAAGGAAAAGAAATGGATTTAATATTTCTTTAACGTTTCACAGCATTAAACAAAATCAAACTTGAATTTTCATGCAATAAGATTCAATTGTCATAGGTCGTCTAATGACATCAATCAGTAACCGACACTCAGAGCCGCATCGCGAACTTACATTACAATATACACCCTAACGTCCTAATTATAGAGGCCATTTTGCTTAAAGTGCGGACGCCAGGCGGCTAGTCAAAGGGCCTCTTTGAATGGAGATATTGCCGCGTGCGTGTTAAATTAATTTAATTTTTATGAGTATCCTAATAAGAGCTATTTTACCTTGCATATCGTGAGCGGGATGACAATAATAGGTACAATGGTAAATTTTAATATTGGTTGATGCCTATATTTTTATGCATGTAGGGGTTTAATTGACGGAAGTGTACGAAACATGGGAATGGCGTTAATATATTGTACTTATGAGTTAAAGGTTAAATTAGGAAATATCGAAATGTTTAGAGCTCGGCCTGCGCCCCCTCGGGCTACGCGCCCGGGTGCGGCCGCACCCTTGAACCCCCGGTTAAGACGGCCCTGACGGCTATATAAATAAATAGCTGTTATATTATTGATTTGAATAAGTATAGTATATGTGCACACGATAAAATATAAATTTGTATTACTTACTTGCAAACTGGGACCGCACTCTCATTTGACGGCACTGTGGTTAATGCCTCGGTGGTTGTAGTAACTATTTTAAGCGTCTCACATCTTGCACCTTCATAGTCTCCTAAACATTGACATACTGGCTCATGTTCCTTAGTTAATGAACATGCACCTTGGTTCATACAATGACCTTGGCAAGCATCAACTTCACATCTTATTCCTGAAAAACCACCTTGGCATCTGCAACAAACAAAAGAAAATGTTATTGAGTTCAATTTTTTTTTCTAATTGAGTTGTCAAGGTGCCTATCCATTAATGCAACTGTATATAGAAACAGTAAAGCATAAGATAGAAAAAGGGATTTTAAGATGGTACCGAGGCGTAGAGAAGAAGGATGAAAAGATATTGATGAAACAGATTTATGAAAAAAAGGTGAATGGACAACTCGATTAATGGTAACCTAAGTAGACGTTTTAAAGTACGCCTAGGTCAAAAGTACCTGCGATCGGCTAGCATAATTATATGTAAACAATTATGAAACTAGAAAAAGCGATCGAAGGGAAAAAAATACAGCTCATTCGGGAGAAAAGAGCCGTAACTCTATATAAGTATGTATATTACCTGCACTTGGGTTGACCTTCTGCAGTAAAGCTACAGTCTCCTTGTAAACAATAGTTCTGACAGACGGAGATGTCACATCTCTCACCGGTATAACCCGGTGTACATTTACATATTGACCTTCCGGCAACTTTTATACCATGAACACAAAATAGACCAACATCAGTTGGTATATTAAACGTATCGTTGATAGCAGAGTTGTTCTTCGACAAATGTCTTAGAGCTTCACACTCGTTCTGACCCTCAATTTGCTCTTCGATAGGATAGTTAGCTGCTATCCCAAAAGGCATTTCGTTACTAAACTCCATATACTTTTTCGGTTCTGCATCTTTGGGAGTGTTCTTTGGTAACATCCAGATGGTTCTATAATCCAAATCCACCCAATAAATCGAATCTTTCGAAATAGTTAATGCATTAGGTCGATGATTTGTGCCGACCAGTAAAGTTTTTCTGTTCTTTCCATTCAAATCTGCACTCTCAATCGAATAGTGTATGCCTTCTCTGTCATCAGCCCAGTATATTTTCTGTGTCATCTGGTCTATCGCGAGGCTGACTGGCATGTAAACATCACTGTCTATAAGCACTTCTCTTTCAGTTCCATCAAAGCGAGCCCTCTCAATCGTGGGCTTCATGATATTTGTGTTAGTCCAATATATGTACCTGTAATTTTTAAATCACTATGAATTATTTTATTTCAATAGATTCATGTTCTGTTAATATGAATTTAGTAACGTACCCTCTACAACTGTCGACAGCAATGGCTCGGGGGATTTCATCGTCCATTTTGATTAAGAGATTTCCATAAAGGTCGTTTTGCGATCCTGGTTTCATTGAAATCCAATATATGCTTCTTTCAATAGTATCGGTCCAGAAGAGCTTGCCTTTGACAGGGTCGAAAGCTAATCCATGTATGTTTTCATATGACCTTCGTCTTACTAATGCTTGATGTTTTTTAGTCGCTAAAAAATAGCTGAATATAGAAGCATTATCGTTTTGCCTGTCTGCGAATAACAGCATGTTATGCACAGCATCATAAGCTAAAGCTGTGAGGTCTCTGAACTGGACGCCTTCCTGAAATGTTTTCGTGTTGTTGCTATAGAATTCTAGTTGGTTTCCTGTGGTTACTGCAATATCTGGAACAAGGAAAATATCAAAATTAATATATATTCAAACAGTTTCGATAGGTTTGTGTATTGCGGTAAACCATGTAACATTTAAAACTAATTGATATGAAATATTTGGTTATTGTAGTCTTGTTGTAGTTTAAAATGCCGAATATGGGTTATGCCATTTTTTACTGCTATAAGCTATTGGTTTATCGCCTATCCGTGTTCCTTATACGACTGAAAAAATGTTCTGTGATGGTTGCTTTTATGGTTAAAAAGTATCTGTATGTTATAAATTGGACCACTCATGTTATATATCAGTAAAAAGCGGATACCTATATGTATTGAAATTCTACGATATTTAGGCTAAGATATATTTCAGTTATTGTGTTGCACAAGAGGAATTATAATTATTCCCTTAATCACTCATTGATTGCACATTCTGTTCCGTGATTGCACCAAACACGTTCTTCAGTAACGGGGTTGTAGGTATATAGTTGATTTGTTAAACGCTAAGACTTAACGCAACCACGAAATATGCAACCTTAGGAAATATTTTCTCGATATTGATGTGTGCATTAAGATGTAGTGGCAATGTACCACTGTCTACGAAAAAGCTTTGTAGAAAACACCGATTGTGTAATATTTTGACTGCAATCGCCACACCGTGCATTTTTGGCAACAGTGCCATAACACTGGTCACGTTACCGCTCATCTTACATAATGGTAATGACTTATATCGCGTGACTTACCTAATTCTGAATAGAATATAATAGAATAGAAATAATTATACCTAACACAGTAGGTATATATGTGACTATGGACACTAAAGTTTATCTCTTGGGCTACAATGTTTGCGTGTCATCAATGTTTGTAAATATTGCAACACAGTTTACAGATCTAGTGTTTCGTAAATAAATTACTCGGTAGTAAACTTAATCATAACGCAATATTGTCCGTGGGGTTATTTCTCCTCGATCTTCAACCACTCAGCAAGCCGGTTCATCTACTCACTAACGAACTCTAGCGTAGGCCTTACTCTCAAGGTTGGACAATCTGACCGTCGCTCCTGAGAAATAAGCTAGGATCACGAGAAGAAACTGAGATAAAGGAGTTTCTCTCATTCAGAGTTTTGGGTAATCATTGCAGAGAATTGGTAGTAAAGATGATAATGCGTAGTTTTAGGTCTTAAACACACATTAGCACGTGTGTAAGTATGCAAAAAAAAGGTTGAATACTTTTCAGTTTAATGTCGCGTGAGTTTGGCTCATTATGCCGGCAAGATATAAAATACTCTAGACGTTGTTTCACGTTTCTACCTACCTACTATTGTTTAACGCAACAAGAAAAATATAAAGATTTAGAGGTAAAAGGTTTTAAGTGACAACGTGTGCTGATAGGCAAATCTAAGAGACTAATCAGACTAATCGCTGTCATAAAGGTCGAATTTTAAAAGGAGGACAAAGAGTAAGTGTACTCCGGACTTTGAGGTGAAGGTATTCGAAACAAACTGGCCTGAATCTGACCAGCAGGGCTAACATGCGCGCCACGAGATAGCTATCTCGAGACATTTTGCCGTTTTATGTCGATATGTCGACTGTTGGTAACATGCAGGGCTAACATGCGCGCCACGAGATAGCTATCTCGAGGCATTTTGCCGTTTTATGTCGATATCGACTGTTGGTAACATGGCAAATTTCATGGCGATCTGTCAGATGTCGACATAACTTGACTTCGAGAAATTATCTCTACTTAGTGTCTGTAAATTGTGCCCTAATACGTGCCCTTATTTACTCGAATTTTGACATTTAAAATGTTTTGTCTCCCGTCTTTCATTTGGTCGACGAGAAGCTATCTCGTGTAAACTTTTTTTGTGCTCGGTTCATTTTGTACTAAAACAGCGACTGAAAGCCATTTTCGACCTTAACGACATTTCCTTTGTTACGTGTCTTTTCGCGTTAATTGATGACGCTGATCACGAATATAAGAAAAAAATTCGTTAGCATGTCATGTCAATAAGGTCGAAAATTGTTTGCACTATTTTGTCTCTTTTTTTCATCCCTAGCATCCCTAACTAGTCTGTGCTTTCGAGCAAATGGCCGTATCGGGCCGATTTTATCGGATAAATGTGAAAACAGCAACTATCATGTTCAAAAAATGTGTATGCCATAGATAATAATTTAAAAAGTTTGACGCGACAAAATATGTCGACGTTACTTCGCTCGAGAAGACTCGAGATGATATCTCATCTCGATTCGAGATAGTTGACGACGCGCGCATGTTAGCCCTGCAGGGTAGCAAAAACTAGCAACTAATAAGAAGTCGATAACCCTGTAAGAAAGTTTTGTCTCAAAACAGCACGTGAGCCGGGGTTTTTGGCATTTGACCTCGTTTTCATTTAAAATGTGTGATTTTTAACTATAGTGGACTATGTTCCTGCATGTAGCTGCTGAACTATTCATTTCAGTTAAACATTTCTATATGAGCAAAGCATACGTATATTATATTAATATGTTTTACATACCTATGCTGTAAGTACAAACATTAATGATGATTGTTTGTCATGATTTATGATGTTTACGTTTCGTATCCTTACTACGCATACGAATTAACTTGGCACCTGGCCTTGACGGGCGAGGTTTAAAGTACCGAGTGCAAAAAAAATTCGAAGTTTATTTTATATCTTGAATATCAATATTTATTTTTTATTTGCATATATTTAAATTTTGTATATTTTCACAATACTTTGTTTTCGGACCTTTGTGTCACCTGTAGATATTAATAATTTTATATTTTCTCAGGACCATATGGTTTCCGAAATAACACAATAAAGTTGTATGAAAAAAAAATCATTGCGTATGGTTTTTACTTCATTGTAAAATGTAAATGTTTTATGCCAGTGCATTCCATACCACCCAATGTGTTTCTTATCAGTAGATGAGTCACCAGTAGTGACGTGCACCAATCAGAGGGCAGTAAAGTAAAAATATTTGAGGTAGAAAGCAGAAACAATGGCTTCGATTCAAAATTTATTTATAATTTTTTTAATACAAGCCAGAAATACTATAATAGTAAATATGATTACGCTTGACCGCGTCGGCACCGGTGAATTTGATGTCACTACTGGTTTCACCTGTTGTTTAATTCGCATCAACGTTCTCTTGGATATACCTGTCGCTGCACAGGTTCTATTTATTGGCTGATTCACCGGGATCATAAACTTTTTATTTACATTTTCATGTTGACGAACTACATTAGCACTTTTTGTAGGGTCCACGGGAATTTCGGAATCGGAATTTTGTAGGGTCGACAGCCTCCGTGGCGTAGCGGTAGTGAACGCGGCCGCTACGCAGGAGGCGCGGGTTCGATCCCCGCTCAGTGCATGAATTTGCATTGGTTTGGGTGTTTCTATGTATAATATGTATGTACTAACAAAAAAAAAAAACGTATCTAAGTATGTTTATCCGCATTCTAGATTCCATAACACAAGCTAGTTAAGCTATGCATAACATGGGTCTAGATAGCGTTGTGTGAAATGTTGCGGAATATTATTATATTATATTAATTACAAAATGGCTAATTTCTTTCTCGCGTTCGAAAAAGGCCAATACTTTTAGTATGAGGGCTCTTTTTTTACTATGTAGAGTTTCCCCACCATTTTTGTGGAAAAACAAATACTACACTTAATAAAATGTCCAAACGTAAATATTATAACAAAAACTCAACAAAAAACAATAACAAATAAAATCTCTAAACTAAACAATAAGAAAACACCTCAAAAATCCGATAACAAATTATAACGAAACGAAAAATGCAACGGTCACAGCGATGCTGACGCTACTGGTCTCGCAAGGCGTGCGCGGGGCCCCGCGCGGGGTTGTGGGAGGGAGGGTTGCAACCGAGCCAGGTGCCATGTTAATTCGGACGACTTGTATTTACTTCATTACCAAACAAAACATAAAAATTGTTACCTTATTTTTACTTCAGCCTTTTCAAATCTTTAAATAATAAAAACTCTCATCCTTAAGACAACTCCAAACATTATTCAAAACATACAATAGGACGTATTGTATTTTTGTAAAACATTACCTGTTGAATAGAGTAATATAATTTTTGTTTCTACTCCATAATAAAAAATCCATCTACAAGAGTGTTATTGTACACTCTTGTTATTACTCTCTTTACTTCAGGTAGATTTCGATTTTATTATATGCTACTAGCTGGGCTCGCGATTTCATCCGCGTCTGTAAGCTGTTTACACTAAAAATCCCTCTATAAGGGGCCATCCATATCGGAGATTACCCAGAGCAAATTCAAAGACGGCGGGACGGACGGTAAATTTAAAAATAGCCATTAATTCACTGGTAATGTCTACTATGTGCTGTGGGGGATACCCCTGCATTCATACTAATGTGAACATCAAAAATTGTTTTTAATATAGTAATAAAACACACGTCAAATTTATTTATGAGGACCTATTGTATTTTTGCCAAATATTACCTGTTGAATAGGGTAATATAATTTTTGTTTCTCGCTAACTACTATAGGCTCGCTCATAAGCCTCGGCACAGATTAAGAATTAGTAAAAAAAGTTATATTATACCTAAATATAGCAATTTTCTTCATATTATAACAATTTAATTGGGCTCACAAAAATCGTTGTAATAACTATAAAACATTAATTGTAATTAGTGATAGAAAATCTAATAAGTTAAGTTTTCAATCTTTAAAATTGCTTTCAAAAATCCTCAACCTCTCTATGATTTAATGATCATTATTTTGCACTGGAACAAAGAATTACTCTTTGTTCCAGTGCAAAATATTTATAACCTTCTAGGGTTTTTACTGAAACTTCAAATACCTTCTGTATCAACGAAATAGTGATATTTCACCTTGTATTTTGTTTAACGCAACAAAGCTTTTGTTATCAAAATCCAATGGCTTATGTCTAATAGAACTAGACAAGCAGTTAAGAACATACAAATCATTTGTGACAGCTTTTGGAATAACAATATCAATATCTTGATTGCAAAAATTAGAAAAAATATTTTTTGTAATATTTGTGTTGATTTAAAAAGCTTGTAGCGGGCTTTGTCTTACATGTTAGAAATGAGCAACATACTGAACATACGGTTGTTGGTTGAATTGATCAGTTATTTTGTAAGATCGACCGTGTTTATAGGAAATTAGTCTTTTTTGAACTACCAACGAAAACAAAATAAGAAAACTTAATGAACATACAAAAAAATCACAGAGTTGTTTCCAATGTCATGAACTCACGAAGGTAAACTCTGTAAAAGGACAACGCAAGTTTATTATTTACTTTTATTTATTTAAATTTTCAAAGTTAAGTAAGTGCAACTAAAGTAAAAAGGTTATAACTTAGGCTCTTAAGCTTGTCCCAAAAACAAACATTATCAAAAGTAAATTTGTCACGATTCACTGCTTTAATATTTACCAAATTATTCTCTTTTTATCCAAGAGCCAATCCCGGTGGTATACAAAGCTTGCTATGGAGTCCTGGGTTCTAGGGATTGCACCCGGGATTTCCCAGTTGGTTCTCGTAATCCCGGATTTTGTTCTGCTTTCTGCGCCAGAGCCTCGTCCGTTAATGTGTACCAAATTACAGGTGACGAGGGCCCCAAAATAAGCTTAAAAGTATTTTAAATTGGAATTTTAAAATGGCCATCATAATTTTAATCTTGACTAATATTATTAACAATGAGAGGCAACTAAATAAAATACTGTACCACGGGTGGTCGCGCTCTCATATCGAGATATGAGATCGCAAATTGACAAAAAAAAATCGTTGTAAGTTGTGTAGCTGGTAACATTATTAATTTTGCAATGTAATGTACTTTTTACTTGTTATAAATACAAAGTATCTAGGTAAATGAGAATGTTTTAATAAAGTGATAAGACGTTTTTGTGCAGGCTATATCATGAAACACACGAGTGATATAACAATTAGGTATACTATTTTACGAAATATATAGCTCCTCTTCACGGTGTGCGAGGATCTGTAGACGGGCGAGAATCAATTCCTGCTGTCGAATCCACCGAGGAAATGACTAGACAAACGGACGACGTGCCTAGAAACGTCTGCCGTCTGCTGGGCAATCTGAAAACTATCTTTTATAGATTTTTTGTTACGTGCGGGAATTCCCCTAGAATACTCCCTCCGAATTCGGAGCTAAGCGGTAGGTGAGATTGTCAACGACATATCCCTCACGCCCTGGCTGACCTTCTTCGGGAGAGACGTCTAGTGGAAATTCAACCTGATTTAGTTGTCCGTGAATTTTTTATCGCAAAACTACTCGAGTTAGTGGACTCCATTACTTGGAAAGTGTCTAAGATGGTAATGAAAGACAATTGATAATAAGATGTTATGCCATACGAGAGGGTTCACTGGAAATCTACGGTAAGGTAACAATAGCGTGAAGTGTGTGAACGCGAGTATATCAGCAGCGTGCGCGGACGAATGTATTCTGTAATGTCATGAACTCATGATGTCAAGAAGGCTGACATTTACATAAATTTGAATATTTCAACGTATTTACAACGAAACAGTGCTTAATTGAAATTTAATTTTGCACATATTTGGTAAACAGGTGTAGTTTCTTTTCTCAGGACTATTTACAGGCAAATATTAAAGGAACTGTAAACAATGTAAAAACCCGTAGGTAGTATTGCCACATAAAAATGATTTTGTCGAAGTAGGTAGCCTAATAAACTAAAATGCTTAGGTAACCTACTTAAACCCTCACGGCAGCGGCGCGCATCGCACAATGCGCGCCTCCCCATACCAGGGACGAGTCAGGGACCACGTGGTCCCCCTTCCCGAGGAGGGCCAGACCGAGAGAGATGGCCCTGGGTCAGCCGGGGTGCGAGGGGTATCCGTGGGGACTTCCGGCGCGTAAAAAAGGTAACCTACTAAACTCAAAAAAGAATGAACTATTTTTTAGTTTATCCAAAATTCTGATGATTTACAGGCTTCATTCGCCATTATCGTCATTGTGTATTCCCCGATTAAGAGACTGCGCTGCTGCGTCTGCGTCGTACAAATGATACTGAGCTAATTTTGTGCAGATAACTTGTGAACAAAATCTTGAAAAAGATCCATATATTATGATTTACACGACGCCCATTCGTGACATAAAAAGAACTATGACCCAAGAACGTCTTACGTTACTTCTGTAAAAATCTTATTTCAAATCACTTCTGAAGGTCGTGAGCATTTTGCCGTCACACTGTCACACATAAGTTATGATAAATAATAAGAAGTTCTACGTATTAACTGACAATGTGTTATGTATATAATTGTACATCAGAGTTTTAAAATCCATACTAATATTATAAATGTGAAAGTGTGTCTGTCTGTTTGTCCGTCTTTCACGCCTAAACTACTGAACCGATTTTGATGAAATTTGGTATAGAGGTATATTAGACCTTGAGAAAGGACATAGGCCATGTTTGGTTGCGATAACCGACATCCACGCGGGCAGAGCGGCGAGCAAAAGCAGTAACATAATAAAAGAAATAGAGGCATAAAGGTCGTGAAAATCTGGATCAGTAGGTAATCTGTAACGCTAGTATGAGATGTCAAGGCTGCAACTTTAATAGCAAATTTTTCAGTCAATAAATTTAAGTGTCAGTAGCAAAGTGGTTAAGAAATCGTTCTTACAATCGAGTGGTTCATGGTTCGAATCCTGGCTATTACACTACCGACGTGAACCAACTCCTAACACAAGCATTTAGCTTAGTTGGAGAGGTTAGGATGGAATAATACTAATAATTAACTATTAAGTAATTAAGAATTGTTAACAATTCTTCATTTATTAGTAATTTCAGTAGTTTAGTCACGGATCAAAGTCCGTATAAATATTAATTCAACCGAGTTATTTGCTCCGACTAAGGTACAGCTAAGGTACTTTTCAAAGTCATTTTAGTTTGTTTAGTGGTAGAAATTGAAATATTATGTATTTATATTAATTCATGAAGGTCGGATTAACTACACTGGCCTGCAAAAGTAAGTATCACACTTTTCAAATGTAATTTCTTTCTTAACTATAGAAGGTAGAGATTTAAGATTAAAAAACGTTTTGTTGCAAATTGTATAGACTTTAATTCTTAGAAACTAGTAAACCATACATTAGTAACATTTTGTGACATTTAGTGAACATTTAGTCAACGATAAAAATAGCTTAACAAAACTTAGTGGGTTAGTTTAACAAAAAGAATTGGTACATTTATTACAATTTAAAAAGAGTTTTATAATATTTTAATGCTCGTCGACTTAAGTCGTTCCTGTACATTAAAAATGTATGCTGATAAAAGTAGATTAGTCTAGTAAGATAAGCGTGCTGTAAAGAAATAAGCAATTTCTAGAAAGAAATTTACGACAAACAACTATTTACTATTACTACACAGATAATGATTGTAGGAAATGGATTGTAAAAAACCGTACCTCGAGCGAAACTGCGTAGGTGTGTAGACACCTATGACGTAGTTTGTGAAACCGGTGCTTAAATACTTGGTATTCTCACATTTAAATGTCTGTTTCTATTGAATTGCTAACGATATTCGATGTCTTCCGATAAACAGCTGGATATACCAATGATTACAAATATATAACGTTTTTATTAAGCATATTTTTGAAGTGGCTTTTCCAATTTCAAGGGGATTTTTTTACTGATACCTGATGTTAAAAGGAGTCAAACCTAGGTTATTAACATTTCGCCGAAGACCATCGGCCTCCATGACCGGGGTCCTGAGGACGGTGAGTGGGCTGCTCGCCGTCGTTACAGAAGCAGGCTCATGACGGCAGCGTGACGTGAGGGATTCACGCACGCCTCTCCAAGAAGCGGGATGACACCCGAAAACCCCACCCCATAGACGCGGGATAACACCCGAACCACCCCCTAGGCGAGGTCGCAGCTGTAGGTCTGTTGGTAGTCCTGGGACTTCCTTCCGAGGGCTTTCCCGGCTACTTGAGGGTTTATAGAAGGTAGGAGGATAGCATAGCATCCATGAAGGATTTTCCCTCACGGTAAAAAAAAAGGTTATTAATATTTAAGAAAAAGTTTTAGGATTCCACGCAAAAAATTCAAACGCAGACCTAATTCCTCGAGTGACAAAATTGCAGAACCCATTTAAATAAATTAATAAAATTGAATTGTCTAGTGAACTATTTAATGAACGTATGTACACTATAGAGACCGATATTCTTAGCAATCCATGGATTCTCCTGCGGGTGCCGGGTCCATTGCGTATATAAAATATAATATAAAACAAGTTTACTTTGTGTTTGATAGTAAATTACCTACCCGTAGTGTTGACGTTATCGAATTATTATCTAAGTGCTAAGCGGTTTCGTTCAGTATTCATACAATAATATTACCATGCTATACGAATACTTTTTATCCTGTTTTGGCTACATGTTGTTTTATGAATCGTTTGTCTTTGTTTAATATTTTTATTAATTTTAACTAACTAAATGCCCGGCATGCTTTGCAGAATCTTATTCTACTATTTTTACATTAGAAATCTGCATTGCAATTAAAGGAATGCGTAGAGTATAAAAGTTCAAATAACCATTATCATTTTTGTTTAGTTACATTGTTGTGATTAGCAAATTTCAACTAAAAGTATGGAAGTTATAAGGTACACAGTACAGTTAGCAAAAAAGATAAATATATATAACTCAAAGGTGACTGACTGACTGCCTAAACCACTGGACGGATCGGGCTGAAATTTAGCATGCAGGTAGATGTTATGACGTAGGCATCCGCTAAGAAAGGATTTTGATTAATTCTACCCCTAAGGGGATACAATAGGGGATGAAAGTTTTTGTGAAACTTAGTCAATTTTATACCGATCGGGCTGAGACTTTGCATGCATAAAGCTACTATGTTGACTCAATACTAAGCGATAATCTTACTAATCCCATAGTCCCATGATCCAATTTAGTTTCTTGTCTCATACCCATAGAAAAACACTCAAATGCAGACTAAAGTATAGAAGAAGTTTGTAACTATGTTCACATAACTGACGATGTCATACACTTTGATACTACTGATATTGATACATAGTATGATTAAGTAACGTGAAAAAAAACACAATTCATCGTAAAAATATAGATTTACATGATATAATTCGAGATAATTAATGAATCACGCATGTTTATCTTGTTAATGACCATGTTCAGAAGTCCATTTTTATATTATCAAAACTTCTAAGGTATCCAATTTTTAAATAGGTTTTGATTAATCTTATCTTGTATGTTTTATTTTATTGTGTTTGGCGTTTAGCTGAAATGTTTGGTTTATCGTGAAATTTGTTACGATGCGGAATGCAGTGATGTTTCAATTTAACGTCATCAATTTAAGCGTGGAATGAACTCTTAGCTGCGGTTTCTAAACGACTACAATATGATGTTCTTCAAGAAGGTTCTTTATTAGAAGGTTCCTAGACGGTTGGCAGCACGAGAGTAACGCCCCTGGTGTTACACACGTTCCTATTGAGGTGTGTAATACCGGGGGCGTTACTCTCTCTTTGTAATCTCACAGAAACCACTTTATGTCAGGTGGGCTGTCTGGTTTTCTGTCATTTAAGTGATATAGAAAAAAACCATTCTCACACATTGCGACTTGAAACAATACACACAGTCAGGTATGATAGGAACTTCATTCCCCGCGCGCTTAAGTTGTGGAATAAACTCCCTACCGTGGTTTTCCCAAGCGACAACAATTTGGTTCTTCAAGAACGGCATTAAAGGTTTTTACAGGGTCGACAGCTCGAGTGTGACGCCCCTGGTGTTGCACATCAGATGGGCCATGTGCTTGTCTGCCACCTAAGTGGTATAAAAAAACTTAAGGTAGAAAAACTCAGATAACACATCGCACAAACATAATATTGATATATAGGTAGGTTAGGTGGACCACACGGTGAGCTCACCGTAAATCAATTAACAAGCTGCTGCTTCAGTGTACGTCTGTACATCGCTGATCCGGTTATCTAAAGTTCAAACGATAACCTGAGTTATTGGATCAAATTCCAGTGATCCCACCCATGTTGGAAGAGTAATTAGATGACTAGTCTGTAATCGGATTCAATATAGGTACGCTTTACCTAACATCAATTGCTAGTACATCACTTATTTTCGATGTATTGATAAGATGGCTACAGATGGCTGACTTTAGAAGAGATGACTTAGGTTACTTTTGTTTTAGATAAAAACGGTAAATTTTCACGGGCTAAAAAAGCAAAAAAAATGGTACTGATTTAAGATATTCTTATTACTTAATTTTTGTAGTTGACATAATAAAGACATTACAAAAATGTAATGTATGCTATGAGTGCTATAACTATAGAGATAAATTAATTAATTACCTTATTTATCTAGTTCCTGCGTCCGACCGATTCCAAATATTCTAAAAAAATATTTCGATCTCACCTCCGAACACAATTTTGATACAACTTTTGATTCATTTAAACAGCTGGTCTGCTACATACAGTCAGCACCAGATCGATTTAGACTAGTAAAGTACTCAAAATGATGTTAATACCTTGGCATACCCCCTACCTACCTGTTGACGAATTGTTCTGTTATTTGGTACACACCTTTAGTTCGGAAAATAATACAATTAAAATCAATAAAACAGTTTGGTATTAACATCATTAGTATATTTTAAGATCATTTTGAGACTTTGCTGACTGTACCTATCTACACAACGTGAAAGAAAGACATTAGCTGTAGCTCCTCATGTCTGCCACCGGCAACAAGCAATCAGGTGTCACATGAAACACTGCTGATAAGAAGACTAATTAAATCAGAAACGTGCGTAGATAAGTAAGCAGCCAAAATGTTACGAAACATAATCAAAAAATTCCGTACCTACTAAAGCAAACCGGCGGATTACGGTAGGTATACGGTAGGCAGGTATTGGATTTGTGCGTCTCAAATTTTATAACCCACGTGCGCGTGCGATTATGTAAATAAAATTGCGGAGATATTTATTATTTGCTTGTGAAGTTCAAGAGAATATGATTTAAGTACTTACTTAAGTTATTTTATAACTTTGCATGAATCGATTCCGATATGCAGGGGTTTTAATTCCTTTAAAAAATATTAATACCCGAAATTATTAGTATTTCCCATGATCTCTCCGGGTTCGTAGGACTGGTTCACGTCCACGTTGTTGGTGCACGCTACAACTGCTACAAAGGCTATACTAAAATCTACAATTGCATAAAATCTACAGTTACAAATACGAAAGTATTACCTCTTCAAGTCTGAAGCGCTGAACCCATTAATAAGTATTAATAATTTGGAGAAGAAAATATAGGTTAGTAGATAATTTTTATTAAATTTGAAAATCAATAAATAACAATACTCTTTATCCATAGGTATCCATTAAAATCACGTGGACAAACGGGTAAAGCAACGGGCATCCACAGTTAACGTGAAGTAAGGCAAAAATAGAACTGGCAATATACCTCTGCCTGCAGTACCTATAGGAGTACTATTAATTATTCTGTGCTATAGGTACGCACGTATTATTATTATTATGCTAATATAAACGAATGGCGTGATAGTATCTAATCTATATTGTAATAAGTGCGATTATAGACAGGCCTCAGTCAACTGTCTCGTACACTAATTGCTATGTCAAGGTCACCATAAGGTCAAACGATAGCTAAAGTAGGTATTGTGTTTCGTATCAAACATCGCGAATTCGCCATGATATCTTTATCTGGCTTGCGGTGACGGAGTTATCCCTAGCTCTCCTGCAGCCTGCTTCATCTTTTAAAGGTTTGTTTTTGCCATTATAGGCTCAAGTGGAAACTGACCTCTCAACCCCGAATATGAAGTCTTTACCAGCCCCGTCCGTCAATCATCAAGTGTACCAGCTAGCAGATTAGGTTGGCTTAGATTCCGAAGGTGAAGAGGTACCATATAAACCTAGCTAGAAGATTAATTACACATTATATGCCAATGTTTAGGTTCAGAATGTCTAAATCCGAAAATATCCAGATGATGCAAATTGACCATATGATATACTTATCTCAAAAAATCCGAACCCCAGAATGTAAAAACCCCAAAATATCCAAACCCCAAAATATCCATAAGTAAATATCTCAAAATGTTCAAGTCCGAAATTACTCAAATCGCAGAATGACCATACTGTAGAACTCAAGCGATACCTGTAGGCCACATCCTCTGGTCGATTTTAAATTCGGAGATCTGATTCCATTTAAAAAATGGAAATTTCATAACCTGATTTACTTATGTTAAACAAGTTAGTGAATGACAAGTTTTTATAAATATTGGGGCCAGTGTTAAAGATACGAATGCATTTTGCACGCAGAGGTTAATCGCTTAGCGCAGCAATGTTAATTTATTACTATTTGAATTATAAATATTTTTTTATATATTACATTATATATAATTGACTAGCTGTTGCGGGAAACAGAACGTCGATGTTACATATTGCAATTTTTGGTCATGTGTCCAGGTGCTTCTGGTACTTTATATTAATTGCGATAAAATATACCCTCCTACAGCTAAAATAGTCAAGTGACAATACGCTTGTTGAATAGAACAAAATAGATTGATCAATGAATGGGATTGACATACGCTGACGACTGACATAAACGTCAAAACACGTGTCAAACCCATACCTACTTTCATTCTATTGTACAATTCACCGGCCAACCTGGATCGTTCCCTATGTAACGTATTGGATTATTTTATTAACGTTGTCGTTACTTCAGTTAGATTGTTAACAGTAAAGTTTTCTATGTTTAGGCTATTAAGTATCTTGTTGTTTATATGAAAACTAGCTGACCCAGCGAACTTCGTACCGCCAATATTTTTCCGCCCGCGTGACGTCAGATCCCGTTCCCGCTGCACCCTCTACTATATTAAACATGCATTATACATATAAACCTTTCTCTTGAATCACTCTATCTATTAAAAAAACCGCATCAAAATCCGTTGCGTAGTTTTAAAGATTTAAGCATACAAAGGGATATAGGGACAGAGAAAGCGACTTTGTTTTATACTATGTAGTGATGACATGCGAAAATCGCAAAATCCATCCATAAATCTATATCTCTTATCTGACACTTGAAAATGTCGAAATTCTTGAAACTGACACACAGAAATCAAATAACGCAGGTGATAGATATCTAAGGAAACTTGTACCAACGTTCCTCCTAATTCAAATATTTAAGTATTATTTAGATGTAAGCAGGCTAAGTGGGGTACTATAACGTACAAAAATGTTAACATTGGTCAAGTTTAAATCAATTTATTGTCCTTTAATAATTTTTAAGTTTGAACACGTTTGTTATGTTGGTCGACACAAAGTTTAATTTTCTGATGACTTCTGGCGCTTGAACTCTTTGAACTCTTTTATATTCTTGTAAATATTTTAGTTTACCTATACATTGGTTTCAGTTTAACATTACAAAACCTGTAATTAATCATTGAATAAACGACTTCTATACGATACAATACTATTAAATTTAGTACATTTACTATTAAATTTAGTATCTAGTGTGTAAGGACAGAAGTGTAAGGCAAGAAAAATGGAAGTAGATAGCGAGCTGAGTTGTCTCTGCCAACCCCAGAGAGAGTCGTGAGTATATAGCTATGGTGGCCCTTTATTAGCCGCTTCCCCATCGATTATTTGGCGTACGTGACACAGAGCACGTCTGCCCACGCAGTACAGTTTCGTCTTTCAAGCTTTTGTCGTTATCAAGTATTCAATTACGGCGGGTCAACGATGCGAGGCAGTCGTAAAGTGCTTAGTAATGAAATCGACTGAGGAAGCAATGTTTTAAAGATAGGTGTCGATTATCGAGGAATTTGCAGTGCTATAATATCTAATATAGGTAATTGGTTTGTACGAAAGCGCCCAGCACCCACACAGGTGTGATTGTGGATTGTCATTTTATTATTATTGCCTTTATTTATTTTGAAATCAATATAAATTACATTTTTAAATATATCTATAAAACAATAAATTTATAAAAAATAGTAGTCCACCGGCATCGGGTACAGGGACCAAGCTACCGGTGGTTAGGGCTCCAGGGAGAGGAACCTCCTCACGATGCGTGTCGTGTCGAGGAGCAATGCTTTCTGCATCAGACCCTTAAGCCAACTGTCTATTCTGAGCCTCTTGAGATGTTGTGATTATTATTATTATTCTTATTTCTTTGTTTGTCTTTTATATCACTTTGGTGGCAGCCAGGCACCGAATGGAAAGTGCCTGCCGTGGCCTATGAACGTGCGTAACACTAGGGAGTCACATTCGTGCTGCAGCCCTTATAAAAACCTTCTAATGCTCTTCTTGAAGAACCCCATATTGTAGTCGCTTGGGAAAACCACAGCAAGGTTTCGTTTATCTGTAGCTGTATCTTTTTCCCCCAAAGTTTGGGAAAGGCGGCCAGATATCTCTGGCGAGGTAGGCTACAGTCGGCCGTTGTGTTAAAACAGAACGATTTGCAGAGGAAACACCGAACTATACGGACATTGTCGAGTGGGACTACTTACTGTATCTTGGCACTTGATAGCCATCGACTTTAAACCTTTAATTACAGCACTACGAGCCTCTCGACATGAAGTTTCTTACGCTCCATCGGATCAAACTATGGACTGATATGACAACCGGTACTAGTCTCTTGATAGTATAGTAACATACTTATATAGTTTTTGGCCCCCTAGATGAAGTATTAGTATTTGTTAAAAATCGCCAAGGGTTTTATTTATTTCCAGAATTCATGTATCCATAAAATTTATTCTATGTGGTTTAGATTTTCTACGTGCATCATCAAAATCACTTGGATTCGTTTTAAGTAGATTACATACTTTTGGTTAAGCAAAGTGCGTGAACAGAAAAACTCGTCTATGTGCGTCAGACCCTCGCCCTAGTAACGGCCTCTTCAACTATACGAACCACTTGAAATCTATTGAGTGTTTGTTTAACAATGAGTCGTCTATGTGACAATTTTAGTTCATCCCGAACTATTATGAATGCGATATAGGTACTACTTACTATCCAGCAACGCTAAGGATTCTATTCCTGAAGACAGTATAGCTTATAGGCAGGCACTGTGGGTCTAGAAAGCTGATAAACACAGTCGGATTGATTTATTATATTGTATTTTGTACAGTGACTTAATGTACCTATACTTTTATATTTAAATAAATTATATGACAATGATAAAATGAACACGTCAGATACATTTTCTTTTCATTTACATACGCATTTATTAAAAATAGGAAGCACAAAATATCACAGTTTTGAGATGCCGGTTTTTTTATAAATAAACTGACATATTAATAAACTTAATCTAAGCATAGACCATTGCCACATAGCTGAATGAAACACTTGTAATGATTTTATGCATAAGTACATGCACTTGAGGAATAAGAATAAGTGTTACAGATATAATTTGATTGATGGATATCATAATATATATCTAATGTTTTATACTTAGGTATTGTAATGAAAGTCAGGTTATTGAACTGTTTTGAATACTGTCAGTCAGTCTAAGACTACTACATTGCGTGACTTAAAATTCATAATCCTACAAATATATATTGACAAAGACATTACGATCTTTTAATTTTTAATGTTGGTTTAGACTGGTTATTTATTTCATTGTGTTACTTATGTTATTGTTTCACATGTACAGTCAATAACAAAAATTGCTTAGAGTTAAAATATTTACAGTTTTTTTAATTAATATATATTACCAATGATATAGTATTTATTTGTGTGATTTGATGATAATAATGTTCGTGAAAATGTTATTTAATTGTCCGTGTCTTATCACCATTATATATTAAGGCTATCAAAGTTTATCATGAAATTATTTCTCTGTGACTATGAATACGCTGGCTCGATCGTAGGCAATTCCAACAAATTATATAAAAATCGAAGCTGAAAACAAAGCTGGCTCTCAAAATCAATGAATCAGAATAAGATGTTAATAGGTAGGTGTAATATACGCAAATCGAGATATAATTACAAGTCCGTGAGTACAAGTTTCAACTACAAACCGCGATTTCATGATATTATCAAGCACAACCTCACTGAATAATGCAGTCAGAATTAATTTATAAGTATTTACAAACATCTACTGATAAATGTAAGTACTTATCTTTTAAAACGCCCAGTTTTTCTTTGACGATGTGCTGTTTTTTAATAATATACTTATTACATTTAAAGAAATTTATGATGAGTAATATTACACCAAGGTATCATTTTTGACAAAGATACCTTAAAAATAAACTAAACTTAGATTATCGTACTATTTAGAAACGTGGTGTCATATCTACAATGCATCTTCAATCTCTCTAATCAATCCTCGTAGGCACATTGCCGGCCACTGTGTATAGGGGTACCGGATTTTTTGAGAAGAAACGAGAGCAATTTGGCAGAAGGGTTCAAAGTATAAATGGAGCATGGAGAGGAGTAGAAGCAGAGCCACGAAAAGATGGATGGATTTCGTAAAAGAGCCATGGCAATTAAATGAGTAATTGAGGAAACGACGACTTCTGAAAGAAAATTGTGGAAGAGAATGACATGTTGCACTGACCTCGAATAAATAAGGTCAAAGGCAAGATCACAGAATAAACATTTCGTCGTATCATCATTATTCAATGTTCCAATCTATTGTTACAATCTACTGATCAGAAACAATACTATAATTCCAGACATTTCCCAGTACCTTGTGTCTACAATAATTATCTCATTAGTCAAACGACCTACAACGTCTTCCAGTAAACGCTATCGACTAAGGGTAGGTATAATTATTCCATCATCATAGGCAATTAGACAAATCATCACAGAAAATCGAGAAAAATCACGAATAACATTCCGATTTTAGAAATCTGTATCAATAACCTCTGGCTTTTATTGTCATCGAAACAATGATACATGACAACTACTAAATTGAGGGCACGGTCAATGCATACACTAGTCTACTGTTTTTAATTGAAAAGATTTACAAATAATCCAACATTGTACTTGTGCCAATTTTTTTATAAAATAAATGCTAATATTCTGCTTGGCCGCAGTTGACGGTTGACGTTTACAAGTACAGGTATTCGGTAATAATCGGATAATTCCGATCACCACCGAATGTTTTTATTGACAGAAATGCGAAACGTGATCGTACGTGACTGTACCCGGTCAATGGTTTACCTAAAATCACAGCACATTCATCATTCATTACCTTAGTGACTAGTGAGGTGTGGTCAGTGTTATAATGACTGATGGTGATGATCAATAGCCTATTATCATCATTAGTCATTACCTGACCTATTGAAAGGGGAAAGTTAAATATCTGTATAACTTAATTATTTTATAAGTCTATTGAATGATGGAAACATGTAAGACTTACATACTATACGTATACACACTAGGAAATGACATGTAATAAGACATTTATTTTGTATCGATCCAAATCGGATGCAATACAGCGATACTAGACTTATATGAGATATTATTATTATCATATCCGTCATATAATCCGTTAGCAAAATTAATATTAGAAACACACAAGAGTGCCTCAACAAAATAAAACCTATATTAGGCTGTAAACAAATCATATTCATTTTTTTCTGCTAAATATGATCTTAACTTTCATAATATTAACAATATCACGTGTACTTATTTCACGAACAAAGAGACTTCAATATTCCGAAACCTCCCTTACTCACGGTGCTCACCTAATTTTTTAGTTCTTTCACGGAAGGAAGACTGCTGAAGGCGCTGTCACTATAAAAATGTGAATTGAATCGGAACCGGAAATGGTTATCAAAATTCCTTCCTTCCTTCCTGTAACAGATATTCTAATTTTAAATCTAAAGAACTCAAAAATCGAATTCTATTATCAGTCAAAGTTACAGGTTATACTTAAACCTGTAACACGTAATAACCGCGTAGGTACGAATCAATTTGATGCGAGTTCATCGACACGTTTGGCAATGAACAGTAATTCACTAGAGAAACTGGTTCAGAACATTATTCAATTTTAAACACTACTCGTATAGTCGGCCTCGGAAGTGGGTTAACACATTTAAAGTTAGTTAATCTTTGTTTTAAAACCCTGTATTTAATAAAAGAATTAGAAAAAACAAGTTCTATCTACATTAACTTGTCATCTGAATTTTACCAAAATAAATACATGAACATAAGTTAATTTATTTAGTTCTGAAACTTTTGAAGGCGATTGTACTATATTCGATAAATAAGATTAATGATTACTTTATTAAAAAGCGAAAAGGCAGTGAAGGCAATAATTAAACCGAATGAAATTTGGTATAAGAGTAGATTAGACCTTGGTGATGAACATAGGCTATATTTGGTCATGATAACCGACATCCACGCGGGTGGAGCCGCGGGCAAACGCAGGAATAAAAATAGGTAAGGCAAACTTATGTTCAAGGGTCGTCATGTTATCTGTTACTATATATCATTCGTTGTCTTAAGTGTATCATATCA
Source organism: Eilema caniola (assembly GCA_949126895.1). Classification (NCBI taxonomy): domain Eukaryota; kingdom Metazoa; phylum Arthropoda; class Insecta; order Lepidoptera; family Erebidae; genus Eilema; species Eilema caniola. Next base: position 18,130,236 of record OX421476.1, on the reverse strand, counting down.
TAAATCATTGTATTAGTATTATTACCTCTCTTGCATAATAATATATTTTGTATTTTGCTTTGCCATATATATATATATTCATCGAGTTACCTAGGAGGAAAATAAATAGATTTTAACATAGTAACCAAGCATGGGCTGTTCAAAATGATTATTTAATTAATGAATTCGCACAGAAGCAGGCTTAATAATCTTCTATTCTGTTCGTGGGAGGAAAATAAGTTTGAATTATATTAATGATTTCGCACCATTGCTTGGTATAATTTTGAGTATGCACCAGGTAAATAATATTTTATTATTTTTATTATAATTAATAAATATATTTATTTGAATTTGGAACTTTTACTCCAAACGGTACAAAAGTTACAGATTGTATTTGCTGTAATAAATTTATAGCAAATATGATAGCTAATAGAGGAACAGATTTTGTTTCAATATCAATGATATTTCTCAATAATAGTTTTTCGCTGATTCTTTTTAACTATTACAAGATGCTAAGACAAAATTTCATCCAAGAGCACCTGAGATTAATTGACACTAAACTGCATTTTCGCAGTGTACCCAATGAATCTCATAGTCAAAACATGAGAATCTAGTTTAGATAGTTAAACAAATTTTCACAAGCAAAATTCAGTCGTTGTAGTCAGTACAAGTAGAAGGATAGAATTACAACACAAAAGTCTATGTGCAGAAAGAAGTAAATGCGATGTCAGCAGTAATTATTATCGCGATTTCATAAGAAGTCTGTATTATGCAGTCTGGTGTCCTTGAAGCTAGTGACTAGCAACAGCAAGGTTTCACGTTCATGCCGTCCGCGTCGTCGTTGACATAATTCGTGTAATTGATGTTATTTATAAGATTTCACTATTTGACTTCGTGTTTTCAGCAAATTAAAGTGAACGTGTAATTATGAATTCAATTTTGTTTGTTTATTGCTGTAATTTTCAAAATAAGCTTACACGAAATATTTAGTCTGTTTATACAGGAGATCTATGGCACTGGGTGGAATTTATTACATATTATATTTTGTACTTGGTCCGAGGTAGGTTTACTTGTAGAATGATTGCAGATAACTCTATAGACATAATGATAGCATCTTTATCGAAAAACTCAATCAAACAGTATAACAGCTGCTTACGACAGTGGTGGATTTATACTAAAACACACAATATTGATTTTTATAATGGATCTATTCCTACAATAATTTCTTATTTAACGAGTATCTTTAATAACGGTGCGTCATATCAAACACTTAATTGTCATCGTTCTGCACTTTCTCTTATAATAGGTAGTCATGTCGGTTCGGATGATAGAATCAAACGCCTATTTAAGGGCTTTTTTAGATTACGGCCAACCTACGCTAAGTATGACAGTGTGTGAGACCCTAGTCAGGTATTAAGCTACCTCAGTAATCAGTACCCTCTCACAACATTAACTTTAGAAAACCTTACCAAAAAGTTAGTTATGCTAATAGCCTTAGCTACTGGACAAAGAGTCCAAACTTTATTTTACATTAATGTTAATAATATAAAGATTAATCGCGAAGGAGTTGTGATAGTAATAACAGATATACTAAAGACTTCCTGTCCAAACAGAAATTCCTTTAAACTCAGGTTACCTCGTCTTAATACTAAACCTGAAACATGTCCAGTAGAAACCCTGATAGAATATCTTGAAAGAACCCATACAACAAGAGAAGAAGATGTTAATTTAACAAAGCTGTTTCTCACTTTTAAAAAACCCTACAAACACGCTTCTACTCAAACTATCAGTAGGTGGCTTAAAGATGTTATGCGAGATAGTGGTATAGACACATCTATATTTTCAGCACATTCTACTCGACATGCGTCTTCATCACTGGCACACAGACGAGGCATTACAGTAGACAGTATATTAAAAGCAGTAGGCTGGTCAGCCAGATCCTCCACCTTTGCAAATCATTATAATAGACCCCTTCAAGATGAATCTAATCAATACGCAAGTTTTGCCTGAGCCGTTCTAGATGATTAAATTGTTTAGTTTACTAGTTAAGTCTAGAAGACGATCTCAAATATAAATGAGTATAATTTTTTACTCACTAGCGTTAGCATTGTGAAAGAATATGTTACTAATTGTGTAATTGTATAATTAGTAATAAATAATTGATTTCTTGATTATTTATCTTGTTTAATCAGTCTGCTCCTCTGAACATCTACAAGTAAACCTACCTCGGACCAAGTACAAAATATAATGATAGGATTAAACGAACTTACCTGTAAGTGAAGTTCGATCCTAATTATATGAAGGACTTGGTCCGAGGTAAAATATTCCCACCCAACCCAAAAAAAAATTTTAAAAAATTTCTTGCCCATGATCTTACTCTAAAAGAAATGACAATTATCATCATAATGTTGCCATGGGCGAATTTTTGTTTTTACTAATTCTAGCTTTAAAATTACGCGGCTACTACAGAGCACGATGAAGCGGCTACTACAAGTAAACCTACCTCGGACCAAGTACAAAATATAATTCGTGTAATTGATGTTATTTATAAGATTTCACTATTTGACTTCGTGTTTTCAGCAAATTAAAGTAAACGTGTAATTATGAATTCAATTTTGTTTGTTTATTGCTGTAATTTTCAAAATAAGCTTACACGAAATATTTAGTCTGTTTATACAGGAGATCTATGGCACTGGGTGGAATTTATTACATATTATGTTGGCTTCTCAAAGGTTTGTAAGGTTATAAATTAGGTAATTAGGTCTAAATAATACAACGTATGTTTGTAGTTTGTGTGTTTGTTAATACGTGTGTTCAACGAAGTCGATTCATAATTATATATTCAAATACTATGCCAATTATGATTAAAGTTACATTTTTAGGAAATCACTTATTAGTACTACGTATTCTTTAATCATTGTACCTACATGTTGCGTTACCGTTTACAGTAGATACAGTTAAATTCACTTATTTTGCATTTCGCCTATATAATTTCAAAACTTAGTAAGAATCACCTGCTAAAAAATCGGGTCTTTTGATTCTAGTCCACAAGACATCTATTCGTATTGACAAAATATTTTCATAAGGCCATAGTAAAATACTTCGAAAACACCACCACGATGTCTTAAAATATAAAACAATCAGTAAAGTTTAGAGTAGTCATCTATTTTGCAAAAAGATTACACAGATCTGAAGATTGTAATTATCTAGATCAGCATTGGATAATTATACCACGTCTGATAGCTCTTAGCAAGCAAGGCATTCCATAAGCGCGCAGCTTGTATTATGGATAACAATGTAGAATGCGTCGAAATTTTCAATTTGAGACTTTGAGATTACTTCCCCTTATCTATAGATGTAATACTTGCAAAACGTAATTTAAAAAAATCTAAACTTTTATCTATAGAATGTTGGAAACATTTGTGACTTGAACAAAATCGTTATAGTAGTAAATAATTCTGTGATAGTAGACCCTGCCCGGAAAGCGATTAAAGCGAACGCTTAATAAGTTCGTTATAGTAGGCCTCAGTGGTGTGATTAGTGAATGGCAGCGGTTGTTATTTGTTTGTATTATGTATACCTACAGGAGTTAGGAGGTGCAAATTGCCGCTTTCTCCACCTTATTTGGCACGAGCTAGTTATAAAGATTTTATTGATTCAAGTGCCGTCGGCGAAGTAGATAGTAATTTGACTATCACGTGTCATGACTGTCATGAGTAGAAATAGAGTTGATAATCTAAGAAAAAACATCATTTTTCTATCTTTGATTGTATGTTCATCTATGGTTATTAATGATCCTGCAGGAAGGCTTTAATTAACTCCTCAATCCCATTCTCATTCTTTTCAATGCTTTTTACCATATCAGTATAATAAATAAATTTTATTAATATTGCTTTAGATATGTAGTTAAATTAGTGTACCTACATAAAAGGACATCATTAATTTTGGTCCAAAGTTGAAAGAAAAAAAGTGCAATAATCCGTTTGAGCTTGTCTTTGCCAGTATTTTTATAATCGTCAGAATTGAGGGACCACTGCACTCGGTTTATTTGAGTTCGAAAATGTTGGTAATATACATTTTAATGATACGAATCATTGTAAATGAATGAATGAAAATTAAAAAAATGGTTTAAAAATTTACTTATTTTAATTTTATTTTAAATATTCATTCATGCATCAATGTTTTTAATTCTATACTAAGTTTTTATTATTTATGAGTCATACATAAAACAAATAATATCATATCTATATTATCTGCAGTAATATTTGTGTTAATTAAATTAAAAATATTTTTTTCATTGTTGACAGTTATGATGACACACGGGTCAACGCTTAAATGACGCTGAACTATTTATTTGCTATAATAACTATTTTAATCGATATCTATATAATTGTTATTATATTACGAAGGCAATAGTTTCAGATCTCTTATCTGTGTTATTGATATTAAATATTGTTTGTTTACTTATTGAATTCTTTCGCAATGATGAAATGGCATTGTTGAGCGAAACATAATCATATTTCAAATCAGTCAGTTACCATAGCAGTCCACTGTTCGAAATAGGCCACCCAATGTTTTAAATAATAGAAAAAAATTAAAGAACAAACTACAGTTCGTTCACTATATTATTGTATTTTAGACAGCTCACACACAGTGGTCGTTTTAACTTTGATCTAGTATCAATGCCTAAAACTCCAAACAAAAATTAGGCGCCAATACATCATAATATGTCATTGACAAGGTCACGTCAGCCAGAACGCAATTTTAGGGATGGAGTTAGTCAATCGACTGTGTTTTACATAACTTGAAAATTTCACAATTGAAATCGACTACAGAACATTAATTTCTTTTTTAAATTATCTTACTGGTGGTTTTAACCGACTTCTGAACAAGGAAGAGGTTATCAATTCCGATGTTTATATTTTTTTATGTTTGTACGCGCATAGCTCCGTCATTTGTAGACGGATTTACAAAATTATTTTTTTGTTCGAAAGAAGTTTATTCCGAAATAGTTAAAATTTCGATGATGGGTTTCAGAGACAGACCTCGGAACTCTTCAATAAATACCAGGAAATCAGCCGCGATTTGTTAGATATATCGCGTTTCGGTTTTGTTAGATTTTGACCATTCTGCGACACGGTAGGTACGTGACTGTGGTCAACGATGTAAAAAAACAAAGATAAATTTCACGATATCAATTTTTGTTTTGGAGATAAGCATATGTGCGTTATAGGTTATAGCCCACAATCGTGTTATAATAAGCACTGAGTACTCTGGCTGAACGGTGGGAGTACTACTGAGCCGTTGTCTGCAGCTACAGGCCCCTGTGTATTATCTTCTGTACCTCATTGACTATTGCTAAGATACTAACACTAGATTAAGATTATAATAAGTTACTAATACTTTATTATGGATTGAAGAAATCTGATATAAAAATAATTATATTTTAATTTAATTTCACATAAAAATAAATAATGATACGATTAAAGTTTTTTTTAATCGATCGATTTTATTGATTTAAATTTTTATGCAATCACTACTTCAATCTGTCAAAAATACAATAATATAATTGAGAGGGGTATAATATAAATCGTCGGTAAAATAAAGCGTCGGTAGCTTAGTAGTTAGGGAGTCGGCCTTACGATCAAGAGGTCCTGGGTTCGAATCTTGGCCATCACACTACCGACGTGAACCCACTCCTAGCACAAGCAATTTAGCTTAGTTGGAGGGGTTAGAGGGAATATTAGTAATTTCGATAATTTCGGTTGCTATATTCTTTAAAAAAATGTATTCAGAATGGCTATAACAATTAGGTACCATTCTGCAAAATAAAACGATTTTTTTAAATTTCTCCAATGTTACTTGACTGAATAATCACGTGACATATTTACAATTCTATTATATGTAGTAATAAATATTAAGATAATAAATAACTTTAGAGTAACCTTCTTACATTTAAGGTTGGTAAGATAATAATTGTGTCTTTAATGAAATCACTTGTACTGTTCCACATTATTTATTGATTTCCTGACCGGTTTCGCCTTACGCCAACCTTTGATAATGCCGTAAGGCGAAACCGGTCAGGAAATCAATAAATAATGTGGAACAGTACAAGTGATTTCATTAAAGATGTGTAGCAAGTTCCACCAAGTGCCATCAATCAACAGTATAAGCATAATAATTGTGTATTAAAAAAAATAAAACGATCGCAAATATTTAGCACCAGAAATCCTAATTTATCCAAAAGCTAGAAATAATTTCGTTCTTATGCTCCATAAGCTTACTAAAATATTTCCGAACTTAAAATTAAATCACACCTATCATAAAATTTAAAACTATGTAGGTAGGTACAGTCGGTGACAAAAGCCTCAATAGTATATAATAAAATAATAATGAAAAATGAATGAATGTATGTTAATTAATTGTTTATTGACATATTACATATTTCAATGTTAACATCATTGTTTGCAATTTGTTATTGTTTAGTTATTTTTGTTACCGAACGTACGTTTTTTGAAAAGTTTTGGATGCCGTCGGCCTACGTTTGTACGTTTCCCGCCGTAATATCCGCCCGCCCCCAAATGTCCTATACTCGCCCTCAACGGTGTTGCCGATAAATTTATCTTATCTACAGATTTAGTATACCTTTATATAACAATAATATAACCAAAAAGATACCGCCTATTTATTATTATTATTCAGTTATCTAGTAACGGTCAAGTTCAAGTTACCCATAATAATGATTGTAATCATTAGATATGTACATTTTTATAGAAATGTCATTGAGCTGTTATCATCAGAATGTTGTAAGGAAGTTGTTTTGTGATTTTGCCGCATGTTTCTGTCCTATTTGTAAGCAAAAAGTAGTGTTCAATAGGACACGAGCCTCGGTTTACAAACATTAAGTAACCTACTTATTGAATTGTGATCATTACTTGAAGTGTGTTGATAACATTAGTTTCCTAATTTCAGCAAAGAAACACGGCCGATTCTAATCGGTCGCAAAGTCAACGAGTTTTTGTTACTTTTCAAAGCATCTCTAAACGGTTGGGTATACGCGAAACGCTTCCAGTGGCCTACGTGACTCACGGCCCCTTCGCAATGGCGCCGCGGTGCCACGCGATTTACGGCTTTATTGACATATTGCTATTTCTAATATTATAATCATGATAACATGATTGGTAGATAACAATAATCCTCATTAACGTGTTTAACACTGTAGTTGGTCATTATGGGTTACATAACATCAAATATAGCACGTGTTAAAAGTAATCAGCTGATTTTGCCGCCGTACTCACCCCATGCCCGCGCTGACCCCACTGAAAGCGCAGCAATTGCCAACAGACACTGTATTTTAAACATTTTATCTCATAAATTAAGTACAGTTAAATGCACATTTAGTTTGGAAGACGTTGTGCGAGTTTCAACTGGACGTAGAGGGCGCGCGCGTCACTCACGACCACGCAGAGCGCGTGTTAAACCGAAACTAAAGTCGCCTACTAGAGAGTACAAGCACACTGCTTGCCAGCTTGCCGCGTATACCAAATCTAAATTCATTGAAGATATTTCGCGCATGCGATACCGAATCGTGGTCTTCTTATCACAGATAGCTAGGAGGAGTGTCGTCAACAAATAAGATACAATTTCATTTAATACCCTTGAATAGTTATATAATTATATTATTACCGCGTTGCATTATGTTATCGTTACTACTACTACAATTACCGGTACCTATTAACTCGAAATAGTTGCTCATAAGTATCCTTGAGAGTTAGGTACTTCAGTTAAGAAGAGTGTCGTTACATTAATACGATACGATTTCATTTATTCACACTGTTACCGTTCGTATTGTTTTATCGTTACCACTTAAAACTAATACGGTTACTACCGGTACCTTCTATAAATAACTATAGGTACCTACCGAGTATTCTTGTGTGTTTTACTTCCTGCTATATTTTGTAGTACAATACGTAATATGACATAAATATAATGGTAAAACACTATCCTTATCTTTCAACGCGTTTAATAAATCTAGGCCAATAACAAATTTCTTAAGATTCGTGGTGAACAATTAAAATAATAAAAAACGGATACAATTAAAACATAGTAAACGGAAGTGCATATTCATTATATTATTCAAATAGACAATGGTTGGCAAAATTTTCAAGTACAATTGCATTTGCAGTAGTTTTACAAAGATTTTTACATGTTGACACCGAAACCCATCTTCTTTATGCTTATTAATCGTCAAAGATGTATTCCTGTGTATGACTTCCGTGCGCAACAAAGACACTCTGAAAAAAAAAATCTAAATAAAATAACAGTGTTGCTTTTCGTTTACATTTTCTTTTTCACTTTATCACCTATATAACATAGATATATGATATACTTTTTTACGTTGTAATTAACTCGGTGTAAATAATCACAAATCACACACACAATATATAAATTTTATCATAATTTAATGTACTCGTAAGTAAAGTAATCATCAATTGATCATCCATCACACTCGTCAACCATCTAAGAAATGATTACTTACTTACCTGTTTCACTTCGCTCTTGTAGAAATAACAATATCTTATAATTAAATGTCTATGGTTTAATGCATAATATATTATTATAAATTATAATCTCGTGTAATTCTTGAACATATTTTGGTTCCAAAGCATGAGCACGAAATTGTTAATACGGGTTGGAACATTATTTATTCTATGGTACAATGTCCGATTTTTTGTACCTATCACGCGAGTCGGTAAAGCCCGTAATAATAAAATTACTGCATGGAATCTAAGAATACATAATATATTTACTGAAATAAGTAATTCTCACGTTTCACTTTTGTTCGCGACAGTACAAGGATAAGGTATCGAAAATAGATATGTGTAAGTGTATTGACAATTTGTTTAATTTTCTTTCATACCGATTTTTTCTTTTGAGTTCGTTAAGCCGCTTTTTATAGGATAACTTTTTTATATTTTTTGATATGCTATGTTTTCCTCTGTGCGTCGTGCGAGTTCAATGTTTCAAATGTTCGTTTGGTGATAGGCACGATTGTGACGCCCCTGGTGTTGCAAACGTCCATAGGCCACGGTAACCACTTCCCATCAGGTGGGCCGCGTGCTTGTCTGCCACCTAAGTGGCATAACAAAAAAAAAAAAGACGGGTTGCACTCTGGGAGTGCCGGCAGAAGTGAAAACATTTTCTTTTTTTCTTTCTTCGTTATATACATAGAAAAAGATAAAAAAGAACATACCATACCATACCTATAATATAGCGCTAATCATAGAACCCATCACTTATTTTCTGCTAATTTTCTGTCAGAAGAAATTAATAAATTATAAAAAGAAAAAATAATCACAAAAAATAATAAATTACAGAAAGAAAAAATTACTTATCATAAAAAGTAATAAATTACAAAAAGAAAAAATAATCACCAAAAGTAATAAATTATAAATAAGAAAAAACAATCACAAAAAATCCTTGAAGGCCAGGTGGTTTGAACCCAATACTATCTGAAACTATAAGGACTTACAGTCGACGTGCTTACCGTTTAAGCTACGACGATATCTATTGTAAATTGCAAAATACATAGTCTGTACCTAATCTTGTATGACGTCAGTCGTCGGTTACGGTTCAAAGGTCAACTAATCCTGACGCTTCCTTAATATTTTACACCCATCCAACGCCGCTAAAGAAGTTTTCACTTCAAAAAAAATTTGTTGCCTATAAAGTCGGTATACAGGCGAAAGTTTTACGTGACAACGACTTTGAGTGGTAAAATAATTTTAATGTGAATATTCATTCGTATAGTAGGAAGAAGGATGTTATGTCTGTCTCTCTCGCTCTTAGGCGGGCTGGAAGGGACGCGTGCCTCTCACTCGCTCTCATTGTAAGCGCATAACGCGGAGCGTAACGCCTGAGCGTAACGCAGCTTCTTGAAGTATCACCCGGCAAACCAATTTATAAGACGTTGTCACGTCAAAAAGGTAGTCAGCATCAAATTGATCTTGATGACAAAGTGTTTAAAAGGATCTTAATTCCTTTGGTTCCCCCCTTCCTGTGCATAGAATGTTCTGATATTTGGTACACACCTTTAGTTAGTTCGGACAATAATACTATTTATATTAATAAAAACAGTTTAATTCGCTCTTAATACCTTAGTTTTACGACAATTTTAAAACGTTTTGTTCAAGAAATTACGGTCACCGAAAACATGATACTGTCTATGTAGTTAGAAGGTTTTTTGTTGTCAGTATGCAATTCAAACGGGATTAGCGGCTGGATGTTGAAGATTAATATTTAATTTCGTATTCGAATTTAGAATACATTTGTTTTCGAATTCTAAATTTCACACAACAGACAGTAAGGGTGCTCACATATAGAAGCTGGTTTGCCCGTTTAGACCAGCCGGCGGCAGGCAGCCGGCAGATCGGCTTTTGTTTGAACTAGTAGCGTGTGCATAAATGAGCTTTCATGGTGGACATTCTTGTTGATTTCTTTTGAAATCTATACCTACTGTGTATGAAGAGATTACTTGTTTATTTGTTTGGTAGGTAGGACGCACTCATTTCAATACAAGAATAGTAGGTTTGGTAAAATTATTTTTATGTTGAATAGTCTGTTTATCGAGTGGGAGTTATAGGCGGCATATCATTACGTTGCTACTCAAGGAGCTGTAACCATGAATGTCCACAATCCGACATTTTCCCATACGTTTTTCACTACATAGTATAAAAAATTGTCGCCTCTCGCTATCTGTCCCTAATATGTACGCTTAGATCTTTAAAATTATTTGTTCAACCATTCAAACAAACAAACTCTGCAGCTTTAAATATTAATATAACATACATAGCATAGATTTCAACAAGAAAGGAAATCAAGGCACCATAAAGAAATAGAAAAACTGTACACCACGCAAATTCATTTACACACAAGCTACTAAGTATAAACAAGCGCTTATCGCGCTGGCTCGCGTTGGCTAAGCTGCGTCTCTATGTAAGCACCCTAAGGTTATTGACCTATATACCTAGGGTATCGACACATTACCATTTCAACGTTCTTCCCAGTTCCATCCGAGGCCTTTAACTTCGAATTGGGAGATTTTATGAGCAGTGACCTATAGGTTTTCCAATCCTGAAACGAGAGCCTGCCACAGAGCTTCCTTCACTAATCAGTAGATATAGCAGTTAACAGGTGAGGTTAGCTAGACCCGTTTTTCTACCCATGTGGCTAGACTGGCTAGTGGTTAGACTCCCAAGACCTTGGTGTGGCCTTCATAGACAAATCAATGGTCTTGAATAAAACAGTATGTATTCTTAACTTCAAACGGCAACGGATGTAAATAACCATGAAACACAGGTTTCATTATATCTTTTTAAATACAAATAAATAATATAGGAGTACTAGCTGTCGCCCGCGGCTCCGCCCGCGTGGATGTCGGTTATCGCGAATCGGGGTATGAAAAATAGATGTTGGCCGATTCTCAGACCTACCCGAAACACAAAATTTCAAGAGAATCGGTCGAGCCGTTTCGGAGGAGTTTGGCAACGAAAACTGTGACACGAGAATTGGGATTCCATCTTTTGTCATAATAGTTTTTGTCCTAATTTAAATTTCCATAACAAATTAGGCATAATTTTCTTTGTCATAATAATAGTCTGCCATAATTGGTTTTTAGCATACTGTGTTATTAAGCATAAATATTGTATATCCTAATGTTTTTATTCATAACATTGATACGCATAAAGTTGTAAAGCATATTGTTTATTTGTCTAATACTGATTTGGTATAATGATAAACGCCTGCTAACATGGTGCTAGCAAGCTGGCAAGGATCTGGATGCAATCTGGACTTTAGGGCACCCCGACTCGGATAGGTTAGGTTAGAAGGCTAATGCGGGAGCGGAGCGTAGCGAAGCTCCCGCATTAGGCCTTCGTGGTTATTTTTTTATAAACCACCTAGAAGTAGGAGCCCCGCGCAGCGGGGCTCCGTCGACCAATTAGATCAAAAGAACATTAGGTTAAATGAACTTTGATGCGCCTACAAGTTTGACAAGAGCAATGTATAAAATAGTGTAATATTGTTAATAAAAATTTTGTAGTGATTTGTTCGGAATAGTTATGGTTATGCGTGGTTATGCTTAAGTAAACTTATGCTTTGGTATATTATGCTTATTAAATATTATGCTTATAGTAAATAGGAGTAAAAAAATTATGCTTAAAAAGTTATGGCAAACGAGTATTATGCGTAAATAATGTTATGACAAGTAACATTATGCAATGTTAAATTATGACATAAAATTTTAGGAATAAAAATAGAGAACCACGAGAATTTTATATATTAGATTTGTTTGTTACGCTCAAGTAACAGTTGTTTAATGAATGCATAATAAACAATACCTACAAAAAAACACAATTTTAAAAATTTCTGTGTTTTTGTAGTCTCCGAAACGGCAAGGCCGATTTTGACGGAACTTTTACTGAAGACAGCTGATGTTACAAGGTGTTTTTATTTCTTTACAAAGAATATTAGTAACCGAAATTACTAATGTGCCCTCTTACCTAATATTGCCTCTAGCTAAGTTAAATTACTTGTGTTAGGAGTGGGGTTACGCCGGTCGCGTGATGGCCAGGTTTCGAACCCGGGACCTTACGGTCGTAAGACCGATTCCTTAACCACTAAGCTACCAACACAGCATAACTTAAGCTACTATTATTTTAGAAAAATTATTAGGGTTCCACACCAAAAAACTAGAAATTGAAATTTAGAACTAGCTGTGCACGTGGACGCAGTCACGGGAGCAGCTAGTATGTAGTATCTACCTATAATTAAATAATAATCATAAAGGTGTGCTTCGTGTTAGTTCTTGTTAAACATACAGGATATATACGATTAGTTCGATTAGAGTTGTAAACCATGGCCAGTCGTGCAATTTTAAATATGTACCTAAATAGCGATCAGTTGGAAACGGTCAGTGTGGTAAATAATATATGCAATAATAAATCACTATGTAGGTAATGCACCTCGGGACAAATTTCCTGGGCCTAAAGCGCGACACAAATGAGGCCCTGAAACGCGCGATTTGTTTTTCTATATCTATGCTTGGTGAATTTGAGCTCGTCCGCCGCCTTAGCACACCGTGTTGTCCTCGAAATACCCATGGAACATGTACGCATAGAGCACGTATAAGAGCACATTTTGAAGACATTGAGGTTTAAGATATTGTACTTAAGTTCCAAAGTATACCTAGTTATTTGTTGTAATGTTGTTGCCCGGCTATTTATCTTACAAGCTCTACCCTTTTTTTTTCTTTTTTGAAGTGAAAACTTCTTTAGCGGCGTTAGATGGGTGTAAAATGTTAAGGAAGCGTCAGGATTAGTTGACCTTTGAACCGTAACCGACGACTGACGTCATACAAGATTGGTACAGAATATCTATTTTGCAATTTACAACAGATAGCGTCGTAGCTTAAACGGTAAGCACTTCGACTGTAAGTCCTTTTAGTTTCAGATAGTATCGGGTTCAAACCACCTGGCCTTCAGGGATTTTTGTGATTGTTTTTTCTTATAATAATTTATTACTTTTGGTGATTATTTTTTCTTTTTGTAATTTATTACTTTTTATGATTATTTTTTCTTTCTGTAATTTATTATTTTTGTGATTATTTTTTCTTTTCATAATTTATTAATTTCTTCTGACAGAAAATTAGCAGAAAATAAGTGATAGGTTCTATGATTAGCGCTATATTATAGGTATGGTATGGTATGGTATGTTCTTTTTTATCTTTTTCTATGTATATAACGAAGAAAGAAAAAAAGAAAATGTTTTCACTTCTGCCGGCACTCCCAGAGTGCAACCCGTCTTTTTTTTTTTTACTTGCGGGAATTTCCCACGGATACCCACCCCTAAACCGCACGCCGTCTCTGGGTCGTAGTGCTAGGCCGAAGGTGAGGTTGTCATGCGACATATCCCTCGCACCCCGGCTGACCCAGGGCCATCCCTCTCGGTAGCCTTATGAATGAACCGATTTGTAACTGTATAACCACTTATTTTTCTTTCTCCTAGCATTCCTCCTAGCCTCCTAGCTGAACTTCGATGTTTCAGCCAAATTCACAGTTAGATTGGTGAAGCGGACTCCAGACTTCAAGTTGAAAACTTCGCCTACGACTGAAATAACGCTAGGAGAAAGAAGAATAAGTTGTTATACAGTTAGAAATAGGTTCATTCATAATTTGCAAATTTGTCTGCAATATCGAAGTTCCGCCAAATCCGCAATTAGACTGGTAAAGCTGTAAAACCACTTATGAAAACATAATAAAATTAAAATTTTAAAATATACCTACCTATAAAAGCTCAAGATCATACGGAATACCAAAGGCTTTTTCCGATTTTCTTTTTAATGGAATTGAAATTACATAGTTTGACAACATGCCGTTACTGAAATGGTCTTATTATGAAATCTATGAAATACAATGATTTAACATGCAGAGAGGCGATATTCTTAGCAATCCATGGATTCTCCGTGCGGGTGCCGGGTCCATCGCGTTGCTGAGTTGGGAACTCGGGACAGTGCCTGGGACTTGCGACCCAAGTGTAGGTTTACAAGGGGCCCCTTTTGTTGATGTACATCAACACTCACCTTCACTACCCAAGTTCCCCTCCCTGCCTAACCAAATTTGATACGAACCTACTAGTGCCGCTTTAGACATTCGTCCTAGTAACGAGCTTATTGTAGCTCTCGATAGGCCTAGATCTTTAAGTAGGTTATACAGAGATTTAGCTGGTATACCTCTCGCTCCCACTTCTACTGCATACAAATTAACCACGTAACCGTTTTTGATTAATTCGTTTGTGAGATCATAGTATTTATTTTTCTTAAGTGTGTGGTCCTTCGGTATATTTGTTTCCCACGGTACAGTAAGTTCCACAAGGACCACATATTTAGTCGTTTTCGAGTAGAGAAATATGTCCGGTCTAGATGACGAAAACCAACTGCCAAATAAAATACATAAAACTGCCAAATAAAATAAACTGCCAAAGTTGCCGTATGAAATACTTAGGTACTTACTGAAATATTATACTGTTTAATATTTTCAAAAATTATGATTTATTGAGGGCATAACACAATGGAAAAATAACGAAGGAGTTAGTGACAGCAAATATACGTTGATGGACTTTATGTCAGAGCAGAGGTCGCAGGTTAGATACTCATTCAATGCAAATATTTGTTTCCATGAATATGTCTTTTTGCATTGGTCTGGGTGTTTCTATGTGTAAAAATGCATGTATATAGTTTATTTACAAAAAAGCCGAAGAAGTGCGAGTCGGGCACATTTAAGGTTCCGTACAAAACTGGATTAAGGGACGTACTTATGCAACAGAAACAGCAATATCTTTTGATTACATTGACTTAGAAGTTTGATTTCTTCACAGTTTTAAGTCATCGCAGGGCCTAAGTATTCAGTATGGACTTTTTCTTTATATCTCCACCCATTCCTGAAAAAAAAGGTCTTCACAGACAGATAGACGGACAACGAAGTGATCCTATAAGGGTTCTATGTTTTCCTCTCGAGGTTCGGAGCCCTAGGAATGTATCTATCCTACTAATAGGTATTATTAACGCGCAAGTTTGTGAGTATGGATGGATGTATGAATGGATGAATGAATGGATGTTTGTTACTATTACATGTTAACTACCGAATGGATTTTAATGAAACTTTACAATAATATATCTTATACATCAGAATAACACATAGGCTATATATCATCACGCTACTACTCAAGCGAGCGGAGCAGTGATCATTAATCTCAACAAATCCGGCCGGCGTATACAGAGAAGTGACAGTGTAGCTATTTCTGTTGCTAAGCCACGGCGCTGAGCATCGCGCAAGCGCGCGGACTCAGGGGTAGGCGGTCGAGCAAGCCACCACTAATTATTTGAATACAAAAAATTTACGCGCTCAAAGGGCTGATACTTGGTATAGGGTTGGATAGAGCTTAGGAACAGACATAGGCTCGCTTTATTTTAATATGTAATTTTTGAAGATAACCTGGTGAAATTATAAGCGACATCCACGCGGGCGGAACTAAGATTAACAGCTAGTGTTTTCAATAAAGCTATGCTCAGTTAGAACGTATAGAACAACAGTATTCTTTATTACTGATCTATTTCCATACCACATTTTTAGTATTTCTTTGTATCTACTCATATCGATGTTAAGTAACATTTATTATACAAATTTATTTCAAAAGAAAAATGTTAGAAAAGAAAATGTGTTTTTAGTGATGGTCATTAGGAATGATCCTCGTGATTGTTTAAATGAGTGAATGCTTATGTAAAAAACAGATTTTTAAGGTTATGTCCAAGGTTATTTCCCCCTAATCAATTATATCTAATAAATTTAAATAATATTTAAAATAAATGACGAGTTATCTTTGTGGAATTAGTTTTTACTTATTGTTTTTGAAGGTTGAAAGTTGAAACTAGATGGTTTGTTGGTGATCATCAGCATGCCCACTAATTTTATTTTATTTTCACTCAGTTTATTTACTTTTATATGTTACCGTTAGAGCGCGGCATATGCACATTAACTAGGTAATCTGCAGATAAACTGATACGATCAGTTAAAAAGCGTATTTTTAAGTTAAAACATCTAATATTCGCACGTTTTTTTCCACGAACTTCACGGGGCTCTTATTTATTGTGCATTATCGTAAGGAAACCCACTCCTAACCTAACTAACCTAACCTAATCTACAAGAGTCGGACCGCGCGGTGTCCACCAGCTCGCTTCGCTAGCTCTCGCGCGGATGTATAATTTACTGTATGGTCGCTAATCTGCAAAGTAACTAGATAGTCTGTTGATTACTTTGTTCATGTAATTAAAAAAAAAAAAACAATTCTTTGCACTTTAAGTGACATATCCAGGTAATCTACAGAATATCTAGTTATTCTGTACTCTAAACTGATTTTCGCATATTAAAGGTAACAACAGAATCGATTAATAATAATGGTTTAAAACAAGATCCAAATGAACGGAAACAGATTAGGACGCATGATTTTATTATTAAGGTGGATTTAGACAAAACGAGCGAATGCTCATTCTATCCGTTTTCCGTCAAATTCTTTTAGTGTAAACCGTGACAGAACATTAGTTCCTTCTTTCTTTTAAAACAAGAGTTCTGTTATCTTTCACTTGTTTACCTTTCTTTTACCTTCTCAAATTTCCTTTTTTTTTCGAATTACAAAATTCATACTCATTGTAACAATAGTTATTGTCTTATCAAATTATGTTATTTATTATGTACATAATTAGGTACTACTTCAGGTTTCTAAGGGCCGGCTATTCTAATCTACTTAAAATCTACTTACTGGGCAGTAGTGCGTGCTGTGTTGTGGTTTATTATACATCCTGTTTTTCAGTTCAGGAACTTAGAACATAAAACCTCTTTATATATATCTATATGAACACTTTAATTGAATTGTAAATTAGTTGTTTCTGTACATTGGAGATATAAAAAAATACATAGGTACTTGACTTGTGTTGAATTAACGATAACTCAATTTATATAATTTACGGACAAGACGGTAATTCCGTTCCAATTTAGCAGTTCGAATTGTGAATATTTTTATATGAGTAGGGCTAGGGTAGTCAGAGCCCACTGGAGAGTTTATGTGACGTCAGTGGGAAGACCTCAGACTTTTCCTGCTTCGTTTTCTACACTGAAGGCACATAAACTCTCTGTTCCTATAGTCAGCAGCACGAGTTTAAATTTCCTGATGTTACACACGTCCATAGGCCACGGTATCCACTATCGATTAGGTGGGCCGTGAGCTTGTCTACCGCCTAAGTGGCATAATAAAATATATTTTTATAGAATTCTAGTATGAACGTATTTTAGTGCGGCTTTTTTATATTAGTAATCAATAGTGACATCCACGCGGCTGGAACCACGGGCAACAGCTAGTCATAAGATAAGAATACTGCTGTTAATTCACCCAAAAAGAAAAAAAGCTTTCAAGACTGGTTCAGTTATTGTAACTGCGTATTTGTCCGCGTGCTTGTGACAAGTCACATGGTCACGACACGTGGTTATTTTTTATAGATCTGCTATGTTTCTACCACCCACGACTTGTAAAATTACTTTTCTCTTCACTTACACTGTTTGTGTGTTAATTTGTGAAGATTAATTTGTGGCAAAATACTGTCAGCGATGCTCAAGACCGTGTGAAGTGAAGAAGAAAAGCCGGAAGCCAACGAATGTGGGGCACACAGCTGTTATGAAAACTGAATCCTGAAAGCTGTGTCACATACATACAAACGGTCAAAATTGTTGCTTTGCCGTAGTAAATGACGCCAATTCAAACCATTCAAGACGTGGCGTGATCCGTTTTTAACCATGAGATCCTTCTCAGAGATCACTGTGGTACAATTAGTATCCTTCAGAAGGTATTCTTTTCGAAGGGTTTTTAAGTGTAAGATTGAGTATCGGAGAAGGAAACGTCCAGGTTGAATTTGATTTTGATACTGTGATTATCTTCAAAGTTGTCCATTTATCTTTATAGACTATACCGGGTGTAAGAGGAACGCTCCCGAAGCCGAAGGCCCCTGGTAGTACTCCGGGTCATCACTACAGAAATAAACAAATGGCACCAAACGCGTGCTTTTCTGTAGAGATGTTTTTTTTGGAATTGTCGTTTCATTGAGCTTTTCTAATACGATGGAGAATAAATAATGCTAGTTAAACGGAAAAAAAACAAAAAGCTTTTTTTTCACCAAATCGAAAAATAAAATTATACCAATATATTAACATTATCAAACGCTTTTGCAAGTCGAACGGAGTGCAACTCTTACAATACCGAGAGATCCACCTATAGCTATACCATACCACTCAAGTTTCAATATTTGTTACTAAACATAGATCTATGCTACGACTAGTGCCATATTATTATTTTTTCCTCCGAAAACAATAGCAGCTGGAATTATGATTCAACTGTAAAACAAGTTAAAACACGTGGGTACTAGGTAAGACAATTATCGGAAAACCAGTAGATCTAGATCAAAACGAATATGGCAGCACTTCCGGTCACGATTCGACTTCCACTTCCACATTACGACTTCCCTGTTGAACAGTTGCTAATTTCCGAGAACAGAGAAACAGTGGCAGTAATATAGTAATTAAACTTGTCAAACCCGAATTGATCTCGCGATGTCAGGTTTTTATATTCAAACTTTATTTACTTATATGATTTTTATCTGCTGCCTTAAGAATGCAATGTCATTATTCCATAAAAGCGAATCAGTGCTATCGTGATTATTAAAAGTGGTGGATTACTATTCATTAATCACTACGATTATAATCTGTCCACGTAAGGCCACTCTTAGATTCTAAGCATAACCATTCTCTTTATTTCTGCGGCCTGGTAGGTAAGATCGCATAAATACCTCCGTCCTCCATGAATGCTGGCCTGGGGCTGATAGGTGGAGCCGCCTATCACTGTGTCAGCAATGCGATGCTCTTTCCTTGGCAAAATGGGGATATAGTGGTACCCACTCCGAGGGGGCCATCTTGAAAAGGGAGCTAGCCCTGGATGAGCCGGGAAATAAAGGATGCCTTAGGCAATTTACACCCCCGGCATTTGAAGACCCGTGTCGCCGTTTCTTTTAAGCTCTGATTATAAGTGGTTACCGTGGCTTATGGACGTGTGCTACACCAGGGGAGTCACACTCGTACTGCCGACCCTGTAAACAAAGAGTTTCTGCGCCGTCAGTGTAGAAGACAAAGCAGATATAGCCTTTGGTCTTCCCACTGACAGCACAAAACCTCTCCTCTTGTACGGACAACGTACATTATTTAATTCTATATATATATATTTTTGCTGCCGCGCCAGAAGCGCGCCGGTAACCTACTTTTCAAACTGCAAACACTGCACGCGGTCAACGCAATAATCATCAACCTAAATTATGTATAATTTTAGAGAAGACAGTTGTAATTACCAACTCGAACATCCAACATCCCCAACATTTTACCCTAACATTTATATTAAATTTTAACCATTTATTAAGTTAATTCCTAAGTTTTACTTAATATACACTATCACAACATTTAATAACAATTTAATTTCCACATTCCCCAACCAAGGAGGGCGCTCGTAGTCACGGTAACGTCGCGCACTACGAGTAATAATTTGTAAGGTCCCGTACCCTTACATTTTGGTCCTTCGAGGTAAAAAGAACTAGTACCAGTGCCAGTGCTGTGAGTGATAATAAAATCAGTGTCACGGTGACGGAGCTGGACTTCTTCAACATCCACTACGGAAGAAACAAACAAACAGCAACAGTTAGGCAGCTGAGAGGTGGTAGCTGAGAAAACAAGTAAGATCGTTTCATTACTACCGCTTGATTAGTACAACGTACAGATCTTCTTACTGCGCAACATTTTTATAAACAATTCAACATGAACTCACAAGAGGTTTTAGCTAGGCAATCGGCGATTGTTGATACAATAAAAAATCTTGAAACAAACTACAAGAAAGATGGAGCTTCGCGCAAAACAATGTCTTACTTGATGCAAAAACTTTCTACGCTCGAATCTGTATGGCAGGAATTTGTAAAGAATCATGCTATATTAAAAGACGCAGGAGTGTGCACAGGTGAATATTTTGAGAAAAATATTTACGAAAAATTAAGCGAGCTCTACACGAGCTTCAAGAATAGCATCTTGAAAGCTAGTGACAATTTAACAGAACAAACAGTGCAGACTCCAAAGTCATCGCAAGCTACTGAGGAGTCCAAAATACAACAATTATTAAATGAGCAGCGAACTAACATTAAAGCATTCGAGAGGCAAGTTCAAAAATTAGACATTTCCAAGATGGCCGAAAAATGGCAACTGGAAGATGAGCTCAAAACAATCACTATACGATGGGAGAACATTGATAGGTTGTATTGGAAGATAGATAATATTTCTGAAAATAACGAGACCTTTGAAAGAGACTACGACCGTCTAGAGAGCATTTACAAGAACACAAAAGAAAAAATCAACAGAAAAATTATGAGTAACGTACATCGCGAAAAATCATCGCCAAAAGTTGAGCTTCCCATCTTCAACGGCATGTACGAACATTGGATTACATTTAGAGACTTGTTCACGGAGTCAGTGCATCTCAACCCATTTATAGCGCCCACTCAAAAAATGCAACACTTAAAATCGAAATTAAGAGGAGAAGCAGAAAAACTCATACAACATTTGAGCATCAGTGCTGATAATTATATTACAGCCTGGGGAATTTTGAGTAACCGATATGATAACAACAGACTTCTATTTAGTCATTATGCTAACGTTTTGCTCAATCAACCTATTATTCAACGCCCAACTGCTGTTGAGTTTAAAAAGCTACACGATATAACACTTGAGTGTCTAAATGGTATATCTAATCTAGAAGTAGATATAACAAGCTGGGATCCGTTGATTGTGCACATAATCGTGCAAAAACTGGATTCCGAAACTGTGAAACAGTACATAGAGTCATTAAAACACCCTAGAGAACTCTCCACAATGCATGAATTTCTAGATTTCCTTGAAGTAAAGTTCATGGCCCTTGAGTCTAGCGGAAAAGCAGAGCAATTTGCACCGAAAAACAACAATGAACCCCAAAATTCCTCTAACAATTTCAATTATAAACAGGGAAACAAAAAATCGAGATTTTTCAAGAACAAAAAGCCATCTCAATCTGGGAATACGGAAACACCAAGCAAATCATTCCACGCAGCAAGCTGGAATTGTCCTCAATGTGATGGAAGTCATGGCCTTTACATGTGCCGTGAATTTTTGGAAATGAAACCAAAAGAAAGATTGAGAACCGCTGAAAAATTGGACGTTTGTAAAAACTGTTTATTTAGCCACAACGGCAATAAATGCAAATCAACACGTAAATGTAAAACATGCGACGGTACACACAGCACATTATTACATGAGGCAATTGAAAATGTTTCGCAATCACAGACGAAGCAGAAAAGAGGTGAACAATCTCAAAAACTTAGTTCGCATGTTTCGAGAGATGACCTAGATGAAGTGCTGCTAGCAACAGTACAGCTCAAAGTCCAATCAGCGGATGGAAATTACGTAACATTTAGAGCTCTACTGGATCAGGGCTCACAGTTAACACTAATAACCGAGAACGCGGTACAACAATTGAATATAAAAAGAAATAAGTATGACGCTGTCGTTTCCGGTCTGGGCGCCGACACTTCTAACAAATGCAAAGGAGAGGTTTACTTACAGTGCCAATCCATTAATGATAGTCAATCAATCCAAGTTAAGGCATTGATTATGAATCGCCTGACCAACAAACTCCCTAACAAACAGTTTGATAAAAATAGCTGGACTCATATTACCAACTTGAAACTAGCTGACCCACTTTTCAACATTCCGGGAGAGATTGATATACTCTTAGGCGCAGATGTATATTCGAACATAATAATGAGTGGATTGATTCGTGGAAATAACACTAACATTATTGCGCAACAAACCCAACTTGGTTGGATAGTATGTGGAAACACGAAAACATACAACTGTCACGTAGTTCTCAACAACACCGAAGACTTATATAGGTTCTGGGAACAAGAGGAGATATGTGACAAAACAACAGAGGAAAATCCTGATGATTACTGTGAAAAATTATATAGGAAATCAACAACAAGGCTGCCCGATGGAAGATATCAAGTAAGGATACCTATGAAACCCGGATTTGAGGGAAAATTAGGAGTATCAAAACCAAGAGCGGTAGCCATCTTCAAGCAATTAGAAAAAAGAATGGATAAAAACATTGACTTCGCAAACGACTATAAACAATTTATTCACGAATATCAGGATATGGGACATATGAAAAAATCAACCGAACACGCACTACAATATTTTCTTCCGCACCATGACGTCATACGAGCCGAAGCTATTACAACCAAATTGCGAGTGGTATTTAACGCCTCCGCAAAAACAAACTCTGGCCTAAGTTTAAATGATCTAATGGAAAGCGGACCTAATTTACAGGCTGACCTACAATCCTTATTGTTGCAATGGAGACAATATAAGTACGTATTTACCGCAGACCTAGAAAAAATGTTCCGATTCATAGCCATACACCCCGAAGATCAACATTTACAAAAAATTGTGTGGAGAAATGCACCAAACAAACCAATAACAACATACCAGCTGTGTACAGTTACGTACGGAACCAAGGCCGCACCGTATTTGGCTCAGCGAACCCTAAAACAACTATCCATAGACGAAGGCGTCAAATTTCCTCTAGCGAAGCCGATACTCGAACAAAAATTTTATATGGATGACGTGTTATTTGGAGCAAACACAATAGACATAGCGAAGTCAATGAGAGATGAATTAGTTAATCTATTGCGTTGTGGCGGATTTAACCTCAGAAAATGGTCCAGCAATGAAGAAAGACTGGTGAACGATCTGCCAGAAAACATGAGAAATCCATGTAATTTCAGTTTTACAGACACTGAAAAACTTAAAACATTGGGATTAGGTTGGAATCCTAAAAATGATCTATTCATTTTCTCGACACCTATTAAACAAAACAAAAACACAAATAAACCATGCACGAAACGTCAATTACTTAGTGAAATCGCTATGTTATTTGACCCACTGGGCTGGCTGTCACCGATAACAATAAAAACTAAGATTTTATTTCAACAAGTATGGATGGCCAAAATAGCATGGGACGAGCCTCTGCCTGAAAATATTAACATGGAATGGAAAGTAATTCGAGAAGACCTGGTGAACATCGAGACTATCAAATTACCGAGGTGGTTGGGTTTCGACAGCACGAACATAGATGTCGAACTGCATGCCTTTAGTGACGCTTCAGAAAAAGCGTACAGCGCTGTAGTTTATTGCACAGGTCGGTCTGAGAATGGGCAAATCCTAACCAACCTTATAGCGGGAAAAACCAAGGTGGCACCTTTAAAAAACACAATTACTTTGCCACGACTGGAGCTCTGCGGCGCAGTATTGGCAACGAAACTTGTCCAAAAAATTATAAAAACATATCCAAACATCACTTTCAAAATTCACGCATGGACAGACTCAATGGTCGTGTTGGGCTGGCTACGAGGTGATATTCAACGCTGGAACACATTTGTGGCTAACAGAGTGCGTGAAATAAAAACAACAATTGCTGCTGAAAAATGGAATTACGTAAAATCACAACAAAACCCCGCGGATTGCGCGACTAGAGGCCTCCTACCGTCTCAATTAGCTCAATTTGAATTATGGTGGAAGGGACCCGATTGGTTAACAAAGGAAAACAAAAACTGCGAGGACTTCGGATCACAGAACAAACATATAGAAACCAATCTGGAAATGAAGGGTCAGATATTGACGGTCCAAAATAAAAAGGAACACGTATCAGTTATCACTGAATTACTCAACAAATGCAGTTCGGTGACGAAAGCCGTACGCACGCTAGCCAGAGTATTACGTTTCATAACAAATGCACGTGGTGGCAAAGTAGGTCACACTCAACTGACATTACAAGAAGTGCAAAGAGCGCGGATTGTGATGATAAAACACATACAAGGTCAAGTTTTTGAAAAGGAAATAAAAGATTTACGGGAAATGGGTCACCTAAAAAACAGCAGTAATATTTTAAAACTGAACCCAAAATTAGACAATGAGGGTGTACTACGAGTCGGTGGAAGACTCAAGCATGCCGAATTACCAGAAAATGTGAAATGTCCCATCATTTTACCACGACAACATCGCTTTACAACTTCCCTTATCGAACAAGCACATGCAGCTACCTTGCATGGCGGCCCACGTTTAACACATGCTCACTTAAGACAACACTACTGGATAATAGGTGGCAATCAAACAGTCAAAAATCAATTAAGAAAGTGTGTAAAGTGTGTGAGATTTACAACAACACAAACTCATCAACAGATGAGTGATTTGCCGAAAGAAAGAGTAAAACCATCGCCCCCCTTTTATAATTGCGGGGTAGATTACGCGGGTCCGGTGGACATCAAAGCTAACAAGGGCCGTGGAATCAAAGTGTGTAAAGGGTACATAGCACTCTTTATTTGTATGGTAACCAAGGCGGTTCATCTCGAGCTGGTGAGCGATCTAAGCTCTGAAACATTTATAGCAGCGCTAAAACGGATGACCGCTCGAAGAGGAGTACCAAGAAACATGTACAGCGATAATGGCACAAACTTCGTGGGTGCCAACAAGGAGCTGAAAAAACAGTTCAAGGAACATACAACATTTAACAGTGAAACATTTATAAACACAACAACAAACATGGAAATCGAGTGGCACTTCAACGCACCGAGTTGGCCCACTGCTGGGGGACTATGGGAAGCCGCAGTGAAGTCAATGAAACATCACCTAAAACGCGTACTCGGGGAACAAAAACTAACATACGAAGAATTCACCACTCTTTTGACCCAAATAGAAGCTTGCATGAACTCCAGACCTCTTGTTGCATTAACAGAAGATATAGATGACTTAGAATATGTTTTAACACCCGGACATTTCCTTATTGGACAGCCATTGACAACATTACCCCAAGAAGACATATCTGAGGAGAAGTCACTCACCAAAAGATGGCAGCTCACTACAAAAATGTACCAAACCTTTTGGAAAAAATGGTCAACGGAATATTTGAACACGTTACAAACCAGATGCAAATGGAACAAACAAACGGTGAACCTCAGAGCAAATGATGTAGTTATCATTAAGGAAGAGAACACGCCACCCACGCAATGGGCGCTTGCTCGAGTACAAGAAACACATCCCGGAGATGACGGGTTAGTTAGAGTAGTGTCGCTGAAAACAAAGCGCGGAATCATCAAACGCCCGGTAACAAAACTCATAAAACTTCCTAGAGAACAAACCGAGGCATCGACTCCCCTCCCACATCTCCAACCTCGCGGCAATGGCCCCAGCCGGACAATGACCTACTTATGCATGCTCATAACATTCATGAGTTTAATTACAAACTCTGTACAGCAACAAATGAACATATTCCCATTTGAAAGAGAGAGGCAAATGTATTACGACGAACTCGGAAATATAAAAACAATTCACGACAGCTGGAATATCGTAACATATTTCAACTTGACAACATACAAACAAGCAGTCAATAATATGAACAATTACGTTCAACACCTTGACGGAGTATGCAAGCAATTCAGTTATCAAAAAGTATGTGAGAGCATTGTTACTGAACTACAACAAGAAACTGCTGACATAATGCACAACAACTACTTACTACAAGCACACGAACAACAAAACCCAAGGTCAAAAAGAGGGCTAATAAATGCTGTAGGACAACTTGCTAACACTCTCTTCGGGGTCCTGGACGAGCAGTTTGCACAAAAATACCAACAGGATATAGAAAGGATTCAATCTAACGAACATCATCTTCTTAAACTATTGCAAAATCAAACGTCTATAATTGAATCTCAAAACAATATTTTACAACGTAACGAAAATTCGATGAATAGACAATTCGACTTGTTGGATCAACATATAAAGGAGGTAGACAGCCGATTACTCGAATTACAAAGACAAACAAACCAAGATATTCTTATGACCTATTTCAACTCCGTTACAATATCTACGAGCATCATTATTACCAAACTGCATAAAATACAACAAAGTATAATCGAAACATTAAACAACATACACCGAGGTCACATTGATAGTGCGATAGTGTCGCAAGATCAGATTTTACAGCAGTTGAGCTTAATCGCGGCACGCCTACCAGGCCCTTTGTCTTTGCCGGTGGAAGATATCCACAAAGAGTTGTTGGATATTTATAAATTGTTACATGTAAAGGCCCGAGTCACAGACAACTATTTCATTATGGAAATAAAATTACCACTGGTACGTGACACACAATTTAGATTGTATAAGGTTATACCATTACCTTATATTTCTAATGGAAAGTCTGTTAAGGCGCGAACAAAATCGACATACATTGCAATAAATATAATAAAGGATGTTTACATGCAAATTACACAATCAGACTTACAATCATGCGTCATACTACAAGAAAACAATTACATTTGTACTATCAATAAACCTACGTACAACATGTACCAAAAACATATGCCATGTGAAGTAAGCCTAATAACAAATAACAACAATTCCAAGTGTAACTATTACACGGAGGATTGTTCGAATGACTGGATCGGGTTACATCAACACAATAT
Source organism: Eilema caniola (assembly GCA_949126895.1). Taxonomy (NCBI): domain Eukaryota; kingdom Metazoa; phylum Arthropoda; class Insecta; order Lepidoptera; family Erebidae; genus Eilema; species Eilema caniola. The sequence continues at coordinate 18,103,019 of OX421476.1, read as the reverse complement.
GTGGATATACGTATGTTGTGACGTTTGCGAACTACGTACAATATGTAAAGACAACATAAAAACAGAACGAGTGAGTCAGTCAGGTATAATTAAAATGACAGGAAAGGGTTGCACGATTAAACGAGACGAATCAATCATTCAAACGGACACAATTTACCAAAATAAACTAACTATTGATCCGATAATAACAACATTATACAACAGCAACATCAACAACATTACCAGATTCACTAGTCCCGGTTATTTAAAAAGGATAGCAGAAGATCACAACCAGACATTTAAGGAGATAAATAACCAATTGGAAGAATTAAAGAAGAACAGTGAATTGCCAAATCAAATAAACTCCCACGACATACACCAATACGTTGTATCTTATCTGGCATTAATCTTCATATGTATCACGGCAATAGGCGGAGTGATATATTTGATAAAGAAAAAACAATCACAACGTCAACATTACCGGCCCAGAGATACAAAGACTAAACAACGTGCTGGCGGTACTCTTGAGGAAGCTACTGGGAACCCAACAACCTGTAAAGAAGAAATGGAGATGACATCTGTACCACCACCCAGAACCTCAAGACATATTTATGCCAAACCACAGTTAAAACCTAAATTCAATTTATAAGGCTGTTCTGTTGTTCTGGCAGCATGTACGGACAACGTACATTATTTAATTCTATATATATATATTTTTGCTGCCGCGCCAGAAGCGCGCCGGTAACCTACTTTTCAAACTGCAAACACTGCACGCGGTCAACGCAATAATCATCAACCTAAATTATGTATAATTTTAGAGAAGACAGTTGTAATTACCAACTCGAACATCCAACATCCCCAACATTTTACCCTAACATTTATATTAAATTTTAACCATTTATTAAGTTAATTCCTAAGTTTTACTTAATATACACTATCACAACATTTAATAACAATTTAATTTCCACATTCCCCAACCAAGGAGGGCGCTCGTAGTCACGGTAACGTCGCGCACTACGAGTAATAATTTGTAAGGTCCCGTACCCTTACACCTCTGGCTACCCTACTCGCCGCCGGGAACACAATACGAGGTTATCATGGATGCGGTATTGTGTAGGGCGTATTTTTATCTATTGAATTTAAGTCTGCAATTTATTTTTCATAATTCAGGGCCTTTCCGGGCTTAGACTTCACTTTAATTTTGCTGCAAAAGAATTTAGTAATGAGTAGGTATGTTAAATAATATAATACTATATTAATGATTCAAGCTCTCCCGAAGGTCACCTATTTAATGCGTACAGCTCCGACTTGGCTCTGTCCTGAGGAGGTTTCTTCATTCGACGCTGCGTTGAAATCGGTGGTAGAGTCAGTCCTCAATATCTCCCTGGATGAGACCCAGTGGATTCAGGCGGCTCTGCCAATCCGTTGTGGTGGTGTGGGGGTGCGTCGCGTGCAAGATGTGGGCCTGCCGGCTTTTCTGGCGTCTGCTCATGGGGTTGAGAACCTCGTCACTACTTTACTCAATTTTAATGGTGACGGGGGGATCATACCTTTTGTGTCGGGTGCTATATCGGCTTGGTCGGTCTTCAACGCGGGGGCATCGATGCCTGAGGCAATGCATCTTCAGCGAGCGTGGGAATAGGTGGGGGTGAAGCGACTCCAGGATAAATTATTAGTTGACGCTACGGGGGCCGATAAGGCTAGGCTGCGGGCGGTGTCGCAACCTGAATCCGGAGCGTGGTGGCAAGCGTTGCCTTCGCCTCACCTGGGCACCCTACTCGACGACGACTCTCTGCGTGTGGCGGTTGCTTTTCGCCTGGGCTGTAAGGTGTGTGAACCCCATATTTGCACCTGTGGCTCCACGGTGGAAGCAGATGGCCATCACGCTTTGAGTTGTCGGCGGTGCACTGGGAGGTTTCCCCGACACCACGCTCTCAACGATATCGTTCGCAGAGCCCTGATATCGGTGAACGTTCCCTGCGTGCTTGAGCCTCCCGGTTTGAGTAGGTCAGACGGCAAGAGACCAGACGGGCTGACTTTGGTGCCCTGGAAGAACGGCAAGTGCCTAATTTGGGACGCAACCTGCGTCAGCACAGTAGCCGCCAGTCATCTTAGTCGCACCGTTCACTTCCAGTCGGCAGCCGCTGAGGACGCCAGCTTAAAGAAGAGACATAAGTACGCCGACCTGGAGCCGCTTTATAACTTCATGCCAGTGGCCGTGGAGACTCTGGGCAGTTGGGGCAAGGAGGCCAGGGCCTTTGTGAAAGAGCTAGGACAAAGACTCAATGAGACAACAGGGGACTATCGATCCGGCTCGTTCCTGGTGCAAAGGTTGGCCATCGCAATCCAGCGTGGAAACGCAGCGAGTGTGATGGGCTCTTTTCCACCGGGTACGGTCCGGGACGGGCTATTTAATTAGTATGGACTTAGTATGTATATTATTTGTATACAATTCAAACTTTTAAAATGACATGTAATTTTTATTATTCAATAAATTAAAATGACTTAAATTATAATAACTTTTAAGTTTAGGTGTAATGCAAACATACATGCGGTTTTCCCTTATAAATAACCTTGAATTTGTAATAATTAAGTATTTGTTATCTACACGGTGTGGTTGTTGATATAGACCTATGGTCACGTACTCCCCTTCTAAATTTTATTTGTCTCACCTCGGAGTCCAGAGTCCGATTTCCTTGGGTTATTACTTTTCCACCTTGTTTGACCTTGCACATTCATATATATTGATGAGACCATATTAAGCCAGCGTTTTTTGAGTCTACTCTTCCTATCAAGGCCCAGCTGAAGCCAGCTCCACATGGTTTGCCTATCGGTCACCACTGTATGCAGCCGCATTACTGAACGCGACTCTCCTGCATTATATCAGCGATTTCGCGGGCAAGAAGACTTCCGTAAATTCTAAATTCTACCTCTCTCTGAAACACCTGCGTCTATTTATAGGCTTTCAGGGATAAGTGACGTGCTAAATATGAAGCTTGACCGGCTTCTTTTTTATTAGATTATTTATAGGTATTGAAATATTATTTAGATAAAAGGTATACGCAATGCACGGATATATTAGAATTGGAATGTACTCACTTTTTTGCATTTGTCACCTGTAAGGTCACTGAACTGCTACTATTTGCCAAGTAACCTGTTCCGTGGTCACTGTTTCCTACTTCTTGTAAATCGTTAACCACAATTGAGGTCACAAGGTGATTGTAGTTGATGTAATGTAATATAATACTAGTACGTAGGTATATAGTCGTGACACGTTCTGGCGACATTCAACAGGATTTGTTTAAATTTAGATGCTAGAGTTCCGGTTCATTTCATACTAGCTGTTGCCTGAGGCTTCGCCTGGGCGGACCATTGATCGTATTCTCGCTGCTGACCCTCCCTGATATCATGATGATATTTTTCCCAAATGAAAAATAAAAAATATTTATTATGTCAAAAACATGGTATACAAAAAAGTTATTTAAAGACTCCTTTTAAGCAACAACTGCCTGTGTTAGGAGCCTTCGCTCCTCTATTACATAGATTACAACAATTAACACAATACAATGTTAAGTGAAACAATAAAGTTATAAACAATAGGCTAGTGTCCTGAGTCAACGGAACATCATAAATACTGCTTTATGTCGTAGTTTTATCTCACCAACTATGCATAGTAAAGTAAGACATTGCCTATGCCTAATTAAACTGAAACTATGACTTTTTATTATTTTTAATTTCCAAACTAGGTCAAAATATTTCGCATGCAAAATGCTTAAACAACAGTGACCACACTACGCAGCAAAACAGGTCCAATGTTGTGTTTATAGACCTGACCCTTCAACCTGACCTGTGCCTTTGTCTCACACCACTCGGCCCTTACGGTGGCTACCAGTCCAGACTGGCATTTTGGGGTTACAAATAACACCGGTCATCTCTGGCCACTTGATTCACGCGGTGGCTACCACTCTAGATGGATCAGCCGGTGTGCGTGGGATGTCGCATGACAACCTCACCTTCGGCCTAGCTCATCGACCCACAGACGGCGTGTGGTTTAGTCGGTTCAAGTCCCTCTCTAACCTCTCTCCGGCTCCGGAGTACAAGGAGCTCCGGATAAGTATCTAGCATACTGTTACGAGCATTGTACTGGCGATAAATTGTTTTAGGTAAATGCGTTATGCATTGTAACAATGACAATTTATATTATGCACTTATAGTAGTTAGTTACCGTGAATAACTCGCATATTGGGCACCTTAGTTTGTACAAAAAACCTGCAGTACTTGTATTGTTATTAAATCTTATAAGTATAATATAAACTTTCGTGAAACTACTGAACGCATTTTGATAAAATTTTGTAACCATTTATAATATGGTCCAACTTAAAAGATAGGATAGCTAACATCTCAATAACCGCAATCCGAATTCCACGCGGGCGGAGCCGCGGGCAACAGCTAGTATTATATATTTTTAAGTACGTTATCAAAGGCGGAAAATTCACTTATCCTGTTATACTGAAATATATAGTGATTTCAGAGTCGATGAAACACGCTTTCGGGATAAGACCATTATGTTACGTGTACCTAAGTTCTGAATTAATATATGAATTAAATAATATTAAACTTACAATAAATTCTAATGTAACTCTCAACTGCAGTTAAAAATGTTTAAAACGATTTGTATATTGGTGGTAGCAAAGCTGTTGTTAGGAGAAGTGTGTTCATGGGGTAAGTATAACGTCTGTATTTTATCTATTGTATCAGTTTGGTTTTTACGGGTTTAGCACGTGCTGATATGGCCCACTTTTTGCCATAACTTTGTAAGAATAAAGGTATGCACAATAAGTAAAGAAGCAGAAATAGCAAAGATTGATTTATTATTACAGATTATTATTATTATGTAACCAACCATAGATTGATTTATATTTTCTTTTTTTTTTAATTGGATATAGTTAAATTATATCATAGCACAGAGGTACAAGTTCCTTGGCACAGACCTCTTGCATTCTCCTTGGCACAGACTATATATTTTTTGTTGTTTTTTTTTAAGTTTAGTGTATTTATTTAAGTAGTTCGAGGATCCAGTTCGTGCCCGGCATCTTGCTGAACTGGCTACTTTTTTTCTTTGTGCAGCATAAATGTGCATATATTATAATATATTTATATTATCTGTGGCTATTTATTTGATGCATTTTTTTATTATATTTATTTATTTGAGGCATATTTGTGCTGTAGAAAAAAAAATAAAGTGTGTTTTCTTTTCTTTCCTTTCATAATTGGAAAAATATTATTCTGGGCGTTGTAGGATCTTTATTCAGCTAGGTATATATTTCGTTAGATGTATTTTATTTAAGTCCCACGTAAGAGGTGAGCCTGTAGTAGTTGTGTAGGGTGAAAATTTTTAAAATTAGGGTATAAATGTAAACATCTCTACCACAGCTACCATTTGTAGAGCAAGCTTCAGGGATCATGTTCTAGGGACTCCTTGCCACTGACCTGTAGACAATATCATTGAAGATGAGTCGGTACTCTACATACCTACTTATGCTGCAAAATATCGAACAGTCCAATTACATAGTCGTCTTCTACGACTCCAACGAGAATAGATGGATTGACCTCGTATTCTGTTCCTCTTCAAACTAAGCCTCGAACCAGAAAAATGAGCACGTTTTTATTTTTTTACAGATATCGCAGTAACAACAGACAATCATATTGAATTATATAGCAATAATACAAAGATACATAGTAAAACCGTTCAATTCAAAGATGTATCCGGTTTAGCATATGATACCGTTCATAATATGCTATTATTTGCTGGCATACAAAACGATAATTCTTATATCTTCAGCTATGATATAGTTACTAACAATTTAACCAGAAGGAGATCAAATGATAATATTTCAAACATACGAGGGCTAGCTTATGATCCGGTCAAAGAAATGCTCTTCTGGGCTATTCCAAATAAAAAGAGTCTATATTCGATTTCAATTAAAAAAGGATTAAGGAGTAAGAAGGACAATCTTCAAGGGAAGCGTATAATCGAAATGGACGATCGATTTCCCACCGATATTGCTGTCGATAGTTGTAGAAGGTAATTTAGAAATATTTATACACGCGCACGCAATACACATATACCACAAATAAGTGACAAATACAAAAGTTTTAATAAGTCTATGAATGCATTTCCTTTGTCTCAATCTATGGTGAAATTAATTTATTTTATTTATTTTTTTCATAATAGATTTCAAATTACAGGCTGTACATTTATTGGACAAACATCTACGAATCCTCAATTGAGAGGTCTCGTTTGGATGGACAAGAGAGACAAACCATTATTAGTACCAACATTCATATGCCTTTGGCTCTGGCGATAGACCAGATGAACAAGAAAATATACTGGGCCGATAAGAAAGAAGGCATATATTATTCTATAGAAAGTGCAGATTTTCATGGAGAACATAGAACAATTTTGATAAAGGGGACATACCAGGAACCGAACGCGTTGACTATTTCAACGGATACAATATATTGGGTGGATACACTGAACAATGCTATATGGAAACTACCAAAGAATCCTCCTGAAGGTACTAAACCGACAAAGTACACAGAATTTAGTAACAAAAAGCCCTTCAGTATTGCAATCGCAACAAACTATCCTACTGCCCAACAGATTAGCAGTTTGAAGCACTGCAAAAGGTTAAAGAAAGTGGTGATAAAAAATTCAACCGTCAACTTACAAAATTTTTCCAATGATGATAGTGAGTTCTGCGTCCATGGTAAGAAAGTTAATGGAATACAAAAATGCATATGTACAGTTGGTTACACTGGTGACAGATGCAGCGTCACAGTGTGCTACAATTATTGTTTATACGGACACTGTAGCGTTATTGCTGAAGGTCTACCTAAATGCAGGTAATTGATTGTTATCACGTCATAGGACCGCTTCTACGATCCGCGTTTTGACAGACGCGTCCGCAATTTCGAGGATTACGCGCCATTAAACGAGGCTTGTCCGTGCAGACACAATTGTCATATAAAAGCTTCCGTATCTGCCTTCACGGCTATGAAACCTCACACCGTGGAAAGCTGGCGTTAAGTACCTGCTCGTGCTTGTATATCCTTTAAAGATTACGTTGAAGCATATTGCTCCTAAATTTCGTCAGAATTTTTGTCCCGAAGGACCAATTACAAATACAAATAGCCATATATAATACTTTTCTTGATGAAAATTTAATTTATTTTTTGATTGCAGGTGTATGGATGGATTTGCAGGAACACGATGCAATATAAATATTTGCCACGGCTACTGTCTGAACCAAGGCACATGTTTATTGAATGAGCAGAATGAGCCTCTTTGTCAATGTTTAGCGGGATTTGAAGGCTCAAGGTGTGAAACACTCAGTACAGTTAGCACAACCACCATTGCTTCAAGAGCTGTACCTGATGAAAATGGGATCACAGTTTGCAAGTTAGTTACTTCGTAAATATAATTTCTGAGGCAACTTTACTTTCTGATACAGGGATATTATTCTGAGTGATGTCAAGTTTCAAAAGCAATCGTAACATGAGAAGAAGGTGAATTACAATTGGTTAACATGGAAGAGAGAACTGTCATAAAACTAGACCAACACTAAAATGTCGATTCAGAAAGATCACGGCCTAGAATTCTTCCAAAAGTATTATAGTCTTATACCTAATGAAATACCTTCCTACCGGCCAACATAATTTGGTTTAAGTTATAATGATGAATACAGTCAAATCATTGGACTTCAGCCATACCTACCTAATCTGTAAAGCCGTACCGAACCACGTCGAGTCTTCTTACTTTGTATCAGACTTTTAAAATCTACCCAGGTTTTTAAGGAACTTATTGCTTAACATAACTCTTAGTTACACTCATATGATACCTACATGAGCAAAAACATCGTCTGCATAGACTATGGAACAAGGTCTAGGGGGAAAATAAAAAACGTAGGTTAAAAGTAAATATAATTTTAAACCAGTTTTGTTTTCATTTTGTTTCAGTTGTAACAGCAACTTGACGAGTTACAAATCATTGAGAACTCATTCAGAATTTTCAGAAGACTATATAGCGCCACGAGCAATTTCGTCAAAGAGACCATCAGTATCAGTGACCATTCGAACAACGTCATTTACAGCTGCCTCGATGTCGTTGATCATCCTATTTGCAGTTATTACGGCGACTGTGCTATCTTTTTACTTCCGATCTTTGAGGGGATAATTTTTGAGAATGCGTTATTAATGTTGGCATTACAGCTTTTTTAATTAATTATTTGATTATTATTAGAATACGGAAGCATAACTTGCATGTAGCCTAGTGGTATGGGTAATGGACTGCTGAGACGAGGTCTCGGGTTCGATCCCAGGTTTGCCATGGCACACACCAATGATTTCTCGATGCTTTTCGAAGTTATGTGTGTATTTATCGCAGGTTTATAAGTGCCCAGTTAATGGCAATAGGCTCGCCACCTATTACATTGGGACCTAAATATAAACCGGCGAAATGTGGGTGTTAGCACCTCTGCCTACCCCTTCGGGGATAAAGGCGTGAGATTATGTAACTTCCGCCTCCCGCCATTTATCTTGGACCCAAAAGTTGCAAGACGAAAGAGGCTCTAGCGCGCGCGGTTTGTTTTAAAGTTAAAGTCAAAGATTTTTTTTCAATCTAGAACAACATTACTGTTTATTATTGACGACATTAAATACATACTACTTAACCTAAGTTAACCACCGCTTGTAAGGCGCTGGTGGAGAAGAAACGGCACAACAAACTCCACTGTGGCATTTTTTCAGACGTCAATTTATAATATTTATATCCTTAAGGCTAAATGTGGACGAATCTATATTTGTCTCGTGTCTAATGAACAAAGTATAAAATGAAATAAAATAAATAATAGTTTTAATAAGTTTAATCCATGATTGGTGGATTTGATTTGAGCTTTGAGCTTAGCCGTAGCATCCCGCCGTGGTATTCTCAATAGACAACCAAAACCGCGTACTGCGCATTATTGCACATTTTGTGGACGTGTCCAAGATATATGGTGGGAGGTATTCATAGTATTTAGCTAAATATAAACAATAAGTTCGTGTTTCATGTGCCTTCGAAGCACATGAAAAGATAATCCGCATACAGAAGTGTACGCAATGTCGGTACATCGGTACTTCAATGTTCTAAATCGTTTTAGTGCGTAACACTTTTGAATATATTTTAACACTTGTATTTTGTACTGTTTAAGTAAAGTCATGGATTAATAATATCTACATCAGTCATGTGATATTACTAGTCTATTTAGGTTTAATGTATTATAGGTTATTTTGATGTAAAATAACAATTCTAAGCTAAGTATTTCTCCATAATAATTTTGTGGTACATTCAGCTTCAGCGTTTATCAATTTCGTTGATAAATTAAATCTTCCCTCTCTGCCTCCCTAAACTGCAAACTATAACAATAATAATAATTATCTTTTAAACCTACCCCTTAATATGTCGTATGACTGTCGAACAACTTACATACCTGATTAAAGTCTGAATATAGGATTTAAAAAATTAGATACCAAATAAGCTTCTCCTTTTTTCAAGTTGTTAAATGATGTAAAAAATGGCTTCATTTAAAGGCCATTGTGGCTTTGCTTGGTAGGTACACGCCAAGGCACAGTAAGTAAACTAATTTGAACGAATTAGTTACGGTCAAATTAATCGAGTGAGATATTGAAAATCTTCATGTGCCATGTTCAATATTTAGGACCAGAGATAATAATATAATATAAATAGTAAGACCAACAAAAACTATGTAGTTGAATTCGTAGACCGCCTACATAACTCGTAGGCTTTCTACGAGTCCCAACAATTTACGTTCTTTCTTCTTCATTCGATGGTTGTGTATTGTGTAAGTGTATGTAGGTACTTGCATAATTTTATTAGAGACTTAAAGTGCTTATAAACCTACCTACATTGATTATCATTTCCATACATTAGACAGTTCATATATGAAATAAAATGCTGACGCATCGATGTCTTTTATTTAATGTTATAAATATTTTATGATATTTCATCGTCACTATGTTGCAAACGCCCATACGCCACTGCACAGATAACATATATATAAAATACACGGTAACCACTTTCTGTCAGGTGGGCCGTGTGCTTGTTTGCTACCTACGTAGTATAATAAAAATCATCATCATCAACTCTGCATTTTAATGTTTCTATACCTATTACTTTTTATTCACTTTTGTAAATTAAAATAAAGCAATATAATTTTCAGGATGATATTTTTATATTGTTAATTTAATACTATTCAAATGTAAAGTAAGTGTGTATGTATATCGTACTATTGTTATAATTTATTAGTTAATAAATAGAAGATACAGAAATAGAGAATTTTTTAATCACCAAATTGATGTTAGTAAACAATAATTATTATGTAAGTATTTTGGGCTTAATTTACAACTGGATAAATTACAACAGGCATTTAATAGATGCTACCGACATCTATTAGCGCTTTATAGGAACGCCTCATAATCTACTCAGTAGGTACCTGTGAACCGTTCAACGACATGTTGTTATTACTCAATTTCAATAGATGGCAGTAAATACTTTGAAACTTCCAATGTTACGGCAATATTTATTTTACTTTTGAAAAATAGGTTTTATTAAAAAATCCTGAACTAGCGAGAATTTTCTAATTTGATTTCGTTTGCCTCACGTTTACCTGCTTCAGTTCATTCCTAGTAATTCCTAGCCTGTTTTAGTGATTGCGAAGAGCAACAACAGGGCCAAATAATTCGAGCGCTAGCCAGTCGAGCTATACCGCCATCTGCATCTTGGCCTCTTGAGGAGACAGGCTTCTTGGGAATCATTATTGGATTATCCTACTCACCGCCGGGAAAACAACACGAGGTTATTATGGCCGCAGTACTCTGTATAGGGCGGAGGTACTTCTCCAGTCGGACTGCTCAATGGGGATGCCGACGCAAAACTAATTGTAGATGGCAGCAGCATATGACCAAACGACAATATCCGTCTGTTCTGTGACAAAAACAAACTCCTGTCAGATTTGAAGGGACAATCAATGAAATCTACGTAGATGACAGCTAACATTGGCCGTTACGATGCGCCATCTGTAGGGATAAAAGCGTAGTCGGCATCCCCATTGGCACACCTCGGAAGCTCTCGGAAAAATGTATGAAACAATCGCGTTGTAATTACTACAAACATAGCTCGTGTACATGCACGGTAGTGTTGATGTGTGAGAAAATTAGAAATGTCATGGATGGCACTATTTGAAATTTGAGCTAATTTTCGAGTGAGATAGCGTAATTTTTCTCACTCTATCCCTTGGTGTCATGATTTACGTCACATCCGACGGAGGCGACAATCCTGTTGTTACAAAAAGTTATATTAATGATTTTTACATTAAAACGTATTTCCATCTTTTTCTTCGCTTTGGAAGAAAAGAATATGGCGATACATTTTAGTCCTGTCAATCAACAGAATTGGCACGAATAACAAAACAATACTACTACACGACTTTGATATGTTTATAGAGTAATTAAAACCGATTGTGTTTATAAAAACTAGCTGTTGCTCACGGTTTCGCCCGCGTGAAATTTTTCATTAATTATAAATAGTCTCCGTTCCGTTCGGTCCATAGGGCACATTTCTTAACCGATTGTCACCAAACATGGCATAAATGTTCTTTGATTTAAAACATAATTTTTGCCTAGAGCTTTTTTAATCGAAGGAGAAAAGGGGTGTCTTTTCTGTCACGTTATTAATGAACGGATATTGATGATTTTTGGCTGAAATATCCGAACATGATTCCTTACAGGTAGTTCTGGAAAAAAAAGCGTGAGAAAAGGCGGAGACGTTTGTTGTGGCTTTTATAAAAACGGATTGACAATATTTATTGGTGAAATATCCAGGGAGCTATAAAATAAAGATATGTATCGTATAAAAGAAATATAAGTGTGGATACCAGATTTGATCTCCAGATGCCAAAAAATGATCTGGAACTCTTTACAGAACTACTAGTATTTATCCCTTAGTAATAAATGCTCCATTGCCAAGGGTAAGGTAGAACATTTCTTTATAAATGGTGTTTTTATTACGTACCAAGGTTTCTGAACCTCAACTGAATTACACGGATTTTATGCCCGGTTTTTGTAATAACTATCCTAATACTTATTTAGAATTGTCAACGGCGAGTAGGAAATTAGAAAAATGGCAGTTGAGCACACTTTAATTTAATAGTTTTAATTTATTTAAGTATCAATTATAATTTATACTAAACGAAAGTTCACGGAAAGATATCTATTTATATTTTTAGAAACAAATGGTTTTAACAGCTCTATACTTTATAAAAATTAAGAATCATTATTTTGACAACTCATGCCTATGAAGTGTGGCATTTTTTTTCGATTTGAATGTATCACAATTAATGTCGTCCATCATGGATTCCGTCATTGCCAGGTACCGCCCATTTTTTAACCCTAGAATGTATACTAATCTAAATCTGCATATGCTTTTGAGTTATATTCTTTATAATGTTAACAAAATAATACACCTATAATCAATATCGGTCCACCATAATGTCACTTAACATGCTAGTTCTAGAGCTATTTTCTAAAAAAAACCCGGACTATATGAAAATTATTATAATTGAGAAGATTTTTCACGAATTTATTCATGGGCGAACCTGGCATCCAGTTCATAAGTTTTTTTTTATACTGTTCATTGATGACCCTTGGTGGAACTTGTTGTTACACATATTGAGAACACTTGTACTTTTTCTACAGTATTTATTATTGAACCGAACCAGTTTCGCAATGTTTATGAATATTTCTAATCGTAAACACCTCTAGTGTTTAAGATTAGAAAAATTGCAAAAACATCAATGTAAACTTTTGAAGTTACCACAAGGCGAAACCAGTCAGGTTCAATAATAAATACTGTGGAAAAAGTAAATGTTCTTACTATGTGTAGTTCATTAGTTATTTATATAAAAAGGCAAGATGCATTTGAGGGTTAAATTTCACTATAGTCATGTGTGAAAGAGAGGACGCCTTAAAAACCGAAGCTAGCCGAACTTTTCACTCTTCTTCCCGAAGTGCCGTTCCTACACATTTTACTGGTGACAACCTTTGTTTTAGGCGCCCATGAAAGCGCCCATGATTTTGACGTGCGGGGAGAGGAAATGAAATCGGTGGGAGGGGGTGAGCTTCCATTCTGTACGCTAGTACTATTATCTATTCTGTGCCATTGGACGGACCCCCTATTATTATTATCAATAGTTACTTATTTATCCTATATTTTACGTACAATTTGGGATTGCCTAATGTTAAGCCCTTTACGAATAGTTGTAATTTACGAAATACTTTGTCATTGTTATCACACATGTTCGAGATTAATTCTGTGTATTGAAAGACATACCAAATGTTATCATCCCCTTTCGTAATTTATCATCCAATGAACTTGCTATACAAAAATTATTGGCCAAATGTTAAAGTTCTCATGCACCCTAGCAATATTTTAGCGATACGTAAAGAATGGAAGTTTTTTTTATAATGCTTGATTAATAGCCATATTAAAAAGGGGAGATAAGTTCAGGCCTTTCGGTTAGATATAATTTTGAGCGGTAGCAGAAAAAGTCTCTGATTTTTGACTCAGCCACATCCGCAGTTAGACTGGTAAAAAGCGGACCCCAGATTCCAAGTTGAAAAGCTTCGGATGCGACTGGGATTAACGCTATGATGAAGAAGAGTAGGTAAGTATGTACAGAAATATATTGTACAAAAATGAAAACAAACACATCATATTTTTATGCACCGAAAGTCTGACGATAAAATAAGGAAATCCTTACAGTTCTAGGGCCGCAGCTTTATGTCTAAAGTTTACGTAGAACGACTGAAGTTGTGCTGAAATGCGCTTCTCAAGCCCTGCCCTGCCCACGTAGGGGCTGTTTGAAAAATTATCCCCATTTGCATCCAAAGAGTCTTGTATTTTTCGGCTCTCTTCACATTTTCAGGATAATATAAAGAAAGAGGAATGCTAGCCACACGGTTTGGATGGGAATGTAGTTACTTGGGGCAAATAAGATGATAAATACATTTTTAAAACGTGTGCTTTCAAAACTTTTGAATGTAATTTCAATCAATCAATCAATGTAAAGCGGACCGGATGAGACTAGGAATAACTCTAAGATGAAGAATATTAAATATAAAATATAAATAAATATTCTACAAATTTCTACAGAACGCTTTCTAGACAAGAAGATGAATCAATTAGCCTATGCAGTCCATTGCTGGACATAAGCCTCTCACACTGTGCGCCATAGCACTTGATCAGTTACTTTGTGCATCTAGGCTATATCAGTTACCTTTTCAGGCCATCCGTCCATGTTAATCAATCATACATGCTCTTAAAAAATCAATTGAAAATGCTATCAACTTTGATTCATTCTGAGGGTTTAATAATAATACCTAACCTTACAAAAACGTGGTACATAGTTACAAAAACGTGTATAAGTAGATACCGAAGTGTTACTTGTGTTATTCTCGAATTGAAATCACTAGTTTTGAAAACGTAATGTCAATGAATTGTTATTTAGTTGGAAAAGATATGCTGATGTAGTTTGGACACATAGAACGCATGAATTCTCGATCTGGCCTGTAAGGCACATGCCTACCCTAAAAAGAATGCGTAGGAATATGTATGATGTAAATACAAATAAAATCGTGCATGGGTGTTATTTTAGTATCTAGGAATATTTATGTGCATTGTGGAGGGGACTTCGTTCGCTATTTAGGAGGGCCTGCGTATGCTCAAATAATAAGTTGGCAAAATGCACGTGTTCTTTTGCCCACCCCATTTGCAAAACACAGGTGTGATAAGAACAAAAAACGAACATATCGTTCGTGTAATATAGATAGTTGTGGATTCGATTCATTGCTTATTGCATCTATTGTTGCATGAGTTTTATGCAAAGTACATAAAGGTGACTATTTGCGTTAATCTCGGGTATTTCTGAATACCTAGTAGATAGACATCAGGAGCAATTTTATATTTTTTATTGACCTCCTTAAAAGAATAGCAATAGCGTACGTCTCATTATATATTTTTTTCCACGTGGTACCGTGTGGATTAAGTCGGTTGGTTGGTTGGACTCCGACTAATACTCTTAGAAATTGACCTTTTTGCCGTGAGAGGTTTGCGTTTGAGAGACAGGTTGCCTTTGACCGAAATGCCCATCAGCCCTTTGGAAGTCTCGAATGGTACATGCCGCGCCGTTACCCAGTGTAAACCACGAGGATTTTTTAGCAGCAACAACCTGGGATCAGACATCAAACGCCTCTGGTCTTGACTGTGTTGAGGACTTTTAACGGCTGCGGGGGCTTACAATAATAATATAATAATAACTTGTCGTATTAAGGGTTAAGCTCTTGTTTAAAAAAAAAAGAATTTTAACACGTCTAGGTGCATATGTAGACATGTTAAATTCCTCTCGTAACGAAAAAAATGTTTCCAGCTTAGATCAGAGAAAAGGTTACTGACATTAAGTGTAGCTACATGTAGTACGTCGATACGATCGATATTTTTTGTACGAATATTGTGTTCACAATTTAGAGATGGCTCGAGGCTCTCCTACGGTGCGATTCGCAATACATTGATGAACAAGAGGTGCTCAGCCTCCGCCGCCTCCAGGCATATACGTGTCACAATCAGACTGGTAAATTATTTGCGTCGTAAGCAATTTGGTAGCTTTCATAGAAGTATTTATTAAGCAAATGCGAAGCATTGGCGTAGTAGCTAAGGCTTCGGTCCTCCGATTGTGTGGTCACGGTTTCGAATCTCCACTATTTATCTTCCATGTACAACGTAACGTACCTACAAGGGTTTAGGGGTTATCTTTATACCACTGAGGTGGCAGACAAGTACATTGTCCATCTGATGAAAAGTGGTTACCGTGGTTACTGGCAAAGCACTTCGTCTTTGGAACGATACAAGGACCCCCAAAATGGGAATGCTAGAATCAAAAAAATAAAGTTAATGGGTAACCAACACAATTTATTTTCAACTTTTTGGAGTTTTTTTTTTATGACGGTAATTTTTTTTATTTTTAATTATTTATTTTTTAAATGTGTTCGATGTTGAATTTTTCGAACATTATCGCTTCCCTTCACCCAACCTTTACTTGTAATCATCTTTGAAAACATTCAGTACATCCATGGCTCCCCGCGGTAGTTAATCTTGACAGACTAATCTTGGAGTCACTGGTATCAATAAGTCCACCAAGCTTAACTTCCAAAATATTCCTTCCCCTCGAGAGTTGTCACTTCTAATAGATGTGGTAATTGTTTCTATATTGCACTTACCTACTTATACAGCGCTCTATTATCGCTACTGATTTTTTCTGATTAAAATTGACATGTAGTAACAGGGCGGGACTAAAAGTTGTCACATTTAAATTTTTTACTTAATATTATAGACAAGCTAACGGCCTTATAGTCACGGTGTTATTTGCAGGTGCATCCAAGCCTTGCACTATAGAGCTTGGGTTCCCCTCTCCTGCTCTTTATTCTACAGAAGCGTTTTTTTTTTCCACGTGCGGGAAATCCCCACGGATACCCACCCCTCCGGAGCCGGAGGGGGAGGTTATGTCGGACTCGAATCGACTAAACCGCACGCCGTCTTTGGGTCGTAGTGCTAGGCCGGTGAGGTTGTCGTGCGACATATCCCTCGCACCCCGGCTGACCCAGAGCCATTCCTCTCGGTCTGGCCCTCCTCGGGAGGGGGGGACCGCGCGGTCCCCGACTCTACAGAAGCGTCTGTTAAGAATTCAAGATCTCGACTAAGTGAGACGGTGCAAACCCAAGTAGCACACAAGTGCTGTACAGTTACAGTTTTACGGTTCACCTAGGTAACGATAGCAGTTGTAGTTAGCTGCATAATAGCAGAGGATGCGTATCCTACGGTGCTATAACTCAGATTTGGGCACAAACTTGACTGCAATTAGTTCTTATCTGCCTGTTTGATTGCATCTTAACGACGTTATATAAGCATTTATTGGGGCACAATTACCCCAAGAGCTGAACATCTGCTGAAATCGAGGGCGTGTGTTACCTCTTAGGCAGTTAATGCAATTAATTGGAACAGTTTTTACGCTTCTATACTGTTGAGAGCACAATTTTGGATAAAATTGTGTCTTTAATTAATTAATTCGTCTCCAATATTACATACGTAAATTTCAATGGTGCCAAACAAAGTATTGCGGAGAGAATGGTGGAGAGTTACTATATAACTTAAACTCTCATTTTTCATAATTCTTACGTGAGATCTTATTGGGAATGCAAGTGTATGGTGAAATACTATCAATATTAGTGGAAAATTTTCACGCGCCCCGAAAATATGAATGTTTTAACAGAAAAACTAAAACCAGATATGGGTCTACTAGTACACAAATTAATTTAAATTTGTTTTATCTGGAAATAGAGTTAGATCTAAATTCTTTGTGCGTAAAGAACTTAAAATTAAAGCTTAATTATTCAGTTGTACAGTTTTTAAAATCTAAAATAAGTTAACAATTAAAGTATATTTTTATAGGTTATAAAAATGAAAAATGGTGGAAAATCAATGCGAAACGTATATACTACAATAAAATGCAATATGCTGTATGTACGTTCCCTTGTCCATAACAATTCAGTAACGAGTAAGAAAGGGAGGTTTATGTGCCATGCAAGTAAGCCAATGGCAATGCTATGTAGTAATAATGATTCACATTTACTTCGAATGCTCACGAGTGAACTGAATTCATGCTCATTATGCATTTACCTTTTATAAGCTTTTAGGAGCCGTTATTTGTTCACGTAACCTTCCACCGGGAAGTGAACGTCTAACTGAATATATATGAATGTTCACAAAATCTCAAAAATACCAGCTATGGCATTAAAACACTCTGATTAAGAATCATTTTATCATCAACACTAGATTAAGTGCGCAGCCAGTCTGATTATACAGCCTAGTCATGAATAGAGAGGTGCATGTGAAACGAATTAAAGTAGTTTGCTGTTATACATCAGCAGAAAAGATCTATAATAATGTTCTCGTGAACCACATAAATGCCGTTATAAGAGCAGTCATAACAGCTGAAGAATACTGTCGAAGTTCAATGAAATACAGCGTGATGCATTAAAAGATGGTTAACAAAGTTCACTGAAAAACTGCTTGCATTATAATAGTTCAAATGTTCTACCTTAATATGCAAGCAATTTAGCGATCCACGCGTGACCGTTAATATGACAATAACCATAATGTGCATCTACTAAAATGCTCTCATAATGCTTACGATGTCCAGAACTGCTAACGGCTTAATAATACAACTTCGGTGCACAATACTAACATCAAGAACACTATAGTGGCGTCTTCATGATATATAATAAAGTCATTGTTCAGCAGAATGTTTTAAATTGGGCCTGAATTTCTGATATTCAGCTGTTGCAGTTGGCGTAAACCCTTATAACTCATTTTAAATGCTCATATGTCCAATGTGACCTAGTGTGATAAATTATAATGCACTTTTGTGCTACTTGGGAAGCCTATCTAAATGTTATTAGATCAATTGTTCACACTATAAACTATAGTTTCAAACAGAAACCTTGCTATCAAATTTCGTCCACGATTTCAAATGTGTGTATATTCGCCATTCATTTCTCGCTGCCTTGTTGACACATTTCAATTTATCCTACACCGGCAATCGATGTAGATGCGTTTTTCCCGAAGATCATCTCCTAAAGTTTATATAATACGGGACAGATAAAGGTACCTAGTTCTCCAGAAACCAGTGCAGCTTGAGCTCCCTATGTAAGTTTATTATGGAATATTTATATGAAGAGCCAGGGCTCTGTGTACATGGTTATATGATCGGGGAAGGTGTCATAACTAACGTGCGTTCGCAGAATTTCAACAAGTCATATTTGGAAATAACGGATTCAATTTCCTCACTGGTATTGCTGCGATGTGCATGAGAAAGTATCACCATTTTACCTATCCAACTAAGCGTTTAATTTTTATTTTATTCATATTAATAAAGTTAACTAGTTGGCATAAATTGCATCGGCAATTTGTGCAAAATAACTTTTTATACCGTAATGAGAAACTGAAGGAATCAGAGTAAATGCTTAAGCATCCTAGTCTCTATAACTTCATTAAAAATTTATTCCAAAATACCTAATAGGTAATATTCTGCTAATAGGATTGTACTTCCCACTAATATTATAAACGCGAAAGTTTGTAAGTATGGGTGGATGGATGTTTGTAAATCTTTTACGTAAAAACTACTGAATGGATTTTAATGAAACTTTACAATAATATAGCTTGTACATCAGAATAACACATAGGCTACAATTTATAACAATAGCCGGTATTATAGCGATAATCGACATCCTCGCGGGCGGAGCCGCGGGCAAAAGCTAGTACTTCATAATTGATAATTACTGGTGGACTCGCGCTAAAGTTTTATAAACGATTAGTAAAATTGATTGCAGGAATTTGGTCCCAGCCTCATAGTAACGTTACAATGAATGAGAAAAACATTGTCCCGTAAAAACTCCAAGTGCAAACTGAAATTATGAAATTGACTCACCTCATTGCAACCTTGAAGTAAAACGGTTTTCTTCGTTTATTCTCGGTTCAGGTGTTTATGTTTAAATAGCATTATGTTTTCGTTTGTCGATGCGGGAGCTAGCCGTGGGCACGTTAAAATATTTACGTTCCAATGGCCTTAACAATTGCGACGGGAACCGAATAACCTCCGTAAACTGGCATTATGAAATACCACAAGGAATGCATTCAATAAAAGAAGTTAACAATTTTTTTTTGGAAATGGAACTTTATTTTAAATTATTTAACTGTGGTCTCAGTTTGCCTGAAGGGATTATTATCTGTCATATTACGAGCCGGGCTGTGACATAGACAGGTTAAAAAGGCAATTGTTTTCTTTTATCATTTCTAATTTAAGTAACAATTTCTCTTGGAAAAGGTTTAGGACTGTAGGTCGGTATAACAAGCAATTGTTCGTGCTAAATTTATCACATCACACAGTGTAATTAATAGCCATACGGTAATCTGTGGTCATAAAGAGTGAACTTTAATGGTGTAATCTGCGGCAGGGAGAATAATTTAAAGTATGGCCCAATCATCGTATTTTCTTGTACGTAGGCGATATTACTTTTCTACTCCGTTAGTCGCTTCTTACGACACCCTTCGGATGAGATGAAGTGGTCATACTTGTATTCTTTCTCCGTCAGGTGTAGTGAACGATACGGACCCAAAGCACGCTTGTAAAAACCTTCTCAACACTTGATAAGGACGTCAAGAGATCTGTCAGAGGAACTATCGAAGATCGGCAAAAGAGATTTTCACTTTCACAATCAGGGCATCCATCAACGATATTTGTATCAGCATAATGTAAATGAATTAGAAAAAGTCAATATTCAGGACGGGACCTAAATTCGAATCCAGACTCTTCCTCCAAGGTGGAATACTGAATCTGATCAATGAAATTATCTTAGGGCAAAAGTAGCACAAGTACTTAGGACAGTACCTATTTACAAATTGCTTAAAAATCATCAATTTGTTTATCAATTGCATTCAATGTCTATGAGTTTCAATAGTGTTTGAAGTCTGTGATATAGGCGTAGGTATTCTTGGGATTCTCGGCTAACGCACGTCGACGGTAATAATAAAAGACGCTGTATCATTAGCAACAATAACGCACTTACCTCGTAAAAAATGTATTCTTAATTTTTTTTATTACCAAAATTTAAAATGAGCTTATGAATGACTGGAAGGAATTACAATATTTCCATAAGATAAGAATTAATTACTTAATCTGTGATCAAAATTAATTTCTAAACGGACATTTCCAAAAATGCATGTGCATTGAAATGCAATTCATGAACGTAGTGTGTTTGTATATCTGTCCTTTTCTTGCGCAACTCTTTACGACGCGTTAGAATGTAGTGGCGATATCAGGTAGGCTGCCCGATTGTTGGAATCGTAGGCTACGTTGAACGTTCGTCAGTTAGTGCAGTGTCGTGTCACTGAGCGGAGGTGGTCTATGTTTGGATTTTTTTACGTTTACAACATTTACGTGTATATTTACAAACTTATCGTGTTTTGTTTTCATAGTGTCTCCACGTTATTGAATGATGTTTTGAGACCAGAATACAATCACTTTTATACAGTTTTAGTTCCATTATTATTGTTTTCAAGACGTTAAACCATTGTTTTAATTTCAGTGTTAGTTGGTGTTCTAACCTTGTGTTTGTTGATTGACGTGTTTTTTTTCGGCGGGAGTTTATTTCGGCGCGTATGATGTAAGCGGCCCTCTGTGCCGGGTTTGATTCCCGTGTCGATATGAGACATGCGAGGTGCTGAATTGAGAATATGCATACTTCAATGATGATGGTAAGTCTAATTTTAATTAATGGGAGCATTTGCGCAAGAAAAGCCATGAGGAGGTATTATTAGCCATTAAAATGTTATGTTCTCTAGTAAATTGTAATCTGTATACCTATTCAAAAAGAAGTGAAAAAGTAGAAGATATGGGACAAGAGTAGTTAATAATAAATATTTACAAGAAACATCAATTTCCAGTTTATCCACTTTTACTTCTGGCCTTAATTCTATTACCTATCTATAAAATATTTTGTATGCATCCTTACGATAAATTACCGTTGTCATATCGATAGGTACCTACAGACTAAAATTCAAGTCTGGAATATTCCCGATGAGTTACCTGGTATTAGTGCTATTGTATAGTTGAAGTTTACATATTAGCAATTAGGTACCATCCACATTCGTTTGTTTTCCATCCCACACGGACCGATAAAAGGCAAGAAACCTACCAGACACGGTTTCTTAAGTGTCATGATTGCCGTCATGAAGTCTTGTTTGACAGTTGACAGTTGACACCCACGCATGTGCAGAGTGAGGTAATCTAACTCGCGGGGAACCACGACTTTTTTAACAATGAAAGATTTTTTTATTTATGCCATTGAAAATAGGACCCAACACTAGTCGTAGTTCAAATTTGAAATTAGAACTGATATTAATAAAAAAAACTTCAAGCCACGAGTTGCCTTGGAGGTCAGACATTTTTTTCTACGAGGCACAGGTATCAATAAATAAATCAGGCAATGTCGTAGTCATACTAGCCATGTAATCGTTTACAAAGCAATTTAAAAAATTGCGTCCGGACCTTGATATGGAACACTAATGGTAGGTTGTAGGTATGTCATGACAATATCACAGTAGAACGAATACATATAATATTATATGCTTTGTGTTACAAAGGGCACTTGATGTCATTTTAATAGTTTTTTTTGACATAGTCAAAAATAGAATGCTAGACTATCTAGGTACATAAGAAATACTCATTTATATATTGGTATGGTCAGACCACGACGAGAATTAATTATGGTAAAAGCAATAATAGTGGACACTGACCCAATAGTGAAGAATTTCGAAAAAAAAAAATCCTTTATTGATAGGAAAAGTAACTATTTGGTTTATATGAGTATTTACTTAATATACATATTTAAAACAAGTTCAAAGTTTTGTAATTTTGTATTTGTGTTTTTAACTCTGTCGTAGGAGTCAGTTTTTTCTTAAGATTAAGAATAGTGATTTTTAGTAGGTGTGATATGTTATTAATTAATAACTTTAACTTACACTTCAAACTATATGACAACCACCATCCTTAGTCAAACCGCGAACATGGCTGCTGAAACGACGCGGTCGGTGTAAAAGTAAATAATAACAAATAAATCGCGATGAAAGTGGTATTATTTCAATGAGTGATATTCACGTAAACTTTAGAAAATATAATTAATAACGATTATCACTAATTTTGGTATGGATGTTATAAACATGTAAGTTGTTGACCTACGTAGACCATTGCTGTATTTTTATGTCTAGATTTTCTGTCAGTTTTAAGTTATTGTCCACTATTGGTACTTACGAAATAGTGTATTATAGTTTTATTTAAAGTAAAAGTATAATAGTTTTTAAAATTTTACCTACAAAAGTTAATGTCTGAATGTTGCTGTAACAAAAAGGGATGTATCGACCTTTCTGTAATGAATGTAATAAATTTTGCAGATTGAAGTTTGATTTGTCCATAAAGTGTTCGCTATTGGTGCTTTTACCTTACTTAACTTGAAAACATTTAAAAATAAAAATGCATTACACACAAATCTATTACAAGTCATTTTTAATTTGACTTACACAAATTAATTCCTTTACTGTATTGTGAAGATTGAATGATACAGCAATAATAAAACACATGTCAAGATTACATTTTCCGCACTATCTACAGGGTCTTTCAATCTACAGGGTCAATCTTTTTCAACAGTGCGTGGATGACCAAATCCAAAACTTCGAGGATTAGCGCAAAAAATACTCAAAGGAGTCTTGATTTATAATGAAATCTAAAACTAATAAAGATACATTAGATTAAGACAAGTTGTAAGAATACTTTCATATCAACGTTGTTATTGTATATATATTATTTATATTTTTAAATTGCCATTACTATTAGAGCTATCGTGATATTTCCCATGTATATTGTTTGGAGTTCCCGATATTTCGGCGCTTGTTTTTTTACTTTTGTACCTACTTTAAATATCTTTAAATTTTCATTTTCAATGCACTACTAGGTCCACAAGGTGAACGTATGATAGTGCTACACAATCTGAATAAGTAATACGTACAAAATGCGCCGGCCGACCCGCCAATGTAATGTAGGTTATCGTATTTACATATACTACTGAACGCATTGTATTTATGTACACACCTATTTGTGTACAGTTGGGTAATTAGCACGACAACATGTAATTGGGTTACTGATGACTCTATTATGTAAATTTGTGGCTTGCAACGCTCGCAGATGATCGGTTTTGGTATTTATTTGAGTTCGGTGTAGTTGCAATTCTGTTTACTAAGTTCAAATTCGATGTCGAGTCTCCTTCAGATGAGTAGCTTTTGGGACACTACGTATCGTGCTGGTTTGAGGTGTGTAACAATTCCACCTAGAAACCCTTTTCGTTCAATGCTCCTTTTCTATACTGCGCTATAAAGATTCGTATTTCTTGATCATCATACGTGATTCCTTCTTCATACAATCACGGGCTAAAGAGTAGGTCTAAGAAGCATCTAATATAGCCATCAAGCTGAAGGATCGTATTGGTGTCTACAAAGATGTCCCTTATTTCTGAAACTTCACCGTTAGATTCTTCACTGGACTGCGTTAAGTTATGATATCAACAAATTTTACTAATTAGGTACCTCTTAATATTTACGGTCCGTGATTCACACAAAGGTATCAGTATCAACGGCAATTATCACCATCAAGGTACACTGTAGAGCTACTTCTACAAGTAATTTAAATCCACTACCGTATAAATCATACATCAAGTAATCATAATTATGTTGTCAGACATGGACAAAAACTTCAGATATTACGCCACAAGCATACCTCCAGAACAACCGGTATTTAAAACTACCTCGGGTTATTGAAAATAAATGGTTGTGTAATAGGTATGCCTTGAACATTATTTTACTCAGAAATTTCATGATACTACCCTATAGGTAGGTACCCGTAGTCATGTGTGGCAAATTAATAGCCTACTACGTTTCTCCATAGTGCTCTCAACTATACTAAAACTCTAGGCACGAGAACTTAAATCGTCTGGACCACTCTCGCCTAAGCAAAACATTAGTCAGAAGCAGATGCTAGCCTTCTGCAAATTTTGATACATAACGACCACGAGAACGATAGTCGCTTAACACATCTAAGGATACACAGTATGTCTTAGCGCTAACTATTTTTATTCTATAAAATAATACTTTAACAATCCTATAAAACCAATCACATCATTGGTCTTCACAGTACCCGAAGAATAGTTGAATACTGACTTATTATTTTAATTTAGTACACATTCTGTAATTGTTAATCCGTAGTAATCTACTCTAGTTGCCGACTGTCAGAAGATGATGTATCATAGCTTGTAAACTTGAAAAATTTTTTTGTGTACAGAAATTTTTGAGGGAAGTTTTAAAACATCGGTAACTAGCTAGTGCCTGCGACTGCGTTTCCGTCATAAATTTAAATTATATTTGGTGTTTTTTTTTTGTAAAACTTCTTTTCCATTTGTATATTTCATAGTACCAGTGGAAATCTCATCAAAACGACCATTTTTGAAATTACTCTTTAATTTTATTAAACTATGCATGTTATTACGTAATCCTACACTCTACAAACTACAATATATTTTCTCATTCTTCACAATATCTTCTAGATTAAAATAGCTCAGAAAGTAACTATCTTAGAACACAGGACACGTTTGTGCAATACAAAGTACGAGTGTCAGCAGTTCTCTAGTATTTTTTAATTTTCTTTTAGCCTTAGAACGCTAACTTCATTACGTTGTTCTTCAAGTCTCACGTTTCTAATCACTTAATTAAAAAATGTTTCCACGAACGTCTATAAAGCGAGATTAATTGAGTACTTAGTGGATGAAGTGGAAAAGTTTCACAATAAGACCAGAATACCAGTAAATGAAAATTAATGATCCTTAAAATATTTGCGATACCTACCTGAAGATAGTTACTTTCTATTAAACAACGTTTACGAGAATTCATGTTGGCGAGAATTGTGTAAAACGGGAGCATGAGATGCGGTTGGCGTAAAATGAGGTGGCTTTCTTGAGATAGTATCTCTTGCGTGCCTGAAGCGTGCCTCCAGCTCGTCTCTAGCATGCTTTTGCACCTCTCTCCAGTCTTCACTAAGAGGCAGTTAGGAGGCATGCCTCCGCCACGCCTTCTTCTTCATCCTAGCGTTAATCCCAGTCGCATCGGAAGCTTTCAACTTGGAGCCTGGGGTCCGCTTAACTTTGATATTTTTCCATGCATCGACTGCCATCTGACTGTCACAACCCAAAGGCGATATCAAAGCACTGCAGTTAGACCTGTTGTTGGATTTTCAAGTATCCGTAACGGCTGCCATAGATATTCGTATGCCAACCGGGACCGAGGGCTTAACGTGCTGTCCGAGGCAAGACTAGGCCAATGCAAATATCCATATTCATCCATACAAATATTTGCATTGAGCGGGGATCGAACCCGCGCCTCTTGCCTAGCGGCCGCGTTTACTACCACAACGCAACAGACGCTGCTTAATTTCCAAAAAATCGCTGTCGTACATTTTGTAAAAGAACCCTTTTTGAAGCGTCCTTACAACGTTTTAAGCATGACTGAAGTTCGTCTTACACCTCAAGAGGCAAGACTCATCTGTATAATACGGCCCTTAATCCTCTAAAGGCTCAAGTCAGATATTCTAATTAAGAACGTATTTCCTCACGATGTTTTCTTTAGCTGTTAATACAAACTAGTGATAATTATTTGTTAAGCGCACTAACGAAAAATAACGTCTTATTTTCAGTTAACTTGGAATCACTAATCCAATTAACAGACTGTGCAAGATGTTCTTTGGTCGGGCTTACGTATTTATGTAATCTATCTCTTAAAAAATAAGGAAGTTGAATGGTTTTTGGAATAGAATACGGGTCTTTTTACGTCACAAACATTTGCAGAAATAATTATATTTGTGTCATTTGTGTATGTTTTAGGGATGTGCTGATATTTATTCCTATATCGGTAATCTAAATCGATGGCGTTGCGATGAGGTAGGTACTAGGGTCGACATTCTACATAATTCACTAACTGATCATGCAAAATAGTATGATCCATCAATGCTTACACCAGTATCTTTGTATCGATATAAGGCTGTTTCATATTATCACATAGCGTTTTTAACAGATATGTCACTCTAATACTAATATAATCGAAAATCTACTTTATGTGTATTGTTCGTTTAGCACGAGATTGATACTTTTAGATGGGGTTTTCTGACCAATCCTCTCCAAGAAAGTAAAGATCAAGTCAAATCAAGAGAATGAGTAGGAGAAGACCCCGGGCTACAATGTACAAGGCATGGATACATACAGATAAAACTAACTCTGTATAATGACCTAACTATGTGCAATGACACTAGTGAAATTGTATCGTTTTAAATATCGAAATATCGTATTCGTTACTGTTTGTTTCGTTTATACGCTCAAACTTCGGAGTGAATTCCCTGCTGTGGTTTTCCCAAGCGACTACAATATGGGGCTCTTCAAGAAGGGCATTAGTTTTCTTCAGGGTCGGCAGCGCGAGTGCGACGCCCCTGGTGTTGCACACGTCCATAGGCCACGGTAACCACTTTTCAAGTGGACCGTGTGCTTGTCTGCCAGTTATATTTTTTTTTTATCATAGCGTACATCTCAGATATCTGTGCAAGTACGTACATCCCTAGCAAGTATGTAGGTATGTAGATATACTACCTATATGTACGACTAGCTTCGCGTGATAACAGCGTATTGTAGTATTATTATTGCCTTGATAAATTGTTTAATTAACACTTTATTGAGCCGCAAGGCTACTACGAGTCGTTTGCAGGTGGAGAGGGGTACTACGATCATAAAATCGAGTTATTTTATTGTGTTATTTGATGTAATTGTGCATGCAAACGCTATGAAGTATGATGAAATACAGTATATTTTTCTTTGTGTGAATAAATCTTAGTACTTTCACCGTTGTGAGGTGTATTGTGTAAGGGGTACCGTATCGACACCGACCTACCACGGTACTAGGTATTCATTTTAAAGACAAAAACCCTATAAATATAAATATATATAATTACCGATAATGCACATTGTAATATTAGGAAAATTTGGTTGACATTAGTAAAATTTTATGATTCTTTCAGATTTTGGTTAAAAGTATCAGTTGCTATGTCAATGTTAACATATTGGTACACGATATATTAGTGATCGAAGGATATATATTAACAGATAATAATAACAGCTTATACAAAGAGCTAGTTCTGTACAGTCTGTATTTAAAATATGTCTTGTTATGAGTATCATAGAGAACAGATTTTTTTGAATTTGTATAACTTCAATCCATAATCATTTCTAAAGTTTCGATGATATTTTAGCGAGTGATATAAAGTGGACTCGAGTTCCAAATTGGATGTTTTGGACTCAACCGGGATTAGTACGTTGGGGTGATGATGATTAGTATTGGTCATCATCATAAGCTTTATGTGCTCTTTGAGGATCGAAAGTCCTTTACATTACTGCCTTAGTAACCGATATTTATCACAAATGTACGTTCAAATTATCTTTAAGGATAACACCACTGATTACATTCATTTCTACTTCTTACTAACGAACGATATGAAAAAGTGAAAACGTAACATATCAGAGTTATCAAGGCGATAAAAATGACATTTATAATCGATATCTTTTTATTCTAATAGTGTGGCGAAGGCGATTAGTAATCGATATGTCAGTCAACTCATAATACACACTATAGTCATACATAATACAGTTCAAATCGACCTACATTTGGCGTGTGTGGGAAACAATATGCGCTTGAGTCAATCATTTACATAATTCTTATTCTTGTAATTAGCTCATGTAAAAGAAGGATTCAGCTGGGTTGGGCAGCATTTCGCAAACTACGTCGAGTCTTCTCTTCCCCCCTACCGCAATGCCTGAAAACAAAGGTCTTTGACCAGTGCGTCCTACCTGTTATGACTTACGGTGCCGAAACGTGGACACTAACGGTAGGGCTAGTCCATAAACTAAAAGTCGCGCAGCGGGCTATGGAGCGAGCTATGCTTGGAGTTTCTCTGAAGGATAGAATTCGAAACGAGGTGATCCGACAAAGAACCAAAGTTACCGACATAGCTCGCAGAATAAGCAAGCTGAAGTGGCAATGGGCTGGCCACGTCTGTCGAAGGACCGATGGCCGTTGGAGCAGACGAGTCCTAGAGTGGAGACCGCGAGAAGGCAAACGAAGGGTAGGACGCCCCCTAGCCAGATGGACCGATGACCTGAAAAAGGTGGCTGGGACGGACTGGATGCGGAAGGCGGAGGATCGTACGAAATGGCGCACATTGGGGGAGGCCTATGTCCAGCAGTGGACTGCAGTGGGCTAATTGATTGATTTGATAGCTCATGTAATACAATATGGATTTATTAATGTATTGTGCCAAAATATGGCTGTCATCTGATAAAATGTTTTTAATAAATTGAGGGTGACATAAAATTTGTAGGAGGTAGGACATGACGGTATTTCCATCCAATTGAGCAGTCCGACTGGGGAAGTACCTCCGCCCTACAGAATACCGCTATCATAATAACTTCGTGTTGTGTTCCCGGCGGTGAGTAGGGTAGCCAGAGCATACTGGAGAGTTTTTGTGCTGTCAGTGGGAAGGCCTAAGGCTTGTCCTGCTTTATATTCCACACTGACGGCAAAGAAACACTCTGTCCTAACAGGTTCAGCAGCGCGAGTGTGACGCCCCTGGTGTTGCACAAGTCCATAGGCCACGGTAACCACTTTCCATCACGTGGGCCGTGTGCTAGTCTGCCACCTAAGTCTAAGTGGTATAAAAATAGTCCAACAACTGGTCTAACTGCAATCGTCTGTGGGTTGTAGAGGTCAAATGGAAGTCACTTCATAGAAAATATCAAAGTTTAGCCAAAGCATCTCTCTCACTGCACTTTGGAGTTAACAGTCCCATAATTGGAGTCATTATATCTGACCCTCCTCCCCCCCACATCAAGAGAAACTGTGCCATGTATGTTAATCTACAGTTTTATAAGCTTTTCATTGAGGTTGGCTTAGGTCCCGCAGATCTTGATGGGACCTGATATTTGTATTAGCAGCCGAAACTCTTATAAAAATAGAAAATGTACTATAAACTATCTAAAGTATGAGTACAGTGCCAACAATTTATGTCAAGACACAAGTTCCGCTCAATTAAGAAAGCAATAATAGCGAATATACATTACCTGCTGAGATAAAAAGGAAGTGTGTATGGCCTTGCATGATCATTCGTAGCCTTGACCAGAGAATTATACACGTACTTACCATGTCGAGTTGGAAACGCGTTATAGACATAGGCACATGCAGAGTATCCATACTAATATTATAAATGCGAAAGTAACCAAGCGACTACAATATGGGTTCTTCAAAAAGGACATTAGAAGGTTTCTTCAGCGTCGGCAGCGCGAGTATAACGCTCTTGGTGTTGCATACGTCCATAGGCCATGGTAACCAGTTTCCATCAGGTGGGCCGTGTGCTTGTCTGCCACCTGAGTGGTATAAAAAAAGTCTGTATGTTACGCTTTTACGGCTAAACCACTGAACCGATTTTGATGAAATTTGGTATAAGGGTAGATTATACCTTGAAAAAGGACATATCGACGTGTGCGGAGCCGCGGGCAAAGGCTAGTATTATTATAAGTAGAGCTATTATATTGAAATTGCCATACAAAATTTTGACATAACAGCTGTGTTATTTTCAATGAGTAAGGGCCCTAATCTCGATCAATCAGTGGCACAGAAAAGCCTGACTCTGCCAAGAGCGAATTTATTAATGAAAATATTTGCAATCAATATACTACAAAAACTAAACTCGGTTCACGTAACTTTCATAGTATTAAACGTGATATTGATAAGTGTTACTAAGGTACTAAGTTTAATATAATAACCTTTCCTTGACGACCTACTAGAAGAACATTTCTTTCTTAACATATCAGGTTTCTCTGTGTATGTGTTCCTAAATAAAATA